>JACEFZ010018736.1:450000-456029 GCA_014155875.1 Cepaea nemoralis | reverse complement strand
TGGGGAGTGCAAGGGGGGGGAGGGAGTGTGTTTGGGTGGGAGGGGGGGGGGGATGGAGGGTGAGTGGTTGGGGGGGGTGGAGGGGGGGCCGGAGAGGAGATGGGTGGGAGGTGGGTGAGGGTTTGATTTGGGGGGGGGGGGGGGGGGGGGGGGGGGGGGGGGGGGGGGGGGGGGGGGGGGGGGGGGGGGGGGGGGGGGGGGGGGGGGGGGGGGGGGGGGGGGGGGGGGGGGGGGGGGGGGGGGGGGGGGGGGGGGGGGGGGGGGGGGGGGGGGGGGGGGGGGGGGGGGGGGGGGGGGGGGGGGGGGGGGGGGGGGGGGGGGGGGGGGGGGGGGGGGGGGGGGTGGGGGGGGGGGGGGGGGGGGGGGGGGGGGGGGGGGGGGGGGGGGGGGGGGGGGGGGGGGGGGGGGGGGGGGGGGGGGGGGGGGGGGGGGGGGGGGGGGGGGGGTGGGGGGGGGGGGGGGGGGGGGGGGGGGGGGGGGGGGGGGGGGGGGGGGGGGGGGGGGGGTGGGGGGGGGGGGGGGGGGTGGGGGGGGGGGGGGGGGGGGGGGGGGGGGGGGGGGGGGGGGGGGGGGGTGGGGGGGGGGGGGGGGGGGGGGGGGGGGGGGGGGGGGGGGGGGGGGGGGGGGGGGGGGGGGGGGGGGGGGGGGGGGGGGGGGGTGGGGGGGGGGGGGGGGGGGGGGGGGGGGGGGGGGGGGGGGGGGGGGGGGTGGGGGGGGGGGGGGGGGGGGGTGGGGGGGGGGGGGGGGGGGGGGGGGGGGGGGGGGGGGGGGGGGGGGGGGGGGGGGGGGGGGGGGGGGGGGGGGGGGGGGGGGGGGGGGTGGGGGGGGGGGGGGGGGGGGGGGGGGGGGGGGGGGGGGGGGGGGGGGGGGGGGGGGGGGGGGGGGGGGGGGGGGGGGGGGGGGGGGGGGGGGGGGGGGGGGGGGGGGGGGGGGGGGGGGGGGTGGGGGGGGGGGGGGGGGGGGGGGGGGGGGGGGGGGGGGGGGGGGGGGGGGGGGGGGGGGGGGGGGTGGGGGGGGGGGGGGGGGGGGGGGGGGGGGGGGGGGGGGGGGGGGGGGGGGGGGGGGGGGTGGGGGGGGGGGGGGGGGGGGGGGGGGGGGGGGGGGGGGGGGGGGGGGGGGGGGGTGGGGGGGGGGGGGGGGGGGGGGGGGGTGGGGGGGGGGGGGGGGGGGGGGGGGGGGGGGGGGGGGGGGGTGGGGGGGGGGGGGGGGGGGGGGGGGGGGGGGGGGGGGGGGGGGGGGGGGGGGGGGGGGGGGGGGGGGGGGGGGGGGGGGGGGGGGGGGGGGGGGGGGGGGGGGGGGGGGGGGGGGGGGGGGGGGGGGGGGGGGGGGGGGGGGGGGGGGGGGGGGGGGGGGGGGGGGGGGGGGGGGGGGGGGGGGGGGGGGGGGGGGGGGGGGGGGGGGGGGGGGGGGGGGGGGGGGGGGGGGGGGGGGGGGGGGGGGGGGGGGGGGGGGGTGGGGGGGGGGGGGGGGGGGGGGGGGGGGGGGGGGGGGTGGGGGGGGGGGGGGGGGGGGGGGGGGGGGGGGGGGGGGGGGGGGGGGGGGGGGGGGGGGGGGGGGGGGGGGGGGGGGGGGGGGGGGGGGGGGTGGGGGGGGGGGGGGGGGGGGGGGGGGGGGGGGGGGGGGGGGGGGGGGGGGGGGGGGGGGGGGGTGGGGGGGGGGGGGGGGGGGGGGGGGGGGGGGGGGGTGGGGGGGGGGGGGGGGGGGGGGGGGGGGGGGGGAGGGGGGGGGGTGGGGGGGGAGGGGGGGGGGGGGGGGGGGGGGGGGGGGGGGGGGGGGGGGGGGGGGGGGGGGGGGGGGGGGGGGGGGGGGGGGGGGGGTGGGGGGGGGGGGGGGGGGGGGGGGGGGGGGGGGGGGGGGGGGGGGGGGGGGGGGGGGGGGGGGGGGGGGGGGGGGGGGGGGGGGGGGGGGGGGGGGGGGGGGGGGGGGGGGGGGGGGGGGGGGGGGGGGGGGGGGGGGGGGGGGGGGGGGGGGGGGGGGGTGGGGGGGGGGGGGGGGGGGGGGGGGGGGGGGGGGGGGGGGGGGGGGGGTGGGGGGGGGGGTGGGGGGGGGGGGGTGGGGGGGGGGGGGGGAGGGGGGGGGGGGGGGGGGGGGGGGGGGGGGGGGGGGGGGGGGGTGGGGGGGGGGGGGGGGGGGGGGGGGGGGGGGGGGGGGGGGGGGGGGGGGGGGGGGGGGGGGGGGGGGGGGGGTGGAGGGGGGGGGGGGGGGGGGGGGGGTGGGAGGGGGGGGGGGTGGGGGGGGGGGGGGGGGGGGGGGGGGGGGGGGGGGGGGGGGGGGGGGGGGGGGGGGGGGGGGGGGGGGGGGGGGGGGGGGGGGGGGGGGGGGAGGGTGGGGGAGTTGGTGGAGGGGGGTGTGGGGGGTGGGGGGGGAGTGTTGAGGGGGGGGGGAGTGGGGTGGGATGGGATGTGTATGTGGGTTGGGGGGGGGGAGGGGGGAGTGGGTGGTTTGGGGGGGGGGGGGGTATGGTGTTTGTGGATGTGAAGATTTTGGGGGTGGTGGGGGGTTGGGGGTGGTGGCGGGGAGAGGTGGGGTGGTGGGTGGGGGGTGTGTTGGAGTGAGTTTGGGGATGGGTGGAGTGGGTGGGGGGGGTGACGTTGGGGAGGTTTGGTGGGGTGTTTGGTTTAGTAGGTGGGGGAGGGGGGTGGGGGGTTGGTGGTTGGGGATGGGGGGTGGGGGGTTTGGAGGGGGGGGGTGGGGATGGTGTGGATGGGGATGAGTTGGTGGTATGGTTGAGGTGGGTTGGTGTTGATTGGTTGTGGTGTGTTGGAGATGTTGGGAGGTGGAGGTTGGGTGGAGGGATGTGGGGTGGGTTGTGTGGTGGAGGGAGTTGTGAGGGGTGGGAGAGTGGGTGGGGTGATGTGGTGGGGTGGTGGGGGGGTGGTGGGGTGGAGATTGTTGGTGGGGTGGGAGTGGGGGGGATTGAGTGGTGTGGGGTGTGGTGGTGGTGGGGGGGTGGGTGGGCGGGGTGTGGAGGTGGAAAGTGGGGTGTGAAGTGTCGGTGTAGTGGGGGTGGGGGTGGGGGGGGGGGTGAGGTGGTGGGGGGTGGTTGTGTTGGGGGTGTGGATGGGGTTGTGGAGGGTGGGGGGCGTGGGGGGGAGGCGTTAGGGGGTGGGGGGGTGTCTTAGGTGCAGTGTGGTGTGGGGTGATGGGGGTGGAGGGGGGGGGGGGGGGGGGTGAGTGGTGGGTGTAGATAGAGGGGTGGTGGGTGGGGGGGGTGGGGTGGGGGGGGGGGGTGGGGGTAGCGGGGTTGGGGAGTGGGTTGTGGCGTAGTTTTAGTTGTGGGGGGGCGGGGATGGGGGTGGGGTGAGTAGGTGGGGGGCTTAGACTGTTGTGTTGTGATGAGAGTTGTGGGGTAGGGGTGTGGTGGTGTGGGGTTGGGGTTGGTTGGGTATGGCGGGTAGGGGTATTTGGGGAGGTGATGTGGTGGTGGATGTTGGGGTGGGTAGTAGGTTGGGGTTGTGGGTTTTTTTAGTTTGTTGGTTGGGGGTGGGGGTTTGGATGTGGTGATTTGGTGTGTGGTAGGGGGAGGATTTGTTTAGGGTTGTTTTTATTGGTGGGGGGGTGTTTTGTTGTTGTTGATTGGGAGGGTGGTTTGGAGGTTTGGTAGGTTTTTGGTGTGGAGGGTGGAGTGTTTGAGGCGGGTAGTGGGGTGTTTAGTTAGGATTGGGGGTGTATTTGGGGGGTGGGGAGGCTGAGGTGAGGGGTGGTAGGGGTAGGTTGTGGGGTGGGAGGTGTGGTGATATATGGGGGGTTGTGTGTTGGTATGTTGTGGAAGGGGGGTGTGTTGATAGGTAGGGTTAGGTTTGGGTTTGAGTTTGGTGGTGGGGTGGTTTGTGTGGGGGGGATGGGGTGGGTGGGATTTTTTTGTGTGTGGGGGGTGGGTTTTGGGGGTTGGGGGTGAGGGTGGGTGGTGGGGGTGGGGGGGGGGGGGGTGGTGGGTGGGGGGGATTAATGGGGGGTTGGGGAGTTGGGGTGTGGGGGGGGGTTGAGGTGGTGTAGTGGGTTAATTATTAGGAGGGGGGGTGGGTGGGGGGTGGGTGGGGGTGGGAGGAGTGGGGGGGTGGGGTGGGGGGGGGATGTAGTTGGTTGGGGGGGGGTAGTTGGGGTGGGGGGAGGTGGGGTTGTTGGGAGGGGGTTTTGGGGGTGGTGGGGTGGTGGGGGGGGTCTTTGGGGGTGGGTGTTGGTGGGGGGTGGATGGGGGAGGAGTTGGAGGAGGGGGGTGAGTGGGGGTTTGAGGGGGTTTTGGGGGGGGGGGGGTTGGGGGGTAGGGGGAGGGGGTTTATGGTATTTTATTTTGGGGCGGGTGGGGGGGGGGGGGTAAGATGAGGGGTGAGGGTGGGGTTGGTATGGGGTGGGGGGGGGTGAGTGGGGGGTGGTGGGGGGGTGGGAGTTTGGTTGGGGGTGAGGGGGTGTGATTGGAGTTAGTTTGGGGGGGGTGTGGTTGGGGGTTGTGTGTTGGATGGTGGGGGTGGGGGGGTGGGGGGTGGGGTCGGTGAGTATGTGTTATATTGGGGTGCGTGGGGCGTGGGGGTTTTGCGGTGGGTGGGGGGGTGGGGTGGGTGGGTGGTGGAGTTGTGGGGGGGGTGGGGTGGTTGGCGTGTTTGTTGGTTGTGGTTGGTGGGGGGTTTTGGGTGAGTTTAGGGTGGGGTTGGGGTGGGATTAGGGGGGGTTGAGGGGGGGTTTAGTGTTTGGAGAGTGGAGTGGGGGTGGAGTGGTGGGTGTGTAGTGGGGTTGGTGGTGGGTAGGTGCGGGGTTTGGGTGGTGGGGTGAGAGGGGGGGGGTGGGTTGTAGGTGGTGTGATGTGGTTAGGAGGGAGGGGGGTGCGGAGGGGGTTTTTGGTGGTGGGAGTTGTTGATGGTGTGGGGTTCGTGGATTGAGTGTGTGGTGGGGGGGTGGTTTTAGAGTTGTGTTGGAGCATTAGCTTGGTGGGGGGGGTTGAGTGGTTGGTGTGGGGTTGTGGCTCTGGGTTGGGGTGGTGTGTATGGGGTGTGGCTTTTGATTTTTTGGTTTGTTTATGTTTGTTTATGTTGGAGGGGTAGTTCGGGGTTTGTGTTGGGTTATTGGGTGGGTGAGTGGGTGCTAGTGATGTTAGGGGGGTATATGTTGTTTTAGGATTTTTTTTTTGCTTGGTGTAGGTGTTGGGGTGAATTGTTGGTGGGGTATTTATGTTGGGGTGATGGTTGGTAGGTGGTAGTGGTGTGGGGGAGGGGGGGGGTGTGGGTGTTTGGGGAGGGGGGAGTTTGTGTTAGGTTGGGTGGGGGGGTGGGTGTTTGGTTGGGGGATGGTGTCGAGGATTGGGGGGGGGGTGGGAGGTGGGTTTGTGGTGGGGGTGTGGTTTGGTGTTTGGGGGGGGGGGGGTGTTAGGAGGGTGGGGGGGGGGTGGTATATGTGTTTGTAGAGGGGATTGGGCATGTATTGGGGGAGGTATGGGGTGTGTGGTTGGTATGTGGTTTGGTTTGAAGGGGTATAGTGGGGAGGGAGAGGGTGGTGGTGGGTTTTGGGTGGGATTGGGAAGAGTGTGGTGTAGGGGTGTAGTGTTTTGTGTTTGGGTTAGTGTGGGGTTTGTAGAGTGGTAGGTTGTATATAGTTGTGGTTGTGGTGTTTGGGGGTTTGTTGGGGTTTGATGAGTGTTGGGGTGTTGGTGATGGGGAGTGTTTGGTGTTGGTAGTTGTGTTTAATTGTGGTAGGGGTTTTTGGGGGCGGTGGGTTAGTGTGTTGGGTGTGGGTGTGGTAGGTGAGGGGGGGGGTTGGTTGGTTGGGGGGGGTGTTGTGGGTTGGGGAGTTGTTGATAGTTGTAGGGGGTCTAGTATATGGGAGTGGGTTGTGTTGTTTTTGAGGTGAGGAGTAGGGGTGTGGGGGGGGTGGGTGTTTGGTGGGTTGGGTGTTGTGTGGCTGGGGGGGCGTAGTAGGTGGGGTGTATTGTTGTGGGGGGGTGTTTGGTGGGTTGTGGGTGTGTAGGTGTTGTGGATTTGTTAGTGGTTGTTGTGGTGGGGGGGTCGTAGGGGGTGGTGTGTGGTGGTTGAGTGGAGATA
>JACEFZ010018736.1:102500-422500 GCA_014155875.1 Cepaea nemoralis | reverse complement strand
ACATCGGATAACTAATTAAATGTTGTTTCTGAGGAGAATGCAAAAGAATAATATGGACAGACAGAAAAACCGATGACCAAGTCCTACAAGAAACAAATGAAAACCGTAAACCTATTAGGAAAATTAGACGTAGACAGTACAAATGTTTTGGACACGTTATGAGAAGAAACAAAATGTAGAACTTGGTGACAACTGGCCAGATCGAGTTGAAGAGAACAAAATGAGGGCAGAGAAGTAAATACCCGGAGGATTTGGCCAAGCTGTATGGTCGAGACAAGAAAGCTGAGATGATATACGACTCTGGTCGATCGAGTTAGACGGCAAAACATGACCGCCCACGATTACGAGCATGGCACATGATGATGATGATGAGGGTTAGGAAATGATGTAGGTCATTTGTGTGCTAGGGTCATCAAATGTTGTATGTCTATTGTGTGCTAGGGCCAGCAAATGTTGTATGTCTATTGTGTGCTAGGGCCAGCACATGTTGTATGTCTATTGTGTGCTAGGGCCAGCACATGTTGTATGTCTATTGTGTGCTAGAGCCAGCAAATGTTGTAGGTCTATTGTGTGCTAGCTACATCACATGTTGTAGGTCTATTGTGTGCTAGGGCCAGCATATGTTGTATGTCTATTGTGTGCTAGAGTCAGCACAAGTAGTATGTCTATTGTGTGCTAGAGTCAGCACAAGTAGTATGTCTATTGTGTGCTAGAGTCAGCACAAGTAGTATTTCTATTGTGTGCTAGAGTCAGCAGAAGTAGTATTTCTATTGTGTGCTAGAGTCAGCAGAAGTAGTATTTCTATTGTGTGCTAGAGTCAGCAGAAGTAGTATTTCTATTGTGTGCTAGAGTCAGCAGAAGTAGTATTTCTATTGTGTGCTAGAGTCAGCACAAGTAGTATTTCTATTGTGTGCTAGAGTCAGCAGAAGTAGTATGTCTATTGTGTGCTAGAGTCAGCACAAGTAGTATGTCTATTGTGTGCTAGAGTCAGCACAAGTAGTATGTCTATTGTGTGCTAGAGTCAGCAGAAGTAGTATTTCTATTGTGTGCTAGAGTCAGCACAAGTAGTATTTCTATTATGTGCTAGAGTCAGCACAAGTAGTATGTCTATTGTGTGCTAGAGTCAGCAGAAGTAGTATTTCTATTGTGTGCTAGAGTCAGCAGAAGTAGTATTTCTATTATGTGCTAGAGTCAGCACAAGTAGTATGTCTATTGTGTGCTAGAGTCAGCAGAAGTAGTATTTCTATTGTGTGCTAGAGTCAGCAGAAGTAGTATGTCTATTGTATGCTAAGGTCAGCACAAGTAGTATGTCTATTGTGTGCTAGAGTCAGCACAAGTAGTATGTCTATTGTGTGCTAGAGACAGCATATGTTGTATGTCTATTGTGTGCTAGGGCCAGCATATGTTGTATGTCTATTGTGTGCTAGAGTCAGCAGAAGTAGTATGTCTATTGTGTGCTAGAGTCAGCACAAGTAGTATGTCTATTGTGTGCTAGAGTCAGCACAAGTAGTATGTCTATTGTGTGCTAGAGTCAGCACAAGTAGTATGTCTATTGTGTGCTAGAGTCAGCACAAGTAGTATGTCTATTGTGTGCTAGAGTCAGCACAAGTAGTATGTCTATTGTGTGCTAGAGTCAGCACAAGTAGTATGTCTATTGTGTGCTAGAGACAGCACAAGTAGTATGTCTATTGTGTGCTAGAGTCAGCACAAGTAGTATGTCTATTGTGTGCTAGAGTCAGCAGAAGTAGTATTTCTATTGTGTGCTAGAGACAGCACAAGTAGTATGTCTATTGTGTGCTAGAGACAGCACAAGTAGTATGTCTATTGTGTGCTAGAGTCAGCACAAGTAGTATGTCTATTGTGTGCTAGAGACAGCACATGTTGTATGTCTATTGTGTGCTAGAGTCAGCACAAGTAGTATGTCTATTGTGTGCTAAGGTCAGCACATGTTGTATGTCTATTGTGTGCTAGAGTCAGCACAAGTAGTATGTCTATTGTGTGCTAGAGACAGCACAAGTAGTATGTCTATTGTGTGCTAAGGTCAGCACATGTTGTATGTCTATTGTGTGCTAGAGTCAGCACAAGTAGTATGTCTATTGTGTGCTAGAGTCAGCACAAGTAGTATGTCTATTGTGTGCTAAGGTCAGCACATGTTGTATGTCTATTGTGTGCTAGAGTCAGCACAAGTAGTATGTCTATTGTGTGCTAAGGTCAGCACATGTTGTATGTCTATTGTGTGCTAGAGTCAGCACAAGTAGTATGTCTATTGTGTGCTAGAGACAGCACAAGTAGTATGTCTATTGTGTGCTAGAGTCAGCACAAGTAGTATGTCTATTGTGTGCTAAGGTCAGCACATGTTGTATGTCTATTGTGTGCTAGAGTCAGCACAAGTAGTAAGCCTATTGTGTGCTAGAGTCAGCACAAGTAGTATGTCTATTGTGTGCTAGAGTCAGCAGAAGTAGTTTTTCTATTGTGTGCTAGAGACAGCACAAGTAGTATGTCTATTGTGTGCTAGAGTCAGCACAAGTAGTATGTCTATTGTGTGCTAGAGTCAGCACAAGTAGTATGTCTATTGTGTGCTAGAGTCAGCACAAGTAGTATGTCTATTGTGTGCTAGAGTCAGCAGAAGTAGTATTTCTATTGTGTGCTAGAGTCAGCACAAGTAGTATTTCTATTGTGTGCTAGAGACAGCACAAGTAGTATGTCTATTGTGTGCTAGAGTCAGCACAAGTAGTATGTCTATTGTGTGCTAGAGTCAGCAGAAGTAGTATTTCTATTGTGTGCTAGAGACAGCACAAGTAGTATGTCTATTGTGTGCTAGAGTCAGCACAAGTAGTATGTCTATTGTGTGCTAGAGTCAGCACAAGTAGTATGTCTATTGTGTGCTAGAGTCAGCACAAGTAGTATGTCTATTGTGTGCTAGAGTCAGCAGAAGTAGTATTTCTATTGTGTGCTAGAGTCAGCACAAGTAGTATTTCTATTGTGTGCTAGAGACAGCACAAGTAGTATGTCTATTGTGTGCTAGAGTCAGCACAAGTAGTATGTCTATTATGTGCTAAGGTCAGCACAAGTAGTATGTCTATTGTGTGCTAGAGTCAGCACAAGTAGTATGTCTATTGTGTGCTAAGGTCAGCACATGTTGTATGTCTATTGTGTGCTAGAGAAAGCACATGTTGTTTGTTTATTGTGTGCTAGTACCAACACATGTTGTAGGTCTATAGTGTGCTACTGCCAGCACATGTTGTAGGTCTATTGTGTGCTAGGTCCAGCACATGTTGTATGTCTATTGTGTGCTAGCACATGTTGTATGTCTATTGTGTGCTAGGTCCAGCACATGTTGTATGTCTATTGTCTGCTAGGTCCAGCAAATGTTGTAGGTCTATTGTGTGCCTCGGCCACCACATGTTGTATGTCAATTGTGTGCTAGTGTCAGCACATGTTGTATGTCTATTGTGTGCTAAAGCCAGCACAAGATGTAGGTCTATTGTGTGCTAGGGCCAGCACATGTTGTAGGTCTATTGTCTACTAAGGTCAGCACATGTTGTAGGTCTATTGTGTGCTAGCTCCAGCACATGTTGTAGGTCTATTGTGTGCTAAGGTCAGCTCATGTTGTAGGTCTATTGTGTGCTAAGGCCAGCACATATAGTAGTCCTGAATGCACGGAGAAATTAGTGACCAGTCTTGCCCTTTCTTAGCAAATGATGAACGTAGGTGTCGAACCCAGCCTGCTGACGCCTATGACGTTAATGAAGAATCATTTTCGCCTGTCTGGTCACAAGAATCGCATTTCAGATCACAGGCTCCCTAAACTAACTTTTTTACGGCGACATGTGCAGTGGTAAACGCTCCCAAGGCAGCCAGAAGAATCGCGTTATATACATTATAAAGATCTCACTAACAGCTTTTGCAATTCATCACGACACTTGGAAGACTGCTGCCAAAGACCGAAATGTGTGGCTTAGATATTTACGCAAGTGAGTAGTCACTTATGAAGCAAATATGGCTACAAGAGCTGTGAAATACCGACTGGACAGAAAAATTATTGCAGGAGATCTTCTTACTGGAACGTCAAACATGCCTTGCCCACATTGTCAAAGAACATTATGAGACAAACTTAGGCCGTACCAGCAATCTTAGAACTCACGGCTGCAAAGTGTGAACCCCTCTGGATGAAATGAATGGTCATCATGATTGTTGATGAAATGAATGGTCATCATGATTGTTGATGGACAAACACCATTTGCGTAGCCCACCAATGGTGACATTTACGTTCCCGCCATCCAACACTGACCAGACTCGTGTTAAGTGATGGTGGCTATTGCCATGTGGTCACTTTAGTCCAACACTGACCAGACTCGTGTTAAGTGATGGTGGCTATTGCCATGTGGTCACTTTAGTCCAACACTGACCAGACTCTTGTTAAGTGATGGTGGCTATTGCCATGTGGTCACTTTAGTCCAACACTGACCAGACTCTTGTTAAGTGATGGTGGCTATTGCCATGTGGTCACTTTAGTCCAACACTGACCAGACTCTTGTTAAGTGATGGTGGCTATTGCCATGTGGTCACTTTAGTCCAACACTGACCAGACTCTTGTTAAGTGATGGTGGCTATTGCCATGTGGTCACTTTAGTCCTACACTGACCAGACTCGTGTTAAGTGATGGTGGCTATTGCCATGTGGTCACTTTAGTCCAACACTGACCAGACTCGTGTTAACTGATAGGGGACATGGCCATGTGAACAGTTTATTCCAACACTGACCGGACTCGTGTTAACTGATGGTGGACATGACCATGTGGTCAGTTTAGTCCAGGCATGCCATGTCATATATTGCCACTAGTAACACGGACAAGAAGCGACACAACACACAAACCGCAATCAGCAAAAGACTATGACAACACATTTACAATGTGCACGTTTATTCAAATCTCTTACAGCAGCAAGGTATACAGTAGACAAGAATTACAGACTACACACGACGCATGTTTTGTTGTCACAATTATAAACACTGAATTATTGACAACAGCTACTGTATTATTTAGTTAGTTAGTTAGTTAGTTAGTTAGTTAGTTAGTTAGTTAGTTAGTTAGTCGACAGATCATCCTCATTGCACATCGAACCATTCAGTGTTCCACCATAAGTGCTCAGATCCCCTCCTCAGCAAATCCCGCAGCGTGTAGCGGCTAACGACACCAGTTCTGTGTTGGTTTATCAATCTTCTTTGGCTTCCTGCGTAGTGTTCTTGTTTGGCCACCCCTCTTTCAATTTGCTGTTCTCGCAGTCTGGCCATGGTTGTAGATTCACAGTCATCACTTGGTATTACTATTATAGCACTGTATTATTTGGAAGATAACAATCTGATACGGGGTTGGACATACATTTACAGGGACTGGCGGACAAATACAGAAGGTACAGAAACTAAACACAAACCAGACTGATGTATGCGATTCGAATCTATGAGTGCGCATTATGTATGTTTGTGGATGAGAAAACGTTAGGCCACACTACTGGTCCACCGAACATCAATACGATGCAGCAGTGTGTCATACCAAGTGCCACAGACAACCTTGAAACCTGTGGCTGTGAGATCCCTAATTTCAATCCTGTATCTGAGGTTCATTAATTTATCCACATCCAGAACCACGGGAGAAACGACCACCTGTGGGTTCCTGGCGTAGGGATTTGAGAAGCGGACTTCTACGACCGTCTCCCTTTCTTTCAATTTTTCTCCCCATGTATCAGAATCTCTGCACGAAACAATGCCCTCTTCGTTGTGAACTGAACTCAAGCCGCCGATATTCGACTTCAAATCATTCACCGTTTTCTTCAAAGAATCAAATTCTCTTTGACTGTCCCCAACCGCTTTCTTCAATGCCTCAATGTCTTCCGTGCATGGGCATTGATTAGAGTTTGAACTGTCAACATTTTTACCCGTGCTGACCACCTGAATACTGGACTTATACTTAATGCTGGTGCCGGCTGTTGAAAGTGCCGCGATGTCACAGTTGTATTGTCCAGCCTGGCCATGTCTAGGAGATGGCCAGGTGACCTGTAGGTAGCCCACCTTGTTGGAGACATCACCTGTCACAGTGGCGCCCTCGGTCGAGAATCCCCCTGTTGCTGCTTGTCCGTATGCAATCCTGGCTACCTCCTTCTGGACGGACCCATCAACTGGAGAAGAGAGCAAGAACTGGTCAGATACATGAGTTTTAATTTATTCCTCACCTAACATATGCAGTTAAACAGTCCTATGTATATATTGTTGCACTTTTAACCGTTGTTTTATTTTCTGTTTCATTAGCTTTTTATAAAGCTAAACACATATCTGGCTACCTGTAGTGCTCTCATTAGCAAGTTGTGGGTTTGTCAGAATCTCCCCACCAGATCTGCCGTGTCTTCATCATCGACGCCTGGCAATTACGGCCAGGTACGCCTGTGAGCGGCATTAACTACGCAGTGACGAGAACGGTCAGTTGTGGCACGCGTGGCGCACGGAGTCCACGCAGTGAGGAAACACGACCAACGACAAATCACGGCAATTAGACGGCAGACGGCCTCGGACTCTGGTAGAGGACAGACATGGGAGATGTGTGCTCGTATTGCTTGTGTGAGTGGACATTATTAGAGAGAATGCCTGTTTGAGAATAGAAGACTGCGCGCCTGGGACGTAATCTTGTAAGTTATGAACTGATGCATTGAATGTATATATTTATTGTGTAATGGCATCACCGTTGTGCGATGCCTGTAATGTTTGCGGCGAGTGAGAAGTGCGAATAAAGTGGTTATAATTGTATTCGCCGTGTGTCATGTACACTCATTCAGTGACAATGTTTGTTATCACATCTGTTGGTTACTACTACGAGCCTGTGTGATTTTGAATAAAGATCCTGACAGTGTTGGGGTGCGAGACGATCTGCCACATGTTTTAGGCTGGCTAGTGGCAGTAGACCGCTTATTGCTGAGTTTTTTACGAAATGGTATGGGGACTTTATCTCATCTGTGACAGTACAAACATAGAGATATTTCTTTATTTCATCTATGGCGACATAATACATTACACAATCTGTATCTCACCTGTTCTGATGATGATGCTATTGACGCGGGAAACACCGCTATTACCGTCATCCTGCAGATACGAATGCATAATTTTGTGTACAACTGTCTTCTCATTCACAAATAATCATACACACAAAAATACACAGGGAGAATACAAACGCAACTTGGAGGCAGACACGACACAGAGCAATGCCCCACATAGCTAAGAGTGAAGAACCCGCTGTGGCAAATCTACACACTTGCAGGCGCACGAAGAAACGACATGAAGACATCTAATACTGAACTACCGAAGTAGCAGAAACAGGCAGCTCGGTGTTATATTGAACATCAATGTTCACGGCAATTTGAGGGTTCTAGTGTCTTAAATACATGTGACATATTGGACATCAACGTTCACGGAAAGTAGATTGCTCTTAAGACCTAGATACATATTTTATATTGGACATCATCGTTTTTCACATTCTACGGCTAGGGTAGAATTAATTTGTAAGAAGACACAAATTATGGTCGCCACAGGGAAGAAGAAAATACCACAATCAATATACAATTAAATTGACATATTCTTAAAAATAGTAAATCAGTACAATTATTTTAATACAATTATTGTATTATTATACAATCTTTTAAATCCTCCCCTGTCTTAATCCCTGTCCCTTTCCATCTCGTCTCACACATTGTTAATATATTAATATTCTCTCTTTCCATTTCTTGTTTCATGTTATCCATTTTTCCATCTTCACTTACAGTAAGAACATTCCATGATGCTGGCGGCAGTGTTGCTGTCCTTTTCTTGTGACGTTCTGTGATTAGACGAATCGTGATAAACTACTCATCGTTAAAGAAGGTAGTGTGCTGTTGCTTTCCATCCTGGCAGGTGACCATACTGTCCGGAGACAGTAGCCATTGTCTAGTTAAAGAGATCGTCTGCCTACCGTCGAGAAACTTGCGACCATAACCAATTATCTGCCAAATGCCCTCAAAATTCCATCCATAACCTACCTTCCGTGGTTTCTTGTGAAAAACATTTCGAAAACGGATACGAAAAAAAATCACAAAAACACCGTTATGTCGTCGTCATTTTAGTGGATATAATTCCCACATTACTCCTAATTTCTTCATTTCTGATTTTCTCTGTTTTTTACACACACACACACACACACACACACCCAGACACACACACACACACACACACATATATATATATATATATATATATATATATATATGCTTTCTCTCTCTCTCTCTCTCTCTCTCTCTCTCTCTCTCTCTCTCTCTCTCTCTCTCTCTCTCTCTCTCTCTCTCTCTATACCCTCACTCTCTCACATATCACTTGCCTATGGAAATGTAACTATTTAACAGAGTGAATATCATTTTCAGACGCACGAACAATCAAACACACAAACAAAATAAATAAGTACAACACTCTACAACTGGTCAAGTTAGTTGTTCTCTCCCTGGCTGGGACTCCACCATGTCCAGGACAACATGTCCCTAGCTGGGACTCCACCATGTCCAGGACAACATGTCCCTGGCTGGGGCTACACCATGTCCAGGACAACAGGACAACATGTCACTAGCTGGGACTCGACCATGTCCAGGAAAACATGTCTCTGACTGGAACTCCACCATGTCCAGGGCAACAGGACACCATGTCACTGGTTGGGACTCCACCATGTCCAGGACAACATGTCCCTAGCTGGGACTCCACCATGTCCAGGACAACATGTCCCTAGCTGGGACTCCACTATGTCCAGGACAACATGTCCCTAGCTGGGACTCCACTATGTCCAGGACAACATGTCCCTGGCTGGGACTCCACTATGTCCAGGACAACATGTCCGTGGCTGGGACTCCACCTATGTCCAGGACAACATGTCCGTGGCTGGGACTCCACCTATGTCCAGGACAACATGTCCGTGGCTGGGGACTCCACTATGTCCAGGACAACATGTCCGTGGCTGGGACTCCACCTATGTCCAGGACAACATGTCCGTGGCTGGGGACTCCACTATGTCCAGGACAACATGTCCGTGGCTGGGGCTCCACTATGTCCAGGACAACATGTCCGTGGCTGGGACTCCACTATGTCCAGGACAACATGTCCGTGGCTGGGGCTCCACTATGTCCAGGACAACATGTCCGTGGCTGGGGCTCCACTATGTCCAGGACAACATGTCCGTGGCTGGGGCTCCACTATGTCCAGGACAACATGTCCGTGGCTGGGGCTCCACTATGTCCAGGACAACATGTCCGTGGCTGGGGCTCCACTATGTCCAGGACAACATGTCCGTGGCTGGGGCTCCACTATGTCCAGGACAACATGTCCGTGGCTGGGGCTCCACTATGTCCAGGACAACATGTCCGTGGCTGGGGCTCCACTATGTCCAGGACAACATGTCCGTGGCTGGGACTCCACTATGTCCAGGACAACATGTCCGTGGCTGGGGCTCCACTATGTCCAGGACAACATGTCCGTGGCTGGGGACTCCACTATGTCCAGGACAACATGTCCGTGGCTGGGACTCCACTATGTCCAGGACAACATGTCCGTGGCTGGGGCTCCACTATGTCCAGGACAACATGTCCGTGGCTGGGGCTCCACTATGTCCAGGACAACATGTCCGTGGCTGGGGCTCCACTATGTCCAGGACAACATGTCCGTGGCTGGGGCTCCACTATGTCCAGGACAACATGTCCGTGGCTGGGGCTCCACTATGTCCAGGACAACATGTCCGTGGCTGGGGCTCCACTATGTCCAGGACAACATGTCCGTGGCTGGGGCTCCACTATGTCCAGGACAACATGTCCGTGGCTGGGGCTCCACTATGTCCAGGACAACATGTCCGTGGCTGGGGCTCCACTATGTCCAGGACAACATGTCCGTGGCTGGGGCTCCACTATGTCCAGGACAACATGTCCGTGGCTGGGGCTCCACTATGTCCAGGACAACATGTCCGTGGCTGGGGACTCCACTATGTCCAGGACAACATGTCCGTGGCTGGGACTCCACTATGTCCAGGACAACATGTCCGTGGCTGGGGCTCCACTATGTCCAGGACAACATGTCCGTGGCTGGGACTCCACTATGTCCAGGACAACATGTCCGTGGCTGGGGCTCCACTATGTCCAGGACAACATGTCCGTGGCTGGGGCTCCACTATGTCCAGGACAACATGTCCGTGGCTGGGGCTCCACTATGTCCAGGACAACATGTCCGTGGCTGGGACTCCACTATGTCCAGGACAACATGTCCGTGGCTGGGGCTCCACTATGTCCAGGACAACATGTCCGTGGCTGGGGCTCCACTATGTCCAGGACAACATGTCCGTGGCTGGGGCTCCACTATGTCCAGGACAACATGTCCGTGGCTGGGGCTCCACTATGTCCAGGACAACATGTCCGTGGCTGGGGCTCCACTATGTCCAGGACAACATGTCCGTGGCTGGGGACTCCACTATGTCCAGGACAACATGTCCGTGGCTGGGGCTCCACTATGTCCAGGACAACATGTCCGTGGCTGGGGCTCCACTATGTCCAGGACAACATGTCCGTGGCTGGGGCTCCACTATGTCCAGGACAACATGTCCGTGGCTGGGGCTCCACTATGTCCAGGACAACATGTCCGTGGCTGGGGCTCCACCTATGTCCAGGACAACATGTCCGTGGCTGGGACTCCACTATGTCCAGGACAACATGTCCGTGGCTGGGGACTCCACTATGTCCAGGACAACATGTCCGTGGCTGGGACTCCTACCATGTCCAGGACAACATGTCCTGTGGCTTGGAAGCTCCACCATGTACCATGACAACATGTCCGTGGCTGGGGACTCCACCATGTCCATGACAAAATGTACGTTGCTGGTACTCCACCATGTCCAGGACAACATGTCAATGGCTGGGACTCCACCATGTCCAGGACAACATGTCTCTGGCTGGGACTCCACCATGTCCAGGACAACATGTCCTGGCTGGGACTCCACCATGTCCAGGACAACATGTCCGTTTCTGGTTCTCCACCATGTCCAGGACAACACGTCTGTGGCTTGGCGTCCACCATGTCCAGGACAACATGTCAGTGGCTGGGACTCCACCATGTCCAGGACAACATGTACGTGGCTGGTACTCCACCATGTCCAGGACAACATGTCCCTGGCTTGGAGTCCACCATGTCCAGGACAGCATGTCACTGTCTGGGATTCCACCATGTTCATTACAACAGGACAACATGTCACTGGCTGGGACTCCACCATGTCCAAGATAACATGTCTCTGGCTGGGACTCCACCATGTCCAGGACAACATGTCCATGGCTGTGACTCCACCATTTCCAGGACAACATGTCCCTGGCTGGGGCTCCACCATGTCCAGGACAACAGAACAACATGTCACTGGCTGGGACTTCACCATGTCCAGAACAACATGTCCCTGGCTGGGAATCCACCATGTCCAGGACAACATGTCACTGGCTGGGAATCCACCATGTCCAGGACAAAATGTTCGTGGCTGGGAATCCACCATGTCCAGGACAACATGTACGTGGCTGGGAATCCACCATGTCCAGGACAATATGTCCGTGGCTGGGAATCCACCATGTCCAGGACAACATGTCAGTAGCTGGGAATCCAGCTAGTAATCACTATCACAATATTGTAGACATTACACAGCTTTTTGTGAATGAAAAACCACTATTCACTGCTAAATGGCTGTGTCGGTCTGAGTGTATTTCTACATACTGCACTCAGACATTGGTGCTCACTGGGTCGGTCGGACAACGTGACAAAAGATCGGCAATTGAATTGGTTCTGCCTGGGATATGTCGAACCTCAAAGCTATAATCTTGAAGTTTCAAAGACCAACGCGCTACCATATGGTTCGAAGGCACCCCTGAATTCATCCATCGTAAGGGGCTGCTGTCCGATTCTACCATGAAATGGCGTCCTAGAAGAAATCTAAATAATTTTGTAATACCTACTACTAAAGCTAGGGCTTCCAATTGAGGAATGGACCATGCCCGCTCTCGGGCCTTCAGCTTCCTGGATACAAAATAAACGGGGTGGAAGATGTTGTTATACTCCTGCAACAGGACTGCTCCAATCGCCACGGAGCTAGCATCTGTGCGTAATCTGAAAGGTAAATGGATATCGGGCAATTTAAGGATAAGATTGCGTTCATTCTTATGAGAAAAACATGATAGAACTTTATGAAATGCAATTTTTAGGCATTGATCGTGTACAATTTTCTCTGGTTTATCTTTTGTTAGTAGATTAGTAAATACCTCGGTCAGTTCAGAAAAATCAGGAATAAACTGCCGGTAGTAATTTATTAAGCCCAACAAACTTCTGACTTGTTTTTTAGTAGTCGGAAGTGAGAGTTTTAGTATCTTGGACACAATTTTATCGTCTGTCGTGACAAAGCCATTGGATATTTTGTAACCCAAGAATGATATTTCCTGGTAGGCTATGTCTACTTTTGCAGGCTTCACTGTCAGTCCGTGCTGTCTGATCCGTTCAAATGTCTGGTCTAAAGTCTTAATGTGCTCAGTCATTGTCTCTGTGTGAATACATATGTCGTCGATATAGCAGATTATGTTAGGAATGTCTACTAGAAGTAGTCGTGACATTCGTACAAATGTGGCTGGGGCGTTAACAAGCCCAAATGGAAGTTTGCACCATTCGTACAGTCCTTTGTCAGCATACTGTCTATAAGTAGCACCAGATAGTTTTAGTGCATTCTTTGCAATAACACAAGATTTGATGATTCTTTCACGCAATGATGAAACATATAAGTATGATGATATGGGTTTAAGTATTGGTGTAGAGTCAGTTAACATTTGGTTGTAAATGGTCAATGGGCCACGTGGTTTGGCACCATAGATGAGTTCAAAAGGAGAGAAACCGGTACTAGCATGAGGTACCTCGCGATAAGCAAAAAGAATAGCTGGTAGATACACATCCCAGTTATTGGGGCGTTCTTGCGTTACTTTTGCAAGCATGTGCTTAAGATCCCCGTTAAACTTTTCTATTACTCCGCTACTGTGAGGATGGTAGGGTGAATTGAAACACTGCTTCACTCCCAACATTTTGGTGAAAGCTTGGGTGGATGCGGCAATAAACTGAGTGCCCCTATCAGATTGGATAGTATCTGGAAAACCTATCCTAGAAAAAATATGGAAGAACACTTCCATTATGTCATTGGCAGTTATGTTTTTTAACGGAATAGCTTCTGGCCAGCGACTACATTGATCAATGACAGTTAGAATAAATTTATTCCCTCTAGTTGTTGTATGACTAAGAGGGCCCACTATGTCAACCGATAGCTTTTCAAAAGGTCGACTGGCTAAGTCGGTAACTTGTAACTTTGCCTGTGGGTGTTTACCTTTTTTAACCAGTTTCTGGCAGGTGTCACAACTTCTGCAATATTCTTTAATGTCATTGCAAAATTTTGGCCAGTGAAACTGTGTCAATAACCTTGATCTGGTCTTGACGTATGCCATATGTCCCGCAAGAGGTATATCGTGTGCAAGATGTAAGGTTTGCTTGCGATAACTAGTTGGCAAAACAGTTTGCTCTGTGGTATTGTCACCTCTGGTGTAATACCTGGTGAGTATGTCATTTTTCATAGCAAAATGCCATTTTGCATTCTTGGTTACTTGTGGCTTTCGGCCGATCAGGTCAAAGTATTTTGACAATGAAGGATCAGCTTTTTGGGCTGTTACAAATGCTTCCTTCATGGGGTTAGTAGATATTGCAACTGGGCTTAGTAAATTGTATCGCCTCAGTTTGATTTATTTCATCTTGCACTCGAGCAGTAGCTCTTGTTACTGCGTTCACACACTCAATGATGTCAGATGATGATGGAACAACAGTTACAATGATGTCATGAGAACTTAATGCTACATTAGCTACTTTACAATCAATAGGTGGTGTGACATTTTCAATGATGACATTTGATGGTGATGTTATGGTATCATCAATACATACAGATGTTATGTCATGAGGTTTATCATTTACCTCAGGTAAATTACCAATAATTATATCACAAACTGGACTGGTTAGTGCAGCGCACTTTACTTTCCCAGTGAGGAAAGGTGTTTCAATATATGCCCATGCTAATGGGTATTTCTCAATATTGCCTGAGAATGTTCTACATGTTACGTGCCTGCCTGTATAGTCTGTAGGCATTATGAACGTTTTCTTCAGGCCAATGAGTGAACTGCCCGTGTCGCGAAGGACTGTAGCAGATTTGCCATTTACATATCCGTGATGGATGTTTATTCTGCCTTTTGAGTCTACTACCAAATTAGCTTCTTCATTGGCAATAGGGATGGCATGCCCGCATGTTAAAATACCATCTTCATAGAAGGTGTTACAAACAGAGCATTTGTTTGCGCTGAAAATGTCAAAAGCCTGTGCTGAGTTCACAGGATGTTTCTCTGGCTCTTCTTCATCAGAAGACGAACTATCAAACAAGGCGGCATTTGCTTTGTTGGTCATATGCCTGCCCTTACAATCTTTCCGATGGTGTCCCCACGCCTTGCAGAGGAAACATTTTCGCACGTTTTTGAAGGATTTACGTTCCTTGTCTTGTCTGTTTACCATGTTTAACAAGTAAGTATGGTACCCTGGGTTCTGATCGCACATTTCACCCTGATGATGTGAATATTTGCAATAAATGCAATGATTAAATTTCTCAGAGGTAGGCTTATGAGATTTCTGCC
Organism: Cepaea nemoralis; assembly: GCA_014155875.1. Lineage (NCBI taxonomy): Eukaryota > Metazoa > Mollusca > Gastropoda > Stylommatophora > Helicidae > Cepaea > Cepaea nemoralis. The sequence goes on along the minus strand of JACEFZ010018736.1, from coordinate 407,726 downwards.
TACTATAGGGTTGTTTGTCATAGTTAGCCGCTGCTACAAAGTTAATGTTAGTATCTTCAGTAGCAAAGCAATGTTTGTTGGCTGTGTAGTAAGCCGACCCACGTCTTTCAATCTCATCAACACTGGAGCATTCATTCTCTAACAAAAATTTAGCAAAGGCTGAAGGAATAGATGATACAATTTTGTCTCTAATGATTAGATCTTCTAATCTCTGATAATTATGATCAATTTTGGCTGCTGAAGTCCATTTGGTGAAAATATCTCGGACTAAGCAGAGGTAATCAGAGAACGTCTGAGTCGGTTTTGGGCTCAATTTACTGAATTGTTCTCTGTAACCTGCCTCATCTAACATAAAATGTGCCATAATCTTAGATTTCAGATAATGGTAATCTTTTCTGAGTTCTTTGGGGATGGTTTCAATAACTTTAAGAGGTTCCCCTGACAAACTCCTCATGTACACAATATTCCATTCAGACAGTGGAACTTGATAATGTTCCATTAAAGTTTCAAAATTTTGGGTAAAGGCTGCAATGCAGTCACCCGAGGTATAATTACGTACAATACCTTGATATTTCTTATACTGGTTTCCTTTCTCCAGTCTCTCAGATTTCTTAGACTCTTTGTTAATTGCAGTCTCAGTGTCAAGTTGTTTCATTTTCAACTGTAATTCAAGTTCTTCTCTCTTACTCTGAGCTGCTATTTCTGCCTTCTTCAGCTCTGTTTCTTTCTCGATCTCAGCCTTTTTCAACTCATTATTTATCTCAGCTTGCTTTACGGCTGTTTCTAATTCGGCTTGCTTTAAGGCTGTTTCTGCCTCTATTTGCTTGGCAGCCTTTTCTGCTTCTGCCTGCTTTAGAGCTCTTTCAGCTGCTCTTTCATCGCGTTCTGCTGCTTTCTCCTGTACTAGTAGGTATTCCGCGTATTTTTGTTCACTCCACTGTGTTAGTTCATCACCATGTAACTGTAATTTTATCCCCATATCAATGAAATCAAATAATGAAGACATGATGGGAAAATGTCAATGGAATACCAGCCACACACAATATGTTATAAGTGGTTAGTAATCAACAATGTACAATCCGTTTATATGGACGATATGTGCCTAAAAATGCATCTTTAAAGTATGTGAAAAGAAAAAAATTATACTCAAGTGCCCTGGATGCGGTGAAGAACGGTTGGAAAATCGGGCTAGGAACTGTAGGGTCGCTACTTCAGACTACAAATGACCTCTACGGCAAGGTTTCGGATGGTACGGAAACACCTGCTTTTATTTTGGAAGAAGATAAATTAGCGAGAGGTCCCGGGTTAATATCCCGGACGAGCCCCCACGTTCACACATGCCAGGGTCTTAAACTTGGCTCGCTTGCCTAACAAGTGTGAGACAGTACAAATACAACGTGATTTGACGTAAGACTCAACGACACATCGTTCGATGGATTTATTAACATATCAAATACAGAACGATGATCACAAATATATATAATGGATACTTTACAACTTACATCCACAATACAGTTCACAAGTCTGACTCGCAAGATGTCCAGACACTCGCCTTTCAATACAGAAACCATACAACGCCTTTCTCTCAATCACACGTCCGTCATGTTCCGTGTCCCCAGAGCTGTCTCGACCTTTTTCGCAACTTGCCTCCTGCCTGACGTGGCGTCACGTGGCAGGCGTGCCTCTTGCGTTGGCGGCCTGACCGCTGGTCAGCCAGCGATCTCGCAGGCCGGTAACTCCTATTCGCCTGGCGGCGCAACGCAGTTGTTGCATCCCTTACTGGGAGCTAAGTCGCCTGGCGGTCGTAACGATATCCCTGCATCGCTGTCCCCTGTTGGACTCTGACAGTCACCCAGTGCGGTAAACTCTTGGTGTCACCTCTCTAGACTTTCACCATGGTCTTCTTCCGAGTGTTCTTGTACCATATATAATCGCATATAGTAATGTTTGTAAAATAAGTCAAAAAGTTAATAAGGACATAAGAAAGAAAACAAATTGAACAATATAACTTCAATACTTCAGGTAAAACATAAATAAAGAACTTCGACAAACTCGGACAAAGTTAAATTTTTATTTGTTTGCTATGTCTGCTTTGTCAAATTTGCAATTTTTTTATTTTGGTATCACCCCTTGATGGTGTCACCCGGTGCGGCCCGCACCCCCCGCACCCCCCTAGTGACGCCCCTGTCCCCATGGTATTCTTTGCATTTTTCTGCGTTTACTAAATGTAACAGAACCTGTTCATTATCTAATATCAATACTGTACCATAGGCATATCTAATATTATTGATATTTCCCTCAATGGTCATTCCTCTCATATCCTCTACATTTCTAAAAATATGTTCACTGTATAAGCAAAACAACAATAGATATGGAGACATTCCACATCCCTGTCGCACACCTCTAAGCTGATATTAACCTACAATTTTATCAGTCTTTATTGCAGCTTGATATTTCCAATATTTGCTGTTTACAAGTCTAAGGTCTTTCTCATCAATTTATAGATGTGCAAGCGTCTTCATCATATTGACATGTCTTACTTCAAGTGAAAGCCTGTGCGTAGTGAACAAAGCAAAGACGTGCTCATTGTGTACTTCTATACAAAGTTCAATTAATGTTCTCAGCAATTGACTGTACACTTGCCTTCTTCAATCCCACAATGTCCTTACTCTTTTTCGATTTCAATTTTCTTCCTAACTCGTTGCATTCTGATCCCTAGCAAAATCGTTCTTTTGTGGTTTATTATGCAAATTGTTCGAAGTTGATCACATTCGAAGGCTTCTGATTTCTTCGGGATTGCAATAAATATACAATTACATAATTCAGGAGGTATATCTACAGTATTGCATTTTGTGTTCAGCAGTCTAGATACCTAGTCTATTCCATATTCGTCTGAGGCATTGATCATTTCTGTTGTGATGTTGTCTGGACTCGGGGTATTGCCAGTTTTCATATGGTTAAGAGGATTCTGTAATTCCATCTTAAAAATTGATGGCCTTTCATTATTCTTCCGAATAGCCATTAGTTCGGGTCCAGTTAAGCCCATCTTTCCCGTAATGCAATGAACTCGCCTAATGTAGACACATTTAATGTACACTAAAATGTATCGGCCATGCTACAAATTACAACAATATTATTATGAACATATATAAGATAATATAAATATGCGTGACACAGATCAAGTTATGAAAACAATTCAAAAGGATTAGCACCTTATGTATCTGCCACTGTCCTGGTCATGTTCGTAGTGTATCTGCTCCCTGCAACGTTGGATACGTCAAGATACGTCAAGGTATTGGCTGCTGTCAGGATCACTCGTCTGTAGACGTCAGCTGGTAAAACCCGAATAATGCTGATCACCGCTGTAATCTGCCTGCTGGAATGAGATATGTCTGACACCCTATGCAATTAGTGTTCGTTAAAGCGTCACTCGATCACCAGTCGTGGATCAGCTCAGTGTTCCTGTCTCGTCCATGCCATGTGGCCAAGCCATCCAGGTATTTTCCTCTCGGTCAGCCTCTTGGCTCTGTTTCCTTCGATCTTGCCAGTTGTCACCAAGTGGTGGGAGTATTGCTAGGTGAATTCTCAGCCGTTCCATGACATAGGCCCCCTCTTAAGAGAGTTGACCGCGTCGACTGTCTCCTGCTGGATATTCACTCCTAGCAAACTCGTCCTCTGCCTCTGGGACTGGATGCCTAGACAGAAAGTCAGCCCCAACATTCTCCTTACCGGGAATGTATTCCACCGTAAAGGTGTAGGGCTGAAGCAACAACGACCAACGCATCAAGCGCGCGTTGAGCTTACGGGAGGTGGCCCAGCCCATCTTTGATTGATGGTCTGCCGGTGTCCTCAAAGGTACAACCTCCCCATCACTTTGGGCAGTACTTGGACAGCCCGTCTCATATCAGTGATCGACAACCGCGCTTGCCCGTCGAGTCTTTACGTTCGGCCGGACGACCATCCGACTCGCGTACGCAACGGGGTGCAATACCGACGGATCTTCCCTTCCCGGCGGTACCAGTGTCGTCACTACCGCTATGTCTCCCTACAAACATGTCTCGGGATTTGCGGTATCGTCCTCGATGGACGGTATAGTCGTCCCAGAACCCTCTGGACTCGGGTTTCCCTGGCCATCTCTTTCGATAGCGGGGCCAGTCCGTCGATCGTCGGTCGGAGTCCAGGGTATCTCGCGCCGCATCCGACGTTACCCACCCCTTCCGAACTGGGTTACTAGTGACTGACATCACCGACAGGTGCAGAGATTTGTCATCGGACCTCTCCTCGTTTTCCCGCAGGAGATTTGTATGGAAAATTCTCAAAGTTCCCCCGATCCGGATCTCGTAGTTGGTTTTGGACACTACCCTGACCACGGAATAAGGTCCTTATCCTACGTCGAGCATATTGGTCCTGCTTGGACCCCACAATAATACTCTATCTCCCACCTTAAGACCTAATGTAGTCTTAGTCCGATTTGTGGGTATAGCCTTCTGGCACTCTGGGCATGACTTTACTAACCGGCGTACATCGCCAGTCATTCGTGGCCAGTAATAATGACCGGAAATTCGCTGCAGCGTCGCTCTGACACCCATATGTCCATTCCCGGATAGGTTACTACCCGATATGGCGTGTCCCCTCTGAAGAATTGGAAGACGGTAGTCCTGCGGGACCACCAACTGCCCATGCAGTTCATCTCCCCTTCCGGCTCTCCGGTAGAGCAGCCGATTCTTCAGATAGTACTGGTCCCGTTGCGGTGGGTCAGCACTTTTCTGCAGCTTCTTGTAGCACGGACGTAGTGTCGCGTCTTCGCTCTGGGCCGTACGCAAACCCCCTAGCTGGGTTTTCGAGCTGGTTGTGTTTGCCTCGTCTTTCCCCGTGTGGGAGCAGGTATGTATGTCGCCTAGGTGGATTGGCTTCTTCGGCACCCCTAGAAATACATATTTTCTCCCCAGAATCACGGGATATAGGGGATCGAGTAATACCGCGGCTGGGATGATGCCCGTGACGTATCTCGACCTAATCTCTACGTTAGCGATTGGTAACGTCATGGCTACCGCACTCTTCATAGCCGGCTGTATCTCGATGCTTTCCCCAGTGAGTTGGTCTGGTCTCACTAGACTTGCGGCAATGACGGCTTCCCCGTCTAGGCCAGTGTCATAGAGACACTCAACCTGCTGGCCGTTGACTTCTATCAGTTCGACCACAGGTGGCCTCTCTTGATCCAGAGTCTCTTCGCCGACCTCGACCTTTTCGGTGGCAACCGCCTTTGGAGCCACTAGGCAGGCCGCGAAGTGTGAGCTCTTAGCCTTCGAGCTGCAGTCCCTGGTATTGTGCGAGGGTGACTGGCAAATCGAACACCACTTCTCACTCCACTTCCGTTTCGGTGGAGAGTTATGTGGCTTCTTGCTCCCATCTTTCGACTTCTCTGGACTCTGGTCAGAGGATTTCTCATAAGGTTCTACATTCTTGGCATGAGAGGTTTTCAGTTTCTTTCTGTCAGTCTTGTCCTGACTTTTACCCATGGAGGGATGGGTTTCCCCACCTTCACCATGCACCTCGACTAATCGCTCGGCCATTTTGGCTACTACCTCTAATCTTTCCGCCCCTTGTTCTCCCAAGAACTCTTTGAGCGGTTTCGACATATGCTTCCGCATCTGGTCGACGATCATCAGTTCCTCGAGACTGTCGTAATCGTGTGCGAACTGAGCTAAGTCCATCCATTTATGGAGGTAGGATCTAAGACGCTCGGCGTACGCAGCAAATAACTCACTCGGCTCTCGTTTCGCTTCTCGAAACTTCTTGCGGTAAGTATGCGACGTCATCTCGAACCGTTTCAGCAACGCCGCCTTCAGTTCGGCATAATTATTCTCGTGACCCGCCGGTAAACGCGAGTAGACCTCGTACGCGGTTCCGCGCAACCCCTGGGACAGTTTCAGACACCACTTGTCTCGATCGAGACCCATGGCGACAGACATAGCCTCGAACTTTTGTAAGAACTGGTCGATCTTTTCCTTATCTTCCTCAAAAATCGGTAGAGGAAACTTCATGGCATGATAACCCTGTCGACCTAAGGTAGGTGAACCAGGGAGTGAAGACCCTCCTACTGCTCCCTCAGTCTCTCTACTTGATTGTGCCCTGAGCTCGAGTTCCCGCATGCGGTACTCATGCTCTCGCTTCTGAGCCTCTTGTTCGGCTTCGAACTTTTTCAACTCAAAGGCCATCCTTCGATCCTCCGCTTCTTGCTGTCTTCTCTCTCTCACTTCCTGACGGAAGTCTCTCTCAACCCCTTGGATATACTCTGTTAGTGCAGTGCCGATGAAGCCCATTCCTTCGCCGGTTGCCCGCACTTCATCCATATTTAATTTGGGGGATGCCATACTTAGAGAGTATATGTTAGTAGTGTGAGTGGTAAGTAAATAACGCAATATATAGATATGCAATACACCAATCTAATATATATGACGTCCTAACACACCACACGTCAATCTGTCTTTGTCCAGAGAAGAAACAGGACCAAAGACCTATGTAGACCTGAATAGAGATTCTAGGAATGAAATGTCCTAACCATAATCACCAGAGCTGTCTCATCAATATCCCGGACGAGCCCCCAAATAATGTCGTAGTATTTCTTGGGGTGAGGGAAGCATACTATTACATCTTAATAACGGGATAGAGGCACTCTGGGAATACAATAAATCTCAGTCTACAGACCCCACCAGCCCTTAGATTCCTGTCTCTCTCACTATCAACCGCTGGACAATACCTTTTTCACCTCTCATCCAGAACAGATGACACGACTCTGGTGTCTACACATAATGACTATATGATATAATGTACAAGAGGAATGTTCATGAGAGAATCCTGGACTATATGATATAATGTACAAGGGTAGTGTTCATGAGAGAATCCTGGCCACCGCCAGGCGATAGAAGAAATGGCTATCTGGATTAGTCTCAGGCCGTCTCACTCATCACTGTACACTGGGTACGATACCACAAGGTTAAAGAGGTCACTCATCTGCACACGTAGCGTGGAATGTCTCAGCCGAGGTGTAGTCTCAATTGGAATGACTAGCACGTCAAGGTGGTGACTCCAAGTTGCGGTGGTACGTGATGACTCCGGACTAACATCCCTGTAGAAGTTTTGAAGGCCTGTCCTTCAAGCTTCTCTGGTAAGGCCTGTGCTAGACAACAGTCCCAAGAAGCCACCCTAACATTTAACACACATTTAACAATGTCAAAGTTCTGGAAACAGATGGTGGTCTCTAATGGGATCAGGATGGGTATAACTGGGCCTATAAGCACAGAAAGTTGGCACAGTTCAAGTTGACTCTGTCACTCAAAGTCAGTACTGGTAGCACGTGACCCAGTAAGGAATGTAACAAGTGTTCCTATTCCTACATGGTAGACTGTTCCCGGAACACCAGGCCATCATGAAATAAAGGGTAATGTAGTTCTTCTCTACCCGTTTGGCTAGTGGGTCACAATGTCAAAACTGTTCACAGACAAGAGGACACGATACTCGCCCGTGTGTAGCCATCATAATACTTGGTGGACTGACTGAAGATCATTTAGCGGTTTAGACAGGACTGGATTGTGGCGTCGTGACTTCCCGGCACGTAGTGTGGTGTAGAAGCCTCACTTCACGTCACATAGGTAAGCCAGCCATTTAGCAGCCTTCACCAAGTCATCTTCCTCTGGTCCCGTCACGTAAGTCTCTCAGAAAGTAGAACCTGCCAAAGATAACACCATGTGTGAATATCGTGACACAGACTTACCCCCAGAGGTACCTATGTGTACTCAGCATAGGCCGGTGTCGCCATGACCCGGCCGGCAGCCTCACAGACCAGGATCCACTGCCACAACTGAACTAGGTCTGGGTCCTAACAAGTGCTGGCTGAACCGTCCTCCGTCTCGAACTCGCCCAAGGTAGGGCTGTGTATCTGGTCATGGTGTCGGCGAAATCCTTCTGTCCTAAAAATACTTCTAAGGACACAATATACCAGGTTAGTAGGTTAAAGGTACCTAGAGACAGAATGGCCCTGAAGGAGAGCCGGTGACCACCGAATTCCCCTCCCTCGGAGGTAGCCCCCTCTCCCTGGTTCGATTTTAGGATTACCTACTATACACCAGGTCTCCTGGAGCTCTAGCTCTGATCCAGGAATGTAATAGATTATACAGGGAAATCCCCCTGTAGCGGAAGTCCACATCCCGTTCCCTCCTCCCCTAGTTAAGGTCAGAGCATTTGGAACGGTGTTCAGCTGGCTGTGACCAGCTCTGTCGCATTCCCCAGTTTCTCCAGTGTCAACCTCTCGGGAACCAACTGCCTATCAAGATGGTGTTCCGTTACGGCAACCAATAACATAAAGAGTAAGAGGAAAGCTCAGCAAAGCCAGTGGTCGCCACACCAAAGAATTCGAACTTAGACACCCGCAATGTCCTTCGAATGACCTTCGACACGTCCGGCGACCATCGCACGGGTTTCGTCTAGTTCGGCCGAGTTCCCTGATACCTCACTCGACCTATGTTCTACAACGCCTTCGCCAACTTCCGTCTGTGTCGACTACGTTAGAGTTCTAAGGCCGCCCAGGAGTGAACTCGGAATACTAACACTATTGGGCCTGTCCTAAATGTCTACAACTACTTGTAGCGGCAATAACACGCATTCACGTACTTGTACAATTGTAACGCAAAAACAGGCCTACAATCCATCGTGTTCCACTAGCCTGCAGTGTTAAGTTAAAACACAAGCCCACAGGTTCACCCCTGACTGACCTTTGTGCGCCGGGCGGGACATGCGGTCGAACAGCTTCGGTTCAACGCGGTAGTGACACACATTATTTATCTAATTATGTTTCACGTACCTTACGACAAACTGTGTATTCAGAATTGAGGAGCTCCCGTCCCAACACTGGACGTTCTGTCGGTTTTATTTGATAAACAGCAAGACACTGGCTTCCTCTCTCCCATTTACGAATTAACACAGTCGTTCAAACACAACGTCTTGCTCCCACGGCCGGATCTCAACTGAGCCTCTCTTTGTTCTGAGACGGTTCTTGCGCATGCGTTAGCGGAACTGGTTGGGTTGATCTTGTCACACACGAACAGTCGAGAAGTCAAGGGCCACCAATCGCCCTTGCGTGGGTTACATTAATACCTCTGTTGTATCCCTTCGACTAGATCGGCTGTTCTACTGAAAAAGGGGAATTGGACTTGTGGGAGTATTGCTAGGTGAATTCTCAGCCGTTCCATGACAGTCATCTACAACAAGCCGTGTCCACCAGTCTCTAGTGCAAGCCGTGGCCACCAGTCTCTAGTGACACATACATTCAGACTGTGTCATCTACAACAAGCCATGTCCACCAGTCTCTAGTGACACATACATTCAGACTGTGTCATCTACAACAAGCCGTGTCCAGCAGTCTCTAGTGACACATACATTCAGACTGTGTCATCTACAACAAGCCGTGTCCATAAGTCTCTAGTGACACATACATTCAGACTGTGTCATCTACAACAAGCCGTGTCCACCAGTCTCTAGTGACACATACATTCAGACTGTGTCATCTACAATAAGCCGTGTCCACCAGTCTCTAGTGACACATACATTCAGACTGTGTCATCTACAACAAGCCGTGTCCACCAGTCTCTAGTGACACATACATTCAGACTGTGTCATCTACAACAAGCCGTGTCCACCAGTCTCTAGTGACACATACATTCAGACTGTGTCATCTACAACAAGCCGTGTCCACCAGTCTCTAGTGACACATACATTCAGACTGTGTCATCTACAACAAGCCGTGTCCACCAGTTTCTAGTGACACATACATTCAGACTGTGTCATCTACAACAAGCCGTGTCCACCAGTCTCTAGTGACACATACATTCAGACTGTGTCATCTACAACAAGCCGTGTCCACCAGTCTCTAGTGCAAGCCGTGTCCACCAGTCTCTAGTGACACATACATTCAGACTGTGTCATCTACAACAAGGCCATAGTCCACCAGTCTCTAGTGCAAAGCCGTGTCCACCAGTCTCTAGTGACACATACATTCAGACTGTGTCATCTACAACAAGCCGTGTCCACCAGTCTCTAGTGACACATACATTCAGACTGTGTCATCTACAACAAGTCCATGTCCACCAGTCTCTAGTGACACATATATTCAGAACTGTGTCATCTACAACAAGTCGTGTCCCACCAGATCTCTAGTGACACATACATATCAGACTGTGTCATCTACAACAAGCCGTGTCACCGAGTCTCTAGTGACACATACATTCAGACTGGGTCAATCTACAACAAGCCGTGTCACACCCAGTCTCTAGTGGACACATACAGTCAGACTGTGTCATCTACAACAAGCCGTGTCCACCAGTCTCCTAGTGACACATACATTCAGACTGTGTCATCCTACAACAAGCCGTGTCCCACCAGTCTCTAGTGCAAGCCGTGTCCACCAGTCTCTAGTGACACATACATTCAGACTGTGTCATCTACAACAAGCCGTGTCCACCAGTCTCTAGTGACACATACATTCAGACTGTGTCATCTACAACAAGCCGTGTCCACCAGTCTCTAGTGACACATACATTCAGACTGTGTCATCTACAACAAGCCGTGTCCACCAGTCTCTAGTGCAAGCCGTGTCCAGCAGTCTCTAGTGACACATACATTCAGACTGTGTCATCTACAACAAGCCGTGTCCACCAGTCTCTAGTGACACATACATTCAGACTGTGTCATCTACAACAAGCCGTGGTCCACCAGTCTCTAGTGCAAGCCGTGTCCACCAGTCCTCTAGTGACACATACATTCAGACTGTGTCATCTACAACAAGCCGTGTCCACCAGTCTCTAGTGACACATACATTCAGACTGTGTCATCTACAACAAGCCGTGTCCACCAGTCTCTAGTGACACATACATTCAGACTGTGTCATCTACAACAAGCCATGTCCACCAGTCTCTAGTGACACATATATTCAGACTGGTGTCATCTACAACAAGTCGTGTCCACCAGTCTCTAGTGACACATACATTCAGACTGTGTCATCTACAACAAGCCGTGTCCACCAGTCTCTAGTGGACACATACATTCAGACTGTGTCATCTACAACAAGCCGTGTCCACCAGTCTCTAGTGACACATACATTCAGACTGTGTCATCTACAACAGCCGTGTCCACCAGTCTCTAGTGACACATACATTCAGACTGTGTCATCTACAACAAGCCGTGTCCACCAGTCTCTAGTGCAAGCCGTGTCCACCAGTCTCTAGTGACACATACATTAGACTGTGTCATCTACAACAAGCCGTGTCCACCAGTCTCAGTGACACATACATTCAGACTGTGTCATCTACAACAAGCCGTGTCCACCAGTCTCTAGTGCAAGCCGTGTCCACCATCTCTAGTGACACATACATTCAGACTGTGTCATCTACAACAAGCCGTGTCCCCCAGTCTCTAGTGACACATACAATCAGACTGTGTCATCTACAACAAGCCGTGTCCACCAGTCTCTAGTGACACATACATTCAGACTGTGTCATCTACAACAAGCCGTGTCCACAGTCTCTAGTGACACATACATTCAGACTGTGTCATCTACAAGAAGCCGTGTCCACCAGTCTCTAGTGCAAGCCGTGTCCACCAGTCTCTAGTGACACATACATTCAGACTGTGTCATCTACAACAAGCCGTGTCCACCAGTCTCTAGTGACACATACATTCAGACTGTGTCATCTACAACAAGCCGTGTCCACCAGTCTCTAGTGCAAGCCGTGTCCACCAGTCTCTAGTGACACATACATTCAGACTGTGTCATCTACAACAAGCCGTGTCCCACCAGTCTCTAGTGACACATACATTCAGGACTGTGTCATCTACAACAAGCCGTGTCCACCAGTCTCTAGTGACACATACATTCAGACTGTGTCATCTACAACAAGCCGTGTCCACCAGTATCTATGACACATACATTCAGACTGTGTCATCTACAACAAGCCGTGTCCACCAGTCTCTAGTGACACATACATTCAGACTGTGTCATCTACAACAAGCCGTGTCCAACAGTCTCTAGTGACACATACATTCAGACTGTGTCATCTACAACAAGCGGTGTCCACCAGTCTCTAGTGACACATACATTCAGACTGTGTCATCTACAACAAGCCGTGTCCACCAGTCTCTAGTGCAAGCCGTGTCCACCAGTCTCTAGTGACACATACATTCAGACTGTGTCATCTACAACAAGCCGTGTCCACCAGTCTCTAGTGACACATACATTCAGACTGTGTCATCTACAACAAGCCATGTCCACCAGTCTCTAGTGACACATATATTCAGACTGTGTCATCTACAACAAGTCGTGTCCACCAGTCTCTAGTGACACATACATTCAGACTGTGTCATCTACAACAAGCCGTGTCCACCAGTCTCTAGTGACACATACATTCAGACTGTGTCATCTACAACAAGCCGTGTCCACCAGTCTCTAGTGACACATTTATTCAGACTGTGTCATCTACAACAAGCCGTGTCCACCAGTCTCTAGTGACACATACATTCAGACTGTGTCATCTACAACAAGCCGTGTCCACCAGTCTCTAGTGCAAGCCGTGTCCACCAGTCTCTAGTGACACATACATTCAGACTGTGTCATCTACAACAAGCCGTGTCCACCAGTCTCTAGTGACACATACATTCAGACTGTGTCATCTACAACAAGCCGTGTCCACCAGTCTCTAGTGCAAGCCGTGTCCACCAGTCTCTAGTGACACATACATTCAGACTGTGTCATCTACACAAGCCGTGTCCACCAGTCTCTAGTGACACATACATTCAGACTGTGTCATCTACAACAAGCCGTGTCCACCAGTCTCTAGTGACACATACATTCAGACTGTGTCATCTACAACAAGCCATGTCCACCAGTCTCTAGTGACACATATATCAGACTGTGTCATCTACAACAAGTCGTGTCCACCAGTCTCTAGTGACACATACTCAGACTGTGTCATCTACAACAAGCCGTGTCCCCAGTCTCTAGTGACACATACATTCAGACTGTGTCATCTACAACAAGCCGTGTCCACCAGTCTCTAGTGACACATACATTCAGACTGTGTCATCTACAACAAGCCGTGTCCACCAGTCTCTAGTGACACATACATTCAGACTGTGTCATCTACAACAAGCCGTGTCCACCAGTCTCTAGTGCAAGCCGTGTCCACCAGTCTCTAGTGACACATACATTCAGACTGTGTCATCTACAACAAGCCGTGTCCACCAGTCGTCTAGTGACACATACATTCAGACTGTGTCATCTACAACAAGCCGTGTCCACCAGTCTCTAGTGCAAGCCGTGTCCACCAGTCTCTAGTGACACATACATTCAGACTGTGTCATCTACAACAAGCCGTGTCCACCAGTCTCTAGTGACACATACATTCAGACTGTGTCATCTACAACAAGCCGTGTCCACCAGTCTCTAGTGACACATACATTCAGACTGTGTCATCTACAACAAGCCATGTCCACCAGTCTCTAGTGACACATACATTCAGACTGTGTCATCTACAACAAGCCGTGTCCACCAGTCTCTAGTGACACATACATTCAGACTGTGTCATCTACAACAAGCCGTGTCCACCAGTTTCTAGTGACACATACATTCAGACTGTGTCATCTACAACAAGCCGTGTCCACCAGTCTCTAGTGACACATACATTCAGACTGTGTCATCTACAACAAGCCATGTCCACCAGTCTCTAGTGACACATACATTCAGACAGTGTCATCTACAACAAGCCGTGTCCACCAGTCTCTAGTGCAAGCCGTGTCCACCAGTCTCTAGTGACACATACATTCAGACTGTGTCATCTACAACAAGCCATGTCCACCAGTCTCTAGTGCAAGCCGTGTCCACCAGTCTCTAGTGACACATACATTCAGACTGTGTCATCTACAACAAGCGGTGTCCACCAGTCTCTAGTGACACATACATTCAGACTGTGTCATCTACAACAAGCCGTGTCAACCAGTCTCTAGTGCAGGCCGTGTCCACCAGTCTCTAGTGACATATACATTCAGACTGTGTCATCTACAACAAGCCGTGTCCACCAGTCTCTAGTGACACATACATTCAGACTGTGTCATCTACAACAAGCCGTGTCCACCAGTCTCTAGTGCAAGCCGTGTCCACCAGTCTCTAGTGACACATACATTCAGACTGTGTCATCTACAACAAGCCGTGTCCACCATTCTCTAGTGACACATACATTCAGACTGTGTCATCTACAACAAGCCATGTCCACCAGTCTCTAGTGCAAGCCGTGTCCACCAGTCTCTAGTGACACATACATTCAGACTGTGTCATCTACAACAAGCCGTGTCCAACAGTCTCTAGTGACACATACATTCAGACTGTGTCATCTACAACAAGCCGTGTCCAGCAGTCTCTAGTGACACATATATTCAGACTGTGTCATCTACAACAAGTCGTGTCCACCAGTCTCTAGTGACACATACATTCAGACTGTGTCATTTACAACAAGCCGTGTCCACCAGTCTCTAGTGACACATACATTCAGACTGTGTCATCTACAACAAGCCGTGTCCACCAGTCTCTAGTGACACTACATTCAGACTGTGTCATCTACAACAAGCCGTGTCCACCAGTCTCTAGTGACACATACATTCAGACTGTGTCATCTACAACAAGCCGTGTCCACCATTCTCTAGTGCAAGCCGTGTCCACCAGTCTCTAGTGACACATACATTCAGACTGTGTCATCTACACAGCCGTGTCCACCAGTCTCTAGTGCAAGCCCGTGTCCACCATCTCTAGGACACATACATTCAGACTGTGTCATCTACAGCAAGCCATGTCCACCAGTCTCTAGTGACACATAGATTCAGTATGTATAAACCACAACAAGCCGTGTCCATCAGTCTCTATTGACACACAGATTCAGTATGTATAAACCACAACAAGCCGTGTCCATCAGTCTCTAGTGACACACAGATTCAGTATGTATAAACCACAACAAGCCGTTTCCATCAGTCTCTAGTGACACATAGATTCACTCTGGATAAACCACAGCAAGCCGTGACACAAAGATTCAGTCTGAACTATCTACAGCAAGCCATGTCCACCAGTCTCTAGTGACACATAGATTCAGTCTGTATCATCTACGGCAAGCCATGTCCACCAGTCTCTAGTGACACATAGATTCAGTCTGTATAAACCACAACACGCCGTGTCCATCAGTCTCTAGTGACACACAGATTCAGTATGTATAAACCACAACAAGCCATGTCCACCAGTCTCTAGTGACACAAAGATTCAGTCTGTATAAACCACAACACGCCGTGTCCATCAGTCTCTAGTGACACACAGATTCAGACTGTATAAACCACAACAAGCCGTGTCCACCAGTCTCTAGTGACACATACATTCAGACTGTGTCATCTACAACAAGCCGTGTCCACCAGTCTCTAGTGACACATACATTCAGACTGTGTCATCTACAACAAGCCGTGTCCACCAGTCTCTAGTGACACATACATTCAGACTGTGTCATCTACAACAAGCCGTGTCCACCAGTCTCTAGTGACACATACATTCAGACTGTGTCATCTACAACAAGCCATGTCCACCAGTCTCTAGTGACACATACATTCAGACTGTGTCATCTACAACAAGCCGTGTCCACCAGTCTCTAGTGACACATACATTCAGACTGTGTCATCTACAACAAGCCGTGTCCACCAGTCTCTAGTGACACATACATTCAGACTGTGTCATCTACAACAAGCCATGTCCACCAGTCTCTAGTGACACATACATTCAGACTGTGTCATCTACAACAAGCCATGTCCACCAGTCTCTAGTGACACATACATTCAGACTGTGTCATCTACAACAAGCCGTGTCCACCAGTCTCTAGTGACACATACATTCACTCTGGATAAACCACAGCAAGCCGTATCCACCAGTCTCTAATGATATATAGATTCAGTCTGTATAAATCACAGCAAGCCGGGTCCACCAGTCTATAGTAACGCATAGATTCAATCTATATCACCTACAGCAAGCCGGGTCCACCAGTCTATAGTAACGCATAGATTCAATCTATATCACCTACAGCAAGCCGTATCCACTAATCTCTATCGGCATACATTCTTGTGTATGGCATCTACAGCGAGGCATGTGACGCGACCTAATTCGGTGTATGATAGTTTCGAATATTTCGCTGACCATTTCTCTCAAACTAATTCGCAAATATTGTAACACTGGTTTTCGCTCAGTTAAACCGCAGATCACGTATTCCAGTGCTTTTGTAACACCGCAGATCAACTATACGTGTGCTGTTGTTACAACGCAGATCACGTATTCAAGTGCTATTGTTACACCGCAGATCACGTATTCCAGTGATGTTGTTACACGGCAGATCACGTATTCGAGTGCTGTTGTTACACCGCAGATCAACTATACGTGTGCTGTTGTTACACGGCAGCTCACCTGTACTTGTTCTGTTGTCACACCGCATGTCACTTATACTTTTGCTGTTGTTACACCTATACATGTGCTGTTGTTACATCTATCATTGTACTGTTGATACATCGCAGATAACCTATACTTGAGCTGTTGTTACACTAAAGATGCTCTATACATATACTGTTGCTAAATCTATAATTGTGCTGTTATTGCACCTATAAGTGTGCTGTTGCTACACCTACAATTGTGTTGTTTTTACACCTTTACATGTGCTGTTGTTACACCTATACTGATGCTGCTATTTCACCCCGGATATCCTATACGTGTGCTGTTGTTACATATAAATCTGTTTTGTTGTTACTCTGCGCTTGATCTCTTGTTACACCTCAAATCACCTGTACGTGTGTTGTTGTTACACCCATGCGTGTACTGTTGTTACACCGCAGATCGCCTATACTTGTGTTACATTTACACATATGCTGTGGTTACATTTATACTTGTGCAGTTATTACATCTATATTTGTGCAGTTGTTAACCTATACTTGTGCTGTTGCTGCATCTATACTTATGATGTGGTTACATTTATACTTGTGCTGTTGTTACATATATACCTGTGCTGTTGTTACACCGCAGATAACCTATACCTGTGCTATTGTTGTACCGCATATCACCTATACTTGTGCTGTTGTCACACCTATATTTGTGTTGCTATTACACTGCAGGGAAACTAACTTATGTTATTACACTGCAGAGTGTAACATCTAATCTAATAATAATAATGTAATATTAGAGTGTTTGTTACAATGCAGGGCATCTTTATTATGTGTTGTTGTTACACTGCAGCTCACCTATACTTGTGTTGCTGTTGTTACATCGCAGGTCACTGATACCTGTGTTTCTGTTACACTGCAGGTCACCTATACTTGTGCTGTTGTCACACCGCAGGTCATCTATGCTTGTAGTGTTGTTACACCTATATGCGTGCTGTTGTTACATCTATACGTGTACAGTGTACTGTTGTTACACCGCAGATGACCTATACTTGTACTGTTGTTACACCACAGATGACCTATACTGTACTGTTGTTACACCGCAGATGACCTATACTTGTGCTGCGTTTTCACCGCAGATACCCTATACGCGTGCTGTTGTTACAAATACATCTTTTCTGTTGTTATTTATGTATTTGATCTCTTGTTGCACCTAAAATCACCTATACGTGTGTTGTTGTTACACCTATACGTGTGTTGTTGTTACCCCCCTATACGTGTACTGCTGTTACAGAGCTGATCGCCAATACTTGTGCTGTTGTTACACCTATATATGTGTAAGGAACCCAATACCCTGTATGACAGTGATAAACAGGAGACAGGAGAACAGGTCAGATAGCCTGACATCCAGCAGCAGGGTCGCCGAGTGCGAATCAACCCACAAGCAGGCTGAGGCCAGTGGTCACCGCACCACATCGAACGGGACTCACGGACTGGGACCAGCCGTGAACTGGCCAAACGCACCTGTGTTGGGCAGACGGGTTCAGGACGGCGAGACGGACAGACATAGGGCAGTGAGAGTGTTTCGTGAGCGTTAAGATAGGATTGTAATATTGATGGCGTGGTTAATTTATGAAGCGAGCTGTGTTTGAGCTGAACGAACGAACGAACGAACAGACTTTATTTTCAAAGGGTAACAAATTGGGCACGCAGGCCCGTCTTACATTCGGCCCTTCCATTCACTCATCTTTCTTTCATGAACAGTGCATAGGAAAAAAACATTGTCACATGAATTTTGTAAACATAAACAATGCATATTACTATGTTATAAGACACATCCACCACCCACCCACACATCCCCCATTCACTCCAACTCCCCCACCCAACCACACACACATCTTCTTCCCTCCTCCCTCCTCCTCCCTCCTCCACTCTCTTCCTCCTCCCTCCTCCTCCCCTCCCTCCCGCAATACATTCCCCCACCCATCCACCACATCCCTACACATCTCCCCACCCACACACACCTCTCACCCACCACACATCCCATCCACCCACACCCCAAGCACACATATATTCAATAACCCACACATCCCCCACCTACACACATCTCCCCACCCACTCACATATCCTTTACCCGTCCCATTTCCCACCAACAATCACTCACCCAATATCCTCCTCCACCCACACACCTCCACCCACCCAACCAAACACACATTCCTCAGCCACACACACATCTCCCCGTCAACTCACATATTCCGCACCTACCCACACACAAATTCCGCACTCACCCACATAATCTCCCATATCCCCCAGCCCACTCACTTATCCCGAGCCCACACCTACAAACATCCCCCACCATCTCCTAATCTGCACACACTCACCCACCCACATATCCTCTACCCACCCACACATCCTCTACCCACCCATCCCCCAACCAAACATCCCTTACCACACACCCTTACTCATATACAATCACCCACCCACACATCCTCTACCCAACCACACATCCTCCACCCAACCACACATCCTCCATCCACCCATTCCCCAAGCCACACATCCCTTAACCACACACCCTTACCCATATACACACACATCCCCACCCACGCACAATCTCCCCACCCATACAAACATCCCTCACACACATCCCCACCCACCAACACATTCCCCATTCACAAACACACACCTCCCATCCACGCACACACAACCCATACATTCATCCCCTCACACATCCCTAGACACACGTACTTATTCCTCAACCAATAACACCCACACATCCCGTACCCACTCATCAACACATACATCTCCTATCTACCCACCCACACTCACACATCCCAACCACCCATCTAAGCAAACATCCCCCACCCTCACACACATCATTCACCCACCCACAAACCCAACCACACCTTCACCCACCCACACAAACATCATTTATCCACACGCAGCTCCCCCCACACAATACCACACCCACACACATCCCTCACCCACACACACATCTATCCACACATCTCCTACCCATCCACACATCCCCCAACTACAGTCACCCTCACTACCCACACATACATCCTCCATCCAGCCACACACACCCCCACCCAGCCAGACATATCCCCCACCCACACACACATCTCCAATCCATCACCCACACTCATCACGCACCCCTCCCCCAACCCACACACATCCCCTACACACATTCACCCACACATCTCTCACCCACACACACTCCCCACCCATCCACCCAAACATCCCACACCCACATACACATCCCCAAACCCACAACCACCCCCACCTGCACACATCTCCCACCCACCACATATCCCCACACCCACATCAAACCACCCACACATATACCCCCACCCATCCCATAACCCACCATCAATCATCCACCAACATCCTCCTCCACCCACTCACCCACAACCACCTAGACAAACACACATCCCCACTCACAAACACATCTCCCCCATACACCCATACATCTCGCACGCACCTACACACAAATCCCCACCCACCCACACAAACCCACCACGCCCACCCACACACATCACGAATCCACCCACACACACATCCCCCGATCCCCCAACCTACTATTATCATCAAACTCCCACACTTTACACTCACATACAGTGACGATTGTCGTGAGCATTGTCGCAAAATTGTAAAGAAAATGGAGAAAAATTGTACATATACATTTTGTAACTTAAAAATTAGTGATGCAATTCAACTCTCTCTCCTCTCTCTCTCTCTCCTCTCTCTCTCTCTCTCTCTCTCTCTCTCTCTCTCTCTCTCTCTCTCTCTCTCTCTCTCTCTCTTTCTCTCTCACTCACTAGCGCTCTCACTCACATTACAGTAATGTTATATTATACATGATAAAATCAAGTGTCATACATACAAAATGATAATGTGAAAGATGAAAATACACAAAGAATATGGAATGGCATGTTACAGGACATGCGAGCACTGAATTCTCTCTCTCTCTCTCTCTCTCTCTCTCTCTCTCTCTCTCTCTCTCTCTCTCTCTCTCTCTCTCTCTCTCTCTCTTACATAGGCACACACACATTCCCCCCCCCCCCCACACACACACATATCCCTCACATACACACCCATACATACATCCTCACATATAGACAAATACATGATGCCTCACGTGATTACTGAAACTAATAAGAACAAACTCCTACACTTTACACACAATTTAGACACTGACGATTGTCGTGAGAATTCTCGCAATTGCAAGAAGTGGAGAAAAAATTGTACATATACATTATGTAGCGTAAAAATTAGTGATGCAATTCAAATCTCTCTTTTTTTTCTCTCTCTCTTGCACTCTCTCTCTCTCTCTCTCTCTCTCTCTCTCTCTCTCTCTCTCTCTCTCTCTCTCTCTCTCTCTCTCTCTCTCTCTCTGCTCTCTCTCTCTCTCTCACTCACATCACAGTAATGTTATATTATACATGATAAAATCAAGTGGCATACAAAATGATAAGATGAGAATTAAAGAGAAAAAAATATGGAATGGCATGTTACAGGACAATCAGGTGGCATTAAACTATACCTCGTAATATGAAAGATGAGAATACATGAAAAATATGGAATAGCATGTTACATGACATGCGTGGGCTCAACTCTCTCTCTCTCTCTCTCTCTCTCTCTCTCTCTCTCTCTCTCTCTCTCTCTCTCTCTCTCTCTCTCTCTCTCTCTCTCTGTCTCTCTCTCTCTCTTTACATACTCACACTCTCACACTCATTCACTCTCTCTCTCTCTCTCACTTACACTCACTAACTCTCTCACTTTCTTTACAGTAATTTACATGAATTCATTTTATGCATGTTAAAATCAAGTGCATCAAAATGATAATATGAAAAAAAAATGAGAATACACAAAACATATGGATCAGCATGTTAGATGACATGCATGCCCTCAACTCTCTCTCTCTCTCTCTCTCTCTCTCTCTCTCTCTCTCTCTCTCTCTCTCTCTCTCTCTCTCTCTCTCTTGTCTCTCTCTCACATGTACATACACACACACACATCATACCCACGCAATACACACACCTGCACACATCCATATACTTACTCACACGTACTCACATAACACCCGAATATACACTCCCTCGCATACACTGCATGCATGCACACTTATACATACACATACAAAGATATACAATACATACACGAGCACACACACACACACTCGTCCATACACACATACACACACGCACATGCATATAAACGCATATAAACACATGAACGCACACCTTAACACACGTACAGACATATACACAGAGTCACACACAGATGCACACATGTACACACATATACACCCATACACACATCCAGACATGCACACACATACATCACACTTTCTCATGCACTCTCTCATTCAACCACGCTCTCTCTTTTACACACTCACTCGCTCTCACACTCACTCATTCGCGCACATACACGCATACCTACAAATTCTCTCTCACTCACTCACGCTCCCTTACTCACTCATTTACTCGATGACTCTCTAACTCACACTCACTCACTAACTTTCACACTCTATCACACAGACAGGCAGACACACAGCACACCCACTCTCTCAGATTCACTCATTCTCTAACTAAATCTCTCACACATATGTCCACACACTCACTCACTGTTACACTCGCTCAGGCACATTCGCATGCATACTCTCTCACTCTCACTCATACTAATTCTTCCACTCACACTCTTTCTCACTCACTCTCTCACCCACTGTCTCGTTCACACACATACAGTGAAGAATGATAGTGGAAAAATGATACTAGTAGGTGACTTATGGAGGCATATAGTCGGTATGAAGTAAGTATTGAAAGAGTTTTCGGTTGAATGTGTAGGGACTCATTGGTGTTTTCAGTTCTGGTTGAAGGCTATTCCACAAGTGAGCACCAGAATATGCGAAACAAGTTTTGTATAAGTCCAATCTAGGCTTAGGAAGCTGTAATAAATTTAAGCGCTTACTGTTCATTGCATTAGATTGAATTAACGGTAGAAGATACTCTGGCGTATTTTCAGATATAATTTTATTCACTAATTTGGCTTTGTTAAAAAGGAAGCGCTTTTGAAGTGGTAGAAGTCTTAGATGGCTGTATAATTTATTACTTTCAACGTGCTTTATGCTAGAAACTAGACGTATAGCGCGGTTTTGAAGCGAACATAATCGTTTCATATTAGATTTAGGGCAGCCATCCCAGACTGTGGAACAATAATCGAGAGGTGATTGGATATAGGATGCATAGAATATTTTACGTGTGCTTTCATCCAAAAAGTGTTGAATTTTAGCAAGTTGGTAAACTTTTTGTGCTATTCTCTTGGTAAGGGCGTGAACATGAGGGCTCCAGTTTAAATGTCTGTCAATTAAAAGACCTAATGTTTTATGTTCATTTACATTAATTATAGGTAACGTGTCCACGTGGAGCTCGAGCGGTGTCCCAGTTATGGCTAGCGTCTGTAGTTTTTGTCTGGTCGTTATTAGCATGGATTTAGTTTTGTCGATGTTAATTAACATGCGATTTTCATTGCTCCATCTACTAAGGTTGTCAAGATCGTTTTGTAAAGAGCTCTCTAAGTCACAAAGGCTCTCTTGACTTGTGTAAATAGTGCAGTCATCCGCAAATAGATCACACGAAGTATTGAGGTATAAAGGAAGATCGTTAATATACACTGCAAAAAGCAGCGGACCTAGTATTGAGCCCTGAGGCACCCCAAAATTAAGTTGTGTGGGTCTTGATAGACAGTTATTGAAGGACACTACTTGTTGTCTGTCTGATAAAAATGACGTAATTAGGTTCACCATATTGGTGCTAGTCTTCATGTGTTTTAATTTTCTAATTAAAATATCATGATCTACCATATCAAAGGCCTTTTTAAAGTCTACAAATACTGCTCCACAAATGTTGCCATTGTTGATACAAAGATGCCAGTTATCGGTCATTTTTGTAAGGGCACTATGGCAAGAATATTTAGGTCGAAACCCAGATTGACTGCCAATTATTAGATCGTTGTTAATTAAATGATGTAGTGTTATTTTATGCATGTGTTTTTCTAATGGCTTTGATAGCGACGATAGTAAGGAAATAGGTCTATAATTACCCAAGACGCTAATATCAGTTGAGCCATTTTTAAGTAGAGGATACACTTTAGCAACTTTAAAGGCAGATGGAAAGTAGTTTTTGGATAGGCACTGGTTATATATGAACGTTAAGGACTCACTAATAATAGGTGCAGCACACCGAAGAATTCTACTACTGATACCATCTAGGCCTTCTGAATTTGTTGCTTTGAGATTTGAGAGATATTTATATACTTCTGCAACAGACATCAAGGGAATCTCAGAGGGAATATTTCTAGAGCACTTCCCTTCACAGAATGATGACAGTGAACTTAAATTACATACTGAGTCTGGTATTGAGGACTTTAGATTCTCTATTTCTGATTGAAAGAAGTAACTGAAATCCTCGCATGTTATAGAGTTTGGTATTGCTGACTCTGAAGTGTGTTTCTTGTTGGTTAGCAAGTTAATAGCCTTCCATATATTTGTATTATTTGATTTATCTACAATTAAATATTTGAAATGATCTTTCTTTATCCTACGAATTTCATATTTAACTTTATTTCTTAGTCTGCGGTAATTGATAAAATCTTTATTTTTGTGTGCTGTATCTCGTTCTCTCATGATTTCGAGAACTTCGCTAGTGACCCACGGGGACTTATGTTGATTCTTGACTCGAACTTCTTTGACTGGCACATGTTTATCAAATACATTGTATACTGCCTTTGTCCAGTAAGCTAGTGCATCATCCGGATCAGGAAGTTGGTAAACATGTTCAAGGGCTGCATTTTTTAAGTCGTCTAAAAATAAATTTTGGTTGAGAGCTTTAAAGTTTCTAAATTTGATGCTTAAATGTTTATTTTTAGGAGTTTTGAACCCAATTTTCGACCATGTACAACATATTGGGTAATGGTCACTAACTGCACTAACAGGAACAGAACATTCGGTAATATTAACTGGACAAGTAACATATATATGATCAATTATAGTTGAGGAGGTGTCTGTAACTCTTGTGGGACGATTTATTAGTTGTTTGAAATTGTAAGATATAATGATATCTTCCCATGTCTGGTTGGATTTAGTAATATCTATGTTAAAGTCACCTAATATCATGACTTCTCTACCTGCTGTAAACACCCTATCCATCATTGTAGTGAAACAGTCATACCAACTATACCCAGCACAGGGATTTCGATATAGGTATCCAATGAGAAACGGTTGCTCGCTGACTGGCTTCACCTCTAACCAAATACATTCTATCTCTTCTATCTCGAGATCACTTCTACGGGAACAGTTGAGAGAATTTGAAATGTATACAGCAATACCTGTCTCTAATTTTTGATTTGCGTCTCTTCGAATTACTTTAAACCCCTTAAGAGAGATTTCAGAGTCGGTTATTTTGTCGTTGAGACGACTTTCTGTGATTCCAAACACATGGAACTGTTTGCACAGTATTACTGAAAGCTCAGGTAATTTATTGAGCAAATGATAGATGTTGAGATGGTCTATATGTATACCATCTTTGTTTAGCCACTGATCGTGATTGGCGAACATTACACAATGAAAAGATGATGTCGCTTGTGGTAGAAAAGTTTCAGAGGTTTTGAAACTTTATTTAGTGGTAGTTACGACTATTAGAGGGGATAGGAAAATGTCTGTGATGGAGTGACATCATTAAAGCTTGGTGCAGAGCTGCAGGATTGTATTGCATTAGCTGTTGAAGTTGACAATTCCACTGATAAGAGTGTGGATTACCGTCCAATGAGGGACCACTGCTATGAGAGCTACTGGAAGTGCCTACATTGGAAGCAGGCATCGAGGGCACCGAAACATTGTTTATCGGTGTCCCCTTTGACATGCTAGGTGGAGACTGTTTTATGGGCAAGGGAGGAAACAATGCACCATAGTTAGCAACATTGGGATTGGAGCCTGGGTCGCTATTTACAGCCTTGTATTCCTGGGGAATAGGCAAGGGTGGTGTGGGCAGAGGTTGAGTGTTTTCTGAACACTGAGAGATGGCTACAGCCGGAGGTGAAGATCGCTTTACTCCTGTAACTGAAACTGGTTCTAATTGTTGTGTACGTTCAGGATATTTTATGTTCTTCGCTAGTATGCTAGTTCCTAGTTTTGAACAATGTAGTTGATCCTTATATAGTTTTTTCTTGGGAGCCCCGGACGGCGATGTGAAATACGGGGTATTTTTAATGAAAGCATTGTTAGTTTCTTGACAAAATTTATGTAGAGTCAGATTGCCAGCATCGGCAGTGCGGCGCTGGAATCCATAACATGGCGGGATGATTGATGAAAAGAAAATAGATGCTTTAGGAAATTTCTTGCGCAACAACACCTCTAATGTAGCGAGTTGTGAGGTGCTTATGATGTGATTGTTCATAATATTGTTGACACCAATATGGACTGTTATTCTTCTAATTCTATCATTCACCTTGAATTTCCGCAGTGTAGAGGTCAGTCTATCAATGTCAGCTCCTGGTAGTGGGTAGATCGAGGTAGTTTCGCTGTCAGAAGATGACATGCGGTCACTATAAATTCCCTTGAGCAGAGAGTCTCCAATGACGACATGAGTTGCACTGTCATCCATTGTTATTTCACGCTGTTGACGCACCCGTTTGATTTCTTGCCACTGATCGCTGTCATCTTTCATGCGTTCTTGTTTATTATAGTCGTTACTTGTTTGGGCTGGTTCTTGATGCTCAGTAGTGGTAGTGGCTGAGCTCTTTAACTTCTCGTCTGCTGCTGGAGAGTCTACACTTGGGGCCTGGGACCTATTGCTGACACGCACATCAATGGGGTAGATGGATGGTGCGCGTTCTACAGGTTTAGTAGTGTTGCAGCCTGTGGAAACTAACTGTATGTCATTTTGCGATGAAAATCCACTGGTCATACACACCTCTGCAGCACTATGAATACTTCCTGTTTGTGCACTTTTGTCAAATGACTGTGCACTCTTTAGTTTTAAGGCATGGATTGTTGTTTTAAAGGTGTCCTTCTCTTCTTTAAGGAGGCGGATTCTTTTTGAAGGCGAGCGTTTTCTTCTTTAAACACGGCAATGATATTAGTTGTGTTGTTGGAAATAAAGTCTTTTAGCCTGTCCTCCAAAGCCTGGATGAGTTCACGACAGGCGTTGTGGTTGTGTGGTTCGGCTGAGGAAAGAGTGACTAAAGATGATGTGTTAGTCTCATCAGATTGGGCTACTGAACTGTGATGTTCGTCCAGCTTGAGCTTGGGATCAGTGTCTGCAGATTCACTAGACCACACTTGTGAAGTTGGCGTTGAAGAAATCCGACGTTTGGGTGGCGTGCTCGTCAAACTTTTCCCCGTCTTGTCTTTGTTTGTATTTTCATGGCGCTTGGATAAAGTAGAGTTCCGTAAGTTGGACGCCATATTAGTAATGTATGAGGCTCCACAGGCCGGGAGTACACACAAGTTCGCCGCCTTTCGGTAACGCTTGGCGACTAACCACGCGCTAGTCCCACATGGTTAAATCACACGTTGTCGTTAACCGATAATTGGTAGTTTTCAAAACTGAACGTTCTTACCTTACATTTCACAAAGAAATCAGCATTTCACTAAATAATAGTCACATAAACTTAATATATTAATTAGTATTAGATCCAGTTTTAGAAAAACACAATGATATACACAGCATCTCGATTGAAATAGGCAAAACTTTGTTAAATTATATAAACATTGGGAGAGCTTGTGAAATCACGTCCGCTGGTAGCCGGAAACAGGAAAAGAAGATAGTGAGATAGTGTAAGAGCTATGTTATACTACTATATTATATTATTTCTCATGTGATACTGATGAATACCATGGACAGCCAGAAAGACCAATGAACAAGTCCTTCAAGAGACAAATAAAGACCGTAAACTGATTAGAAACATTAGACGTAGACAGTCACAATTCTTTGGGCATGTTATGAGAAGAAATTATTTGGGGAACTTGGTGACAACTGGTAAGATCGAGGGGAACAGACCAAGGGGAAGACCTAAAAGCAAGTACCTGGATGGCTTGGCCTTGTGGCATGGTCGAGACAAAAACACGGAGCTGATCCACAACTCTGGTGATCGAGTGAGATGGCAGAACATGACCTCCCACGCTTACCGACATGGCACATGATAGATGAATGGATACGGATGATGTACAAGTTGCGTGTTGCCAAGAGCGCAACTTCTGTGAGTTTGCTCATGCGTATTGTGTTGTAAATAAAACGTCTAAAACTGTTGCGTGAAAGTGTCATTCTTAAACACGGGTATTTGTTTCACCTCTGTCTTGCAATGCGAGCCAGAAGTATGTCCAAATAGGTCTATGACAGGGAGTGAACGTGGGTTGCTCGTCCGGTTTTGAACCGCATGTGTAAGAGAGAATGAACGTGGGTTGCTTGATAATTTTTGAACCATATATATAATAGGAAGTGAACATGAGATGCTCGTTACGGTAATTTTAACTAGATGTAAAGTAGAGCATGATCATGTGTCGCTCGTGTGATTTTGAGTTATACGCATAGAAAGATTCAACGAACGCAGCTCTGTGTAAGAAAGTTATCTCTGACGTTATTACTAATAGAGATAAAAAAGAGAGTGGTTGAGAGCCAGAACATGAAGAATATCTATATTATTTGACTGATCTACGACCATTGACAGTAGAAATTACACACTCATGCACAACCAACTACATACAAACCTACACACAGACAATCTGACCGCGCACACACAACACCAGTTGTATCGAACAACTACTAATATTTTTCTCTCCTAAGCAACCAGATTGTTGTCCTTGTATTAATGGCGAGATGATTCTGAAGAATCCGCACAAAACCTCTCTCTCTCTCTCTCTCTCTCTCTCTCTCTCTCTCTCTCTCTCTCTCTCTCTCTCTCTCTCTCTCTCTTTCCCCCCCCCCCCCCCGTTCTGTTGAAAACACTGAATTACATAGAAAGCTCCGAACAGCATCGGCAGCTAAGTATTTTTTCCAGTATTTTTGTAAGATTTCAGGTCTAAACCGTAATTTTTTTTCCCATTGTTATCATTATATATTTACTACATATTATCATCTAATTGCGACACATGCAAGAAAAATGCCGTGAACAGAATCAACAACTGTTTATTGCCTTCATCGACCTCACAAAGGCATTTGGTTTGGTCAGTCGTGAGGGTCTATTCAAGGCACTAAAGAAGATTGGCTGCCCACCAACTCTTCTGTCCATTGTGGAATCGTTCCACACAGGCATAAAGGGTATAATCAAGTTTGATGCTGCAACTTCTGACGAATTTTACATCAAGAGTGGAGTTAAGCAAGGTTGTGTACTAGCTCCCACCCTCTTTGGAATATACTTTTCACTTCTACTGAAATATGCATTTCGTGATCAGAGTGGTGGTATATATATTCACTCACGCTCAGATGGCGGCCTTTACAATGCTCAGAGATTGAAGGCCAAGAACAAAATAAGGAGGGTACTGATCAGAGAGTTGCTGCTTGCAGATGATGCTGCAGTTACGACTCACTCTGAGGAAGAATTGCAATGTCTACTATCTGCATTCTCCAATGCTCGTTCTGAATTTGGTTTAACAATTAGCAAAAAGAAGACACAGATTATGTCACAAGGTGCACATGGGGTACCATCAATCTTTATTGACGACGCCGAACTAGAGATGGTAGACCATTTTACATATCTAGGATCAGTGGTAAATAGCAAATTATCCCTAGATAAGGAAATCAACATCCGGATTGGTAAGGCAACAACAACAATGAACAGGTTAAGAAAAGAAGTCTGGGAGAACAGGAAGCTTACTGCAAAAACAAAAATCCTTGTCCATCAAGCCTGTGTCCTTAGTACTCTTCTTTATGGCAGTGAAACCTGGACAACTTACTCACACCAAGAGAAACATTTAAACAGCTTTCATATGCGGTGTCTGCGAAGAATTCTTGGTATTAAGTGGCAAGACAAAATCACAAATACTGAAGTATTGGAAAGATCAGGTTGTGTGACAGTTTATTCCATGCTCTGCATTCGAAGACTTAGATGGATAGGACATCTTAGGAGGATGGATGATGGTAGAATACCAAAGGACATCTTTTTTGGTGAATTGCAGATGGGTAAGAGATCTCAGGGTCGGCCTCTACTATGATACAAAGATGTGTGTAAGCGGGATGTGATTAATACAGGCATTGATAATGCACATTGGGAGCAGGAGCAAGTCGCCGCTGAACGTGTTGCATGGAGGGCAAACATCGGAAATGGAATAAAGACAAAGGAGAAAATTATTGCAGATAGATCACACACCGAGCGTTTGAGACGTAAGATGTTGCATGATGGTGGAATTGACCACGTGTTCACATGCACCCACTGTGAACGGACATTTACAGCGTAAATTGGCCTTATCAGTCACATTCGCTAACGCCATAGGTAAAAGTTATTATGCCTTTTTAAAGCACAAACTATCGTCTGTCAAGACGGCAAGGTGCCAATGATATTATCATATATTATATTCATTGAAATTTACCTGTACACTATAATTTTTGGTGTGTTATATTGCATTTGTAAACATAATTTTCAACAATCATGGCTACTCTAGACGATTACATAGAATCAGAAATTATACATAGGCCAGAAATTAGGGGTAGAACTTCATTGGAGTCAGACTAAATTTGAACAACAGGTTCAATTAGAAGAGAAGGCACGAGAAAGAGAGGAAAGAGCAGCTGAAAGAGAATTAAAGAAAGCTGAACTTGAAGCAAAATTAACAAGCTGATTTAGAGAACCAAGTCAAAATTAGAGAATCAGAATTAAAGAAAGCTGAATTAGAGAACCAAACCAAAATTAAAGCAGCAGAACTACATGCGCAAACTAAGAGAGAAGAAATGGAGACACAGCTAAAGTTAAAACAGTTAGAAATCGAAGCTGAATCCAGTAAAGATACTAGAAAATTAGAAATCCAAGGAAAGGAACACCAATACAAGAAATACCAAGGTATTGTTAAAAACTTCACCACTGGTTACTGCATCGCAGCTTGGACCCAGAATTTCGAAACCATCATGCAGCATTATAAGATGCCAGATTCAGAGTGGAATATGATCTACATGAAAAGTCTCTCTGGTGAACGTTTGAAAGTGGTAGAAACTATTCCTAGTGAGCTAAGGAAAGACTACCAATACTTTAAAACCAAAATTATGGCACATTTTCTATTAGATGAAGCAGGCTATATAGAACAATTTTCAAAATTGTCAAAACCATCACAAACCTTCTCAGATTATGTTTCTCAGGTTCAAAATGTTTTCAGTAAATGGCTGTCAACAGCTAGGATTAACAATGATTTTGAACGTCTGAAAGATCTCATTCTTAGAGATAAGATTATCTCATTATTACCATTACTTTTTTCACGTTTTTTTTTGCAAGAAAGCGAGTGTTAATCGATAAAACAGATAGAAATACGAGGGGCGGCAGTGTTTGTCAGTTCATCTTCTGAAGAAGAATAAGATGAAAAACAACAAGAAGCAAACGCAATTCAAAATATTGATATTTTTCATTTAGATAAGTGCACTAAATCCATCGCTTTCATAATGATGGAGTCGTATCCTGTAGTCATCACACACAAATAACAAACGACGCGGCAAACGCAGTTTGAGATTCAGAAGGGAAATTTGACATCCATCATGGTTATGTAAATGGTAAACTAGCTAGAGTCCTGAGGGATAGTGGATGTACCCTCATTGGTTTAAGACCAGAGTTTCTACAGCCCGCAGACTATGCAGGGAAATTTGTTACCTGTATGACATTTTCAGGAAACATCGAAAAGTATCCGCTTGCATGGGCACATATCAAAACGCATTTTCTAACAGGCAAAATAAAATGTGCCGCGTTAAAAAACTCATTTTGCGATGTGATAATTCATAATCTTCCTCAAGTTACAGACATTACACAAGAACAGATTACCACCTGGTATAAACAATTCTTACCAGCTATTACAACTACCAGATCTAAGTCATAAAAAGACTATGAAACTAACACTCAATATCAACAAATCACTATTAAATATGCTCCCAACACAGGGGGAAAGAGTGTAACTGAAACAGAAAAAGCTAACATAGCTGTTCATCAATTCCTCAAAACCATTGAACAGAAAATAAAACACAAAACCAGTAAAGTAAATTCAACATCTCAAACCAAACAGCAACCGAAGCCATGTAATGCAAATCAATACACTGCAATTTGTTTGACAGCATTCCTTTGTTGCTTAACGATACTATCAGTATCCCGTCTCATTGCCTGCACACTATGTTATTGCAAATGTATGCCTAACAAGAATCTATATCCAGATTCAAATGTACAACTATGTAACAAAAATAAAGCACACAATCTCCACGCAGAACGATGAATTCATGCTCCATTACTAAACGAACACAACAACAGACAGACGTAATGCATAGAGATTACACCAACATAAACACCAAACCCCAGAACAAGACAAATTAACATCAGGAAAGGCAACAATCCATCAGACAGAGACTGACGCAACACTGAGTATAACAAACATCAAACACCACAGCACACTGACCAAAAAGGGAGATAGCCATTATACACGACAGTTCATTATCATACTACACACACACAAGCAACGTCAGACTGCAACGACAGCAATAGCCACAGGACAGACACATCACCACCAGAGCAAAGCAACACAAATAGTAACATGCGAACAGAGACTACAGATGACTCGACACAGTTAATACCATCTACTATACCACTGAATTTCCACCAAACACAGTGTGTTACATGTACTTCAACCAAAACACACTCATCCCGTTTTACAATGACAAGACTACCCTTACAAGACATATCTCATGTACTAACATACATAGATGACATATGCATACATACAAACAGTATGACAGAACACACAACAACATTATGAAAAAAATTGACCATATCAGGCAACACGGCCTGACTGTGAAACCAGCAAAAATTGAAACTGCTTTTCAAGAAATATGTGGGGGTTTTTTTTTTTTTGGGGGGGGGGGGGAGGGGGGGGGGGTTACAAAATTGTTGATGGTAATATTCCAAGTAATGATAAACTTGTATCTAGAATTTTGAATTTATCTGTTCCAACAACAAAAAAGGAAATAAGAAGCATGCTAGTTTTGGTGAACTATTACAGGAAGTTCATACCATAGTTTGCAGACATAATAGAGATTTTTACAAACCTATTGACAAACCATCAACCTACAAAAATTTTAAGCAGTTTAGACCTGAAAAATGCTCTTACTAGAATACAGCAATATTTTTCATCTGCACCAATACTTAAATTACCAAACGTGAACCTTCCTTTCACAGTTAGGACTGATTCGAGCGGCGTGGGCCTTGCTGGTGTCCTCCTACAGACTTACGACAACATTCTACATCCAGTAGCATATGTCAGCCGTAAGTTATCACTATGTGAACGTAAATACAGTGCGCCGGAACTTGAATGTTTAGCTCTTGTGTATTCATTGTCGAGATTATCCAGATATTTATTGGGCAAACACTTCACAGTGGAATCTGATAACAGCCCACTAAAAGTTATCACACAAGGGACACCATCAAATCATCGCATCGCTAGATGGGCACTGCTACTACAGAACTACAGCTTCGACATACGCCACATCAGCGGACACAGAAAACACGATCGCTGACCTCCTGTCTAGAATTCCTCTCGACGAGTCCACCAACGGTCCAACTACGCCTGAGCTCAAAGCATAAGACAGGTATTGTTAGCGCTCAGAAGGCAAAATCACACACTAGCGCACTACATCACCCCGTCAAATGATAGCGCTGATATAACTTAAGTTAATGTATATGGACTATTTCTTGTTTATTTGCAAAGTACATTTTTAACCGATAATGTGGTGAATAAATGAAAAGTAGTGTACAGAGACAATGACAGGTGCAATATTTCTCAAGTGCATTACGATGTAAGTATAGAACTAGCGAAAGTTAACAACTTTTCGGCATTTGAGAATCCTGTGTACATATTGCACTAAAATGTGCCAACGATTTCAATTCAAATATGAACTGTGTTAGTTGAACGACACCGTTTCCCGAGGCAGCCTGACTTTAACAGTTTGCTTAAGCTGAGAAACATTTCCCATTTGTTCCAGATTTACTGCGATAGCAGACGCATTCATTAATTAACATAATTAATTTAGTATGACTGAGCGAATGAATGAAATATGTGACACTTAAATTTGCATGCGAGAATTTGAGAGAAAGGATTTAAATATTTGTAATCTAAGAATCATCGATTGACCCTAATGTTCAATTGTGCCATACGTGTCACAATTTTGAATAACTTGAGGCCAAACGTTTGACACTTCGACCGAACTAAAAATGTAAACGTTAATTTTTTTTCGAAATTATCTAAAGATTACTTTGTATAACTATTTATGATGACATCCAAGGGAAGCAATCTGATTAGGGTAAATTAGTACATGCTATTTTCTTCTTCAAAGAAGTCAAATGACTGCTAAGTACCAGGTCGCGTCAGCTAGAGGTGGGCGTTGGGTAGTGAAATTTAACATGACCAGGAGTAGAATATCTGGCCATAGGGGCTAGTATACTGTTCCTGACGTTATCACATATAGTGATGGCTTGACGCCTAACATGATTTTTGTTGAGAGGGAGGACGAAGCTTGAAAGATAGCGTCAGTCGTTGTTAAATTCCTGTCTGTGCTGAGTCCATTATTCAAACTATCTACCAGTCCAACCAGGGGACTCTACTTGATACAAATAAGGCAGATGGCGACAATGAATTGATTATAGATCAGGCACCATATCCCAACAGAAAGCACCTTTCAATTATATAATAATGTGATCTATCAGTCTGAGGAAAAGAACAGCACCATAGGGTCCTGACAGGAATTTAAACCTTAAACACGTACAGTGTGTAATTATCCACACATAATGAAAGGGTGTCCCTTTCATAGGAGACAGGGGGAGAATGTCAGGAACCCAATACCCTGTATGACAGTGATAAACCGGAGACAGGAGAACAGGTCAGATAGCCTGACATCCAGCAGCAGGATCGCGAGTGCGAATCAACCCACAAGCAGGCTGAGGCCCGTGGTCACCGCACCACATCACATCACACGGGACTCACGGACTGGGAGCAGTCGTGAACTGGCCAAACGCACCTGTGTTGGGCAGACGGGTTCAGGACGGCGAGACGGACAGACATAGGGCAGTGAGAGTGTTTCGTGAGCGTTAAGATATGATTGTAGTATTGATGGCGTGGTTGATTTGTGAAGCGAGCTGTGTTTAAGCTGAGATATTGTAAGAGCTATGTTATGCTACTATAATATATTATTTCTCATGTGATACTGATGATGTACAAGTTGCGTGTTGCCAAGAGGGCAACTTCTGTGAGTTTGCTCATGCGTATTGTGTTGTAAATAAAACGTCTAAAACTGTTGGTGCCGTGTGTGAAAGTGTCATTCTTAAACACGTGTATTTGTTTCACCTCCAGCCAGAAGTATGTCCAAGTAGGTCTATGACAATATACTTGCCTGCTGTTACACCTATACATGTGGTGTTGTTACATCTATACTTTTGCTGTTGTTACACCTGTACGGTGGCTGTTGTTACATCTATACTTGTGCTATTGTTACACCTAAACTTGTGTTGTTGTTATACATCAATGTTTGCTACTGTAACAATTATTCGTGTGCTGTAATTAATTTATACTTGTGATGTTTTTACATTTATACATGCCCTGTTGTTACACAGCAGATGTCCTATACTTGTTATGTTTGTTACATCTATAGTGTGCTGTTGTCACACACACACACACACACACACACACACACACACACATATATATATATATATATATATATATATATATATATATATATATATATATATATATATATATATATATATATATATATATATATACATCACTAACTTAGTTAGTTAGTTAGTCTTTCCTCTTGAGCCTAAGGCGCCGCATAGGGCAGAAGTTATGGCTCTCCATGTCTGGCGGTTCGCTGTTACCTATTGTAGATCTTGGATGTTCACTTGGCCGTTGAATGTACCTTCTCTGATGATGGTTCTACGCAGGGTCTCGCTTGGTCTTCCCCGTTATCTTTTCCCTACTGGTGACCATATGAGGGCTTGGTAGGCGAGTCTTGTCTTGTCCATTCTGAGTACATGGCCGATGTCCAACGGCGTTTTCTTATACAATTGGATACAATATCTTGCTTTGTCTCTTGTCGTATTTGCGCATTGGTTTTCAAATCTGTCCACTGGATGTTTAGAATTCTTCTAAGACATTTGTTCTTAAAATTGTCAAATTGTTTATCTAAAGCTACTGTTTATTTCCAACTCTCACATCCATATGTTAGCACTGGAATCACACGATAATTGAAGATTTTAAGTTTCATATGTTTGGCTGAGTAACTTTGACTTCCAGATGTTTGACAGTTTATTGAAGGCACCAGATGCCAGTGCGATTCTAGATAATATTTCTGGTACAGAGTCCCCTGTAGATGTCATTTTGCTTCCTTGGTATGTAAAGCTGTTGATTTTCTCAAGAACATGGTTGCTTAATTTGGTGTCGTCTGAACTGTTGGTAAGATCAATAGTTTTTGTTTTTGTGGTGTTAATTTGGAGACCAATTTGTCCTGAAACATTTTGGAGATGGTTTATTTTCTCTTGGGCATCTGGGTGTTTTGAACTCAAAAGCACTACGTCGTCGGCAAAGTCCAGGTCTTCTAGAATTTTGTCAACCCAATGGATACCCAATGGATACCCCTATTTGTGTTGTTTGTGTATTTGCGCATGACCCAATCGATAGCTATTCCAGAGGGCATCGGTGACAAGACACAACCCGGTTTCACTCCCGTTTCCACTAAGAACCAGTCAGAGTTGCCTGATTCTGTTCTCACGCAAGCAACGTGTCTCCTTATAGAAATATTTTATGATGTTGGTATATTTAGTAGGAAAACCATAGATGTTAAGTAGATGTTTTAGAAAGAAGTGTTAGTTTTGCTTGCTTTCTTTCTTTAATCTTCGTCTAGGTGTTATCGCTTAACCACTTCTTCTTCTGTCTTTGTACGTAGCCGACTGTGTTTGTTGCCGCATTTAGCAAGGTCTCTTTCAGGAAGTTCAAATTTTCTTCAATGTTATTATCACTATTCGCATTGCTCGTTATACTTTCTTTGTTAGCGTAGATGTTTTGTACCTCTGAGTTGAATGCGAGTTGGTGTTCTTTAGTCAGTAGGGACTGTGAGTTTATTTTCTTGATTCGTGGTGATTTGTATAGTCTTAAGGTTTAGTTTTAGCTTGGCTATGCAGAGATTGTGATCACTGCCAACATCTGCACCTCTGTAAGCTCTGACGTCCTGTACTGATGAACGGAATTTGGCACTAATGCAAAAGTGGTCTATCTGATTTTTTGTGATACTATCAGGCGATAGCACAATTCGGTTTTCGGAAAGGTAAAAGTTGCACTGATGCATTATTTACACTTAGACAAATTTGTGAAAAAACTATTGAATATAGTGACCAGCAGAATATTGTGTTTGTAGATCAGGAAAAGGCTTTTGATAGAGTAGACAGATACAAATTATGGACCATCCTTGAAGACTATGGGATAGAAGGGCAACTGCTAGAAAACATCATAGCCATGTACCACTCGAGCCAAAGTGCAGTAAGAACACAGGAAGGTATATCAGATATGTTCACAGTCAATACAGGAGTGAGGCAGGGATGTGTGCTCTCTCCCCTGCTATTCAATATCTACATGGACAGAATTTCCAAAGAAGCAAGTCTCGACAGACCAGATTCAGAAAACTTAGAACTCTTTACTCCAGATGAAACAACTGACCCACAGGGAATAAATGAACTTCTATTTGCAGACAATCAGTGCCTGTTTTACAGCGATGAGGGCAGACTACAAAATCATATTACTAATCTAAGTTCAACCTGCAGCAGATACAATATGAGTATAAACACAGCCAAAACCGAAGTAATGCAAGTTAGCAGATCGCCAGGCCCACTAAATATACAGATAAATAACACACCTCTGAAACAAGTTAAAGAATTCAAATACCTTGGAAGTATGATCACAGAAGATGACAGATTGGACAGAGAAATCGAAATCAGATGTCAAAAAGCTAGTGCACTTCTATATCAACTATCACCCTTACTGAAACATCCAAACATACC
Organism: Cepaea nemoralis; assembly: GCA_014155875.1. Lineage (NCBI taxonomy): Eukaryota > Metazoa > Mollusca > Gastropoda > Stylommatophora > Helicidae > Cepaea > Cepaea nemoralis. The sequence continues at coordinate 369,950 of JACEFZ010018736.1, read as the reverse complement.
CATGTCCGCAAAACGACAGATAATAAACAGCATATTCACACCAACCCCATGCTACCAATCTGGACTTTATCCAAATTACACCTTTGCAAAATCAACACCTGCGAAATGAGATGCTTGAGGAGAGCTGCCAACTTAACAATCCGAGACCGAGTAAGAAATGCTACTATCAGACAGACTGTGGGATCAACACCTTGTGCCACATTTATTGAAAGACAGAAGATCAAGTGGTTTGGCCATGTCGTTAGAATGCAACATCAACAACTACCATCACTGGCCTTACATCAAAGATCATCTGCGACGAGACCACGAGGACGTCCAAGAAGAAAATGGATTGACGACATCAGAGACATTGTACAACCTCACGGAATGACACTATCCAGTGCCGTCCACCGGGCGCTGGAACGCAAATTATTCCTCCCCACGACGCTTGACGGCAGAAGTGGAAGATGATGATGATGATGATGATGATCAGGCGAATTCCACGTGATGTTATGTATATCTTTATGCGGAAATAGAGAGTTTGCTATTATATTATTTGCTATTTCACAGAATTCTAGTAGTCTCTACCCGTTTTAGTTCATGTCTCCCTAGAACGTGAATTCCCATATATTTCTCGACATCGGTATTGTCAGATCCTATCTTGGCGTTGATATATCCCATTACAAGCAACAATGTCGTGTTTCGGTGATAGGTTGATGGTACCAATTAGTTGGTTGTAGAATAATATAATATAATATATATATATATATATATATATATATATATATATATATATATATATATATCTATATATATATATATATATATATAATATATATATATATTCTACAACCAACTAATTATACATGTGCTGCTGTTACATCTATACTTTTGCTTTTGCTGCTCATATGCTTGTGCTGTTGTATACCTATACTTGTGCTGTCGTTATACCTATACATGTGATGATGTTATGCCTATACTTGTGCTTTTGCTACTCATATGCTTGTGCTGTTGTTATACCTATACTTGTGCTGTCGTTACACCCATACTTGTGCTGTCGTTACACCCATACTTGTGCTGTCGTTACACCTATAATTGCGCTGTCGTTGCACCTATACTTGTGCTGTTGTTACATCTATACGTATGGTGTGATTACATATATACTTGTGCTGATGTTACATATTTAAACGTTTGCAGTCGTTACGCATATACTTATGGTGTGATTACATTCATTCGTGTGCTTTTGTTTTATCTATGATTGTTCTGCTGTTACACCTATAATTGTGCTGTTGTTACACTTATGGTGTTATTACATTCATTCGTGTGCTGTTGTTTTATCTATGATTTTTCTGCTGTTACACCTATAATTGTGCTGTTGTTACAATTATTCTTTTTCTGCTGTTACTATTATATCTGTGCTGTTGTTTCCCCTATACTTGTGCTGTTGTTACATCTAAACTAGTGCTTCTGTTACACCTATATTTGTGATGTTGTTACATCTATACTTGTGTTGTTACACTGTAGGTCATGTATACCTGTGCTTCTGTTACACCTATATTTGTGATGTTGTTACATCTATACTTGTGTTGTTACACTGTAGGTCATGTATACCTGTGCTTCTATTACACCTATATTTGTGCTGTTGATACACCTATGCTTGTGCTGTGTTTTACATCTATACTTGAGCTGTTGTTACATCTAAACTTGTGATGATTTACACCGCAGGACACCTATGCTTGTGCTGTCATTACATCTATGCGTGTGCTGTTTTTACACATATACTTGCACTGTTGTTACATAGCAGATGACCTATACTTGTGCTGTTGTTGACAGCACCATATTGTCTTATTCGTTACTTCAGCGGGGCAAGTATCTGGTTGTTGTGAGTGTCCCAGTTGTGAGCCTGACTGACTGCCTTCATGCCAACTAGTTATGATGTCTCCGCTACCAAGTGTCTGGTACCCTGTGGTGCCTGATATTGTGGAAGAACTTTTGTCTGTTTTGAACTCTATCTACAGTGCCACGTTTCAGCGAGGGAGATATCTGTGCTGTGATATCTGCGCTATGAGTTGGAAGATCTGCGCGGGGTGCATAGACAGTTGGGACTGCTACTATTATTAAGTGAGAGATCACCCTCTCGCTATACCCGCAGTACCATCGAGACTTTCAGATGCTTCAGAGGAGTGTCCTAGTTCCTCCACCACCCGAGAGACAGTATTTATCCCTATACTAGGGTGGTCCAGACTTCAGGGACGTCATCCACCGGAGGTCCCAAGTACCAGTGAGTCGACTCGCCAGCCACCCTATCCAAGTGGAGAAACCTATACCTGGAGGGAGGCCTGAGAGACTTGGTGAGCGTGTCTGACTTACCCAATAGTGTGATTTGAGGGCCTGACGATGATGACACTTCCTCCAGGAGGCTGCTTGATCCTTGCCACGTCTTATCTCTCATAGATACTGCAAGGCCTAGCTCGGAATCATCATTATCATTCTCATTCATCTTGTATAATACACCATATTGTTAACATAGTTAGCTGCTAGAGTTGCGTCATGAGTTCAGGACGAGGTTTGAAAGGGGTAACGTCCCTTGGTTGAGAGTGAGGGAGATAGTGATCCTAGGGTTGAAGGGGTTGTGTGGACCGAGGTCACCTATGTCCCAGGGCTAAAGGTATCCCGTTGTTAAAGTGTGATAGCAGGTTCCCCTCACCCCAGGTAGTGCTGTGACGTTATGTCAATATGCAATACTGGTGCTTCTCTTTCACCGCAGATACACTACACGTGTGCTGTTGTTACAATGTTACAAATAAAACTGTACTTGATCTCTTGTTACACCACGTATCAACTACACGTGTGTTGTTGTTACACCTATATGTGTACTGTTGTTACACCGCAGATCGCCTATACTTGTGCTATTGTTGCACCTACAGTGCCAGGGACCAAGGTCAGGTCATGGACCACTAGGTACAGACAGCCTACAGCTTCACGCAGCCCAGAGTGAAGATGAGAAAGTTGAGATTTACATGAACATAGCGAGGCGGGTTGCTGAGCACGAGGCAACGTCTCCAGTAGGCAATCAGCGGGGCTTAACCACCGTCGAGTTGTGACGCGGTTCTTATCTCCGTAGCATGGCCACAAAATGTGCCGCTGCATCTGTGGTTAGGTTGTGTAATTATTGTTGTGAATTTATTGTATACTCTAGGTATTGTATGTGGCATAAATAATAGTATGTGTTGTTAAACACCTAAGATCAAAAAGGAAGATGTAAATTCGACCTGTGTCCTGTTGGTTGATTGAGTTGCGTTGAGTTGGCTTAAAGAATTAGCTGTTGTCAAGTCTACAGTACCGGCGCTCATAGAACATTTTGATGCACCAATGAAATACATATGTGTACGAACGCCGCAATTAGAACCTCAAGCCACAAGCCTGTATAACAGAGTGCCAGGACCTAGTGTGATTGATTGCCGCGCCTCAAAGTTAAAGGTTGCGAGCAACACCATATTACAGCTCGCCCCAAGCTACAACAAACGAACACTAACTTGCGCTACCCAGCAATCATAAATACGTAGGCAACACTCCATTCACAACGTTGGGACAACGTAAACTCCCTAACAATCACCAACGACTCGCTTGAATACAGGTGTACTGTTGTTACACAACAGATAAACCTATACTTGTTCTGTTGCTACACCTATACGTTTGCTGTTGTTACACATGCATTTGTGATTTGTGCTGTTGTTATACCTATACGTGTGCTGTTGTTACATTTACACTTATGCTGTGGTTACATTTATTATTGTGCTGTTGTTACACCTAAACTTGTTGCATTTGTTACATCTATACTTGTGCAGTTGTTAGCCTATAATTGCCCTGTTGATACATATGTACATATGCTGTGGTTACATTTATACTTGTCCTGTTGTTGCATCTCTACTTGTGTTGCTGTTACATTTATACATGTGCTGTTGTTACAATGTAAGTCACCTATTCTTGTGCTATTGTTGCATCTACACTTGTTCTGTTGTTACACCTGTACCTGTGTTGTTTTTACACATATACTTGTCCTTATTTTACAACTATACTGGTGCTGTTGTTACATCTATACTCTTTCTGTTGTTACACCAAAAACTTCTGCTGATGTTACATCGATACTTGTGCTATTGTTACACCTATACTTGTGCTTTTGTTACATCTCTACCTGTGCTGTTGTTACATATCTACTTATGCTATTGTTACATCTATAATTGTACTGTTATTACATTTCTACTTGTGCTGATATTACATTCTACTTGTGCTGGTATTACATCTATACATGTTATTCTATCATCTAACATCTATCTATGTTATTACATTTATGCTGTTGTTACATCACAGATGCCCTATACTTGTGCTGTTGTTACATCTATACTTGTGCAGTTTTTACACCTATATTTGTACTGTTGTTACATATACACTTATTGTTTGATTACAGTTATGCGTGTTCTGTTCTTACATGCATACTTTTGCTTCTATTGCACCTATACTTGTTCTGTTGTTAAATCTATACTTGTCCTGTTGTTACATGGCAGGTCATCTACACTAGTGCTGTTTATACACATATAATTGTGCTTTTCCTACACCCAGATCACCTTTTTTATGTTGCATATGTATTATAAGACGTTGCAGACAACACCAGCATTATTAAGTTGCTGTTGATGTTCTAGGCAAGTTTTACGTTCAGTAGATCACCTATACTTGTGCAGTTGTTACACCGCATATCACCTCTACTTGTGCTGTTGTCACACCTATATTTGTGTTGTTGTTACATTGCAAGTCACCTATATTTGTGTTGTTATTACATTGCAGGTCACCTATATTTGTGTTGTTGTTACATTGCAGGTCACCTATATTTGTGTTGTTGTTACATTGCAAGTCATCTATATTTGTGTTGTTATTACATTGCAGGTCACCTATATTTGTGTTGTTGTTACATTGCAGGTTACCTATATTTGTGTTGTTGTTACATTGCAAGTTACCTATTTTTGTGTTGTAGTTACACTGCATGGCACCTATATTTGTGTTGTTGTTGTTGTAGTTACACTGCATGGCACCTATATTTGCGTTGTTGTTGTTACACAGCAGGGCACCTATATTTGTGTTGTTGTTGTTACACTGCAAGGCACCTATATTTGAGTTGTTACACTGCAGAACATCAATATTTGTGTTGTTGTTACACCACACCTAACCTGTACATGTGCTGTTGTCACAAAGCAGGCCACCTATAATTTTGCTGTAGTTACACCTATACGTGTGCTTTTGTTACATCTATACTTATACTGTTGTTACACCGCAGATTACATATACTTGTGCTGTTATTACACGTATTCGTGTGCTGTTGTTACATCTATAATTGTGCTGTTGTTACATCTATACTTATGCTGTTGTTATATCTATACTTATGCTGTTGTTACATCTATAATTGTGCTGCTGTTGCACCTATAATTGTGCTGTTATTACACCTATAGGTATGCTTTTGTTAAATCTATAATTGTGCTGTTATTACACCTATACATATGCTGTTGTTACACCTATAATTGTGCTGTTGTTACATCTATACTCATGCAGTTGTTATACCTATAATTATGCTGTTGTTACATCTATCTTGTGCTGTTGCTACTGTCATAGACCAGATGACAGGCTGGTAGAGTTAAACTGATGAGCAAGTGCATCAGTATATAGAAATAGAATAGTGATAGAAAGTTGCACATTGTGGCACTTGTAATAAAAGAGTGCCACGTCATAGTAGTGCGTAGCATAACAACCCAACTGTAGAATTGGGCATTCCATCGCCAGCTGACATACAGAACGGGAGTCTTAGGAGTTCCACCGCCAGATTCCATACAAAACGGTCGTCGAACACTTCGCTTGACATTCTCCACGCTCCACGATATTCATACACGTATGGATACACGCACGTCTTGCTCACGCTTAGGTCAGTGACATTAGGCGCTCAGGTTTGGTCATGGTACCTTTATATCGACGTGATGAGACGGCCGGGAGTCGTCGCCTCTGATACCACCATTGCAGCAGATAGAGACTCATTCACCTAACACTCAGACCAGGTATGTAGGTGTGATTTGCGGGCACAGTGCGGGAGTGTGAGATGTGAGAGAGAGCCTGAAAACTCAAACTTCATAAGCATTCGTGACCGTCATCTGGTGTCCGCCGGTGGTAAATAGACATCGCCGTTCCCCTCATCGTGCTTTCAAGAGTTGTTATTAGATGAAAGAGAGTCGTGCCGTCCTGTTGGTGTGTACAGTGTGATGATCTCATGTTCTTCAGCTCAGTATGGATCATACCCACGAGCCGGTGCTCAGGGCGCCAGCTGATCGGGAACTTATCTTTCAGTAGCAAGGCACCGATCGCTGTTCTGGCACATTGAGTCGTCGTCGCCTTGGTGCACTATAGCAGTCAAGCCCACCATTCCAACCTAAATAAACCCGCCTCGTGACAGATACACCTATAATTGTGCTGTTAATACACCTATACGTATACTTTTGTTACACCTATAATTGTGCTGCTCTTACACCTATAATTGTGCTGTTATTACACCTAAACGTATGTTTTTGTTCCACCTATAATTGTGCTGCTGTTACACCTACAATTATGCTGTTATTACACCTATACGTATGCTTTTGATAGACCTATAATTATGCTGTTGTTACATCTATATTTATGCTGTTGTTATACCTATAATTGTTCTGTTATTACATCTATCTTGTGCTGTTGTTACACCTATAATTGTGCTGTTATTACACTATACGTATGCTTTGTTACACCTATAATTGTGCTGCCGTTACACCTATAATTGTGCTGTTATTACACATATGCGTATGTTTCTGTTACACCTATAATTGTGCTGCTGTTACACCTATAATTGTGCTGTTATTACACCTATACGTATGCTTTTGTTACATCTAGAATTGTGCTGTTGCTACACCTATAAATGTGCTGTTGCTACACATATAATTGTGCTGTTATTACACCGCAGATCGCCTATACTTGTGCTTTTGTTACATTTACACTTGTGATGTGGTTACATTTATACTTGTGCTGTTGTTACATCTATACTTGTGCATTTGTTACATATATACGTGTGCAGTATTTAAACTATACTTGTGCTGTTGTTACATCTATACATATTTTGTGGTTACAGTTATATTTGTCCTGTTGTTAAATATATATTTGTTCTGTTGTTACATCTATACTGTTGCCTTTGTTACATCTATACTTGTACTGTTGTTACACCTCTACTTGTGATGTTGTTACATCTCCACTTATGCTACCGTTACATCTATACCATTGCTGTTATTACATGTATTTTTGTGCTGTTTTTACATCTATACATGTTCTTTTGTTAAACCGCAGATTCCCTATTCTTGTGCTGTATTTGCATCTATACTTGTGCTGTTCTGACATCTATACGTGTGATGTTGTTACATATATACTTGCACTTTTGTTAAACATATGCTTTTGCTGTTGTTACAATATACTTGTACCGTTGTTACAGCTATGCTGGTGCGAGGTTTACACAGATAATTGTGCTGTCGTTACACACGTATTCTTGTGCTGTTGTTACACCTATACTTGTGCTGTAATTACATCTATACTTGTGCCGTTGTTACAACTATACTTGTGCTGTTTTTACACCTCGCTTGTGCGACTGTTATACTTATACTTGTGTTGTTTTTACCTTTATACTTGTGTTGTTGTTACATCTATACGTGTGCTGTTGTTGCAACACAGATGACCTATTCGTGTGCAATTGTTACACCTATACTTGAGCTATTATTATATCTTTACTTATGGTGTTATTACATTTATACTTGTTCTGTTGTTGCATATAAACTTGTGCAGTCGTTACACCTATACATTTGCTATGGTTACATGTATGTATGTGCTGTTGTTACATCTATATTTGTGCTGTTGTTACACCGCAAGTCTCCTATACTTGTGCTGTTTTTACACACATGCTTGTCCTGCTTTTACACCTATAATTATGCTGTTGTTATATCTATAATATAATTTTGCTGCTGTTACAACTAAAATTGTGCTGTCGTTACAACTATAAATGTGCTGTTGTTACACCGGAAGTAATCTACACTTGTGCTGCTGTTACAACTATACTTTTTCTGTTTTTACACCCAGATCACCTATACTTGTGCGTTTGTTAGCTCTGCAGGTCATCAACTCTTGTGCTGTTTCTCTGACAGTTTTCCGTTGATCCTATATACAATTACACCAAGCAATGCAGCTTTACAGGTCACAATGGCCAAAAGCATCTGACGTTACGGCAACAAGCCTTCATCAGGAAACAAATACATACACAAATCACTACATATAAACACGGGGAAGACACTGCTGTGACTATATTAAGTCAATAAATACGTATGAGGAAAATGAAAACATGAACACAATTAGACACATGATACTAAACCGAAAAGAATTAACGGAATGTGCTTGTTGTCTCTGAATCTCGGACTGTGAAAGTCATTTTTTATTTATGGTTAGAGGAAAGGCTGGTGATAGCACGAATCCTTATTGTTTCAGATATTATTGTTTCTGGTGAGTTTCGTGTCTTTTCACGTGACACATGACGTAATCTAGAGCGTCCTCTCCGTGGTGTGCCCATTGACAGTGAGCGAGTTCATCAAGTATCGTTCCGCCTATCCTTGGTAGGGCGTTCGGGGAAATAGGTAGGCCAGGTTTGCCGAATTTAACATGGATTTTAGTTCCTTTCGGTTATTTGTTTTTCTGTCTCCAATATTAGGACGTTACGCGTACTCATGATGTTAAATTCCCCGATTATTTCAAGATCGCGTTAAAACAGACACCGATTACTTGATATAGTTCTTCCCTCCCCGCTTTGCGTTCTGCATTTCTGGTGCTTCGGGAATCCTTGTTATACTAGAGAATCAGGCTACCTATTCTAAGTGGTAAGTAAACCCGTAAATACCGTTTTATCAGACGTGATACGTTGTTGTACTATGTATTATTCAATTTAGTATCCATTTTTACGTGTGTTTAATTTTCGACCATTTAACCATTTAATTTGGCAATCATTCTCACACTAAAATTATGAAGATCTAATGCTGTAATATGGTATTTCAATAGCGAGAAATAATAGTTTTCCTTGTCATACACCAGCTATGAACATTTAATATTGTTATGGAATAAAAAGATCGAATACAATGATAATGAATGCATGTTTACATTCAACACCCATTATTGTATACATGTGTAATTTTTCTTCACTCTACACAGACCATATCGGTGATAATTTTGCAACTTTTCAACAGAGTTTCTTTCCTCAAAATGGATCTGCGCTGGCGGCCTCGCGCTGACAGACCGTTCGTACGGACACGCGCGATGTCTGATGTCATCACAACATGACGTGGAGGTATTTATATCTGTGTGTATGTGTATGTATAAACTGGCAGCAGTTATCTTGCCTTGAGTTAGACAGCGGCGGTTGTAATCTCCCTTGGCGTCAGTGTAACCAACATTGGTGTGAGTGTGTAGGTAGGTCACACTTTGTGAAAGGGTCAAAATCATATTTTGCTCTTTGTTCGTATTAAATGATTAACCGTCACACAAACATTAATATCTCCGCTTAGAATTGACCTACAGACTTGAATAAGGTGCAGTTGGATTTGTTTTGCCAAGAGGTGTTCAGCTATGCAGGTTTCATAATTAAAGGCAATTCAGAAAATGTTAATAAAGTGGCTAGAAAGAGGTTTTGCTGGGATACGTTTAACTTAACTAGTTTTCTCAATATGAGATGTTCCATGTTTGAACAAACAAAAATGAAGTTCCAGTGTTGTAACAACAATAACGATACAAGTAGGTACAAATTAAACTAACACGGGAAACACATTCCATTTATTTTATTGTGTAACAGATTGACAGCTCCTCTGTTTGTGAAGTCATAAACACTGAAACAGTAGGAAACCTGGTGGCGTGGGTCGTGCAGCATGCTATGAACCTGTCATCACAAATAGATGATATGAGATGATAGAGAAGATTACAGACATCGCCAACAACATATACAACTGAATTAAACACAGAACACAGCTGTGCTAATCAATAAAGATAAAATCGGGACACAAATCACACAAAATGCCTGGATGACGAACCACAATTCACCAATTATAAGAGCATTTATTGTCAATAATTTGCAGAGTTTACAATCAATGCACTGGTACATTTGTAGCTTTGCCGTGTTCCTGGCTTTTCACTAGCCGTATTCTAGTGTTTGTTCTTAACTTTGATCTGCAACTTCCCAAGCAGTTTACTTTTTCTGTTGATTACCGTTCCACGGTCCTCCTTTGCCCAGTTCAGTTACCGGCTTGTCCCCCATATATGCCAATGAGCTGTTAGGGGTATGCTGACGCTACACTGGCAAACTACGCTTGAACTCATACTAGAATACACAGAACCACCACGGCTTTCCATGAGTGAAAAACACGCTGAATAAATAGCTTTATTTCTTCACAAGCAGTTCATACAGTTATATACGTGCATAACTAACCTACTTACAACTCGTAGGACGGGGTCACTACCGACCCGTTCAGCCACACCACTAGCCTCCCTCCGTGTAAACATGTCTTCACCGGCATGGCGGATTTACTACACATCTCGCCCTCTGTGCAACTGGTCTCAGGAACTATGTCGTTCTTTCTCCCTGTTGTCAAGCGCTGGTTGCTTGACATAGTCGGACATCTTCCTACTAGAACAATGGTTTAGTACGTTCTATGACATGTACATGGCGGTGTTCCCGACAGACTCAATTCTCTGGGCTTTCTTATCTGTCCGCGATGGCGTCCCAACTCCGACTCCCATTCTTTGTTCGTGCGCCCTGCTCGACCCTCCTAATCACGTGGCCTCCTCCTCGCAATTCTATTGGCCACTATCTTTAGCCCGTTACCGGTGTCTTCTTCCTTATCACTCTCCGTGATTATTTATCACTCTTACTGTCTCATCTATCTATGTTGCTGTTCCTCAGGTCTTATGTAACCCGACTCATGGCAATAGTCGTGGTACACATGTTACTACAGCAGAGAAAATGTTAAACATTACCATTCTACACCAGCCTCACAACACACCGGATGCGGCCATATGTGGTCAGTCTCACTGAGAAGATACTGAAGTGTATTAATACTTAAACATCCAATAGGTCAGCTAATTATTCGTGTCTCTGTTCCGTCCTCTACCACGGTTCCTCCTGCTAGAGCCAAATGGATTTCTGACTCCATGTAGACATTGATTTGTGTGTCATCGTGCAACAGGTAATGTGGTAAATGATGTGTGTGTCATCGTGCAACAGGTAATGTGGTAAATGATGTGTGTGTCATCGTGCAACAGGTAATGTGGTAAATGATGTGTGTGTCATCGTGCAACAGGTAATGTGGTAAATGATGTGTGTGTGTCATCGTGCAACAGGTAATGTGGTAATTAATGTATGTGTCTTCGTGCAACGAGTTATGTGGTCGTTGATGTGTGTGTGATAGTGCAACAGGTAATATAGTAATTCATGTGTGTGTGTCATCGTGCAACAGGTAATGTTGTAACTGATGTGTGTGTCCACTCTGCCATGATTGTGGCCCCTCCCTCCAGTAGTGAAGCCCCTCATTCCAGTAGTGAAGCCCCTCATTCCAGTAGTGAAGCCTCTCCCTCCAGTAGTGAAGCCCCTCATTCCAGTAGTGAAGCCCCTCATTCCAGTAGTGAAGCCTCTCCCTCCAGTAGTGAAGCCCCTCATTCCAGTAGTGAAGCCCCTCATTCCAGTAGTGAAGCCCCTCATTCCAGTAGTGAAGCCTCTCCCTCCAGTAGTGAAGCCTCTCATTCCAGTAGTGAAGCCTCTCATTCCAGTAGTGAAGCCCCTCATTCCAGTAGTGAAGCCTCTCATTCCAGTAGTGAAGCCCCTCATTCCAGTAGTGAAGCCCCTCATTCCAGTAGTGAAGCCTCTCTCTCCAGTAGTGAAGCCCCTCATTCCAGTAGTGAAGCCCCTCCCTCCAGTAGTGAAGCCCCTCATTCCAGTAGTGAAGCCCCTCATTCCAGTAGTGAAGCCTCTCCCTCCAGTAGTGAAGCCCCTCCCTCCAGTAGTGAAGCCCCTCATTCCAGTAGTGAAGCATCTCCCTCCAGTAGTGAAGCTCCTCATTCCAGTAGTGAAGCCCCTCCCTCCAGTAGTGAAGCGCCTCATTCCAGTAGTGAAGCCTCATCCGCCAGTAGCGAAGTCCCTCCCTCCAGTAGTGAAGCCTCTCCCTCCAGTAGCGAAGTACCTCCCTCCAGTAGTGAAGCCTCTTCCGCCAGTAGCGAAGTCCCTCCCTCCAGTAGTGAAGCTCCTCCCTCCAGTAGTGAAGCCTCTCCCTCCAGTAGTGAAGCCTCTCCCTCCAGTAGTGAAGCCTCTCCCTCCAGTAGTGAAGCCTCTCCCTCCAGTAGTGAAGCCTCTCCCTCCAGTAGTGAAGCCTCTCCCTCCAGTAGTGAAGCCTCTCCCTCCAGTAGTGAAGCCTCTCCCTCCAGTAGTGAAGCCTCTCCCTCCAGTAGTGAAGCCTCTCCCTCCAGTAGCGAAGTACCTCCCTCCAATAGTGAAGCCTCTCCCTCCAGTAGTGAAGCCTCTCCCTCCAATAGTGAAGCCTCTCCCTCCAGTAGCGAAGTCCCTCCCTCCAGTAGTGAAGCCTCTCCCTCCAGTAGTGAAGCCTCTCCCTCCAGTAGTGAAGCCTCTCCCTCCAGTAGTGAAGCCTCTCCCTCCAGTAGTGAAGCCTCTCCCTCCAATAGTGAAGCCTCTCCCTCCAGTAGCGAAGTCCCTCCCTCCAGTAGTGAAGCCTCTCCCTCCAGTAGTGAAGCCTCTCCCTCCAATAGTGAAGCCTCTCCCTCCAGTAGTGAAGCCTCTAACTCCAGTAGTGAAGCCTCTCCCTCCAATAGTGAAGCCTCTCCCTCCAATAGTGAAGCCTCTCCCTCCAGTAGTGAAGCCTCTCCCTCCAGTAGTGAAGCCTCTCCCTCCAATAGTGAAGCCTCTCCCTCCAATAGTGAAGCCTCTCCCTCCAGTAGTGAAGCCTCTCCCTCCAATAGTGAAGCCTCTCCCTCCAGTAGTGAAGCCTCTCCCTCCAATAGTGAAGCCTCTCCCTCCAGTAGTGAAGCCTCTCCCTCCAATAGTGAAGCCTCTCCCTCCAATAGTGAAGCCTCTCCCTCCAGTAGTGAAGCCTCTCCCTCCAATAGTGAAGCCTCTCCCTCCAGTAGTGAAGCCTCTCCCTCCAGTAGTGAAGCCTCTCCCTCCAGTAGTGAAGCCTCTCCCTCCAATAGTGAAGCCTCTCCCTCCAGTAGCGAAGTCCCTCCCTCCAGTAGTGAAGCCTCTCCCTCCAGTAGTGAAGCCTCTCCCTCCAATAGTGAAGCCTCTCCCTCCAGTAGTGAAGCCTCTCCCTCCAGTAGTGAAGCCTCTCCCTCCAATAGTGAAGCCTCTCCCTCCAATAGTGAAGCCTCTCCCTCCAGTAGTGAAGCCTCTCCCTCCAAAAGTGAAGCCTCTCCCTCCAGTAGTGAAGCCTCTCCCTCCAATAGTGAAGCCTCTCCCTCCAGTAGTGAAGCCTCTCCCTCCAATAGTGAAGCCTCTCCCTCCAGTAGTGAAGCCTCTCCCTCCAATAGTGAAGCCTCTCCCTCCAGTAGTGAAGCCTCTCCCTCCAATAGTGAAGCCTCTCCCTCCAATAGTGAAGCCTCTCCCTCCAGTAGTGAAGCCTCTCCCTCCAATAGTGAAGCCTCTCCCTCCAGTAGCGAAGTCCCTCCCTCCAGTAGTGAAGCCTCTCCCTCCAGTAGTGAAGCCTCTCCCTCCAGTAGTGAAGCCTCTCCCTCCAGTAGTGAAGCCTCTCCCTCCAGTAGTGAAGTACCTCCCTCCAATAGTGAAGCCTCTCCCTCCAGTAGTGAAGCCTCTCCCTCCAATAGTGAAGCCTCTCCCTCCAGTAGCGAAGTCCCTCCCTCCAGTAGTGAAGCCTCTCCCTCCAGTAGTGAAGCCTCTCCCTCCAGTAGCGAAGTACCTCCCTCCAGTAGTGAAGCTCCTCCCTCCAGTCTCAACAGCCCTAATCAGAATATGTGACCTTAACAGTTCTAACCTCGTTAGGTGATCACACTAGCTCACCCACCTTTGGGTATCTCACCAGCTCACACAAAATTGGGTATCTCACCAGCTCACACAACGTTGGGTATCTCACCAGCTCACACAACGTTGGATATCTCACCAGCTCACACAACGTTGGGTATCTCACCAGCTCACACAGCGTGGGTAATCTCAACAGCTCACACACCGTTGGGTAGTCTCAACAGCTGACACAGCGTTGGGTATCTCACCATCTCACACCAAAAACACGACAACACGAGGTATTCACAAAAAAACCACAGACGGAAGTCTACAAACACGACAACACAATGTATTCCCAACAGAGAACAGGCGGAAGTCTACAAACACAACAACACAATGTATTCCCAACAGAGAACAGACGGAAGCGTCGACAAATTCGACAACACGTTGTATTCCCAACAGACCACAGAACGAACTTGACACATTCGACAACACGTTGTATTCCCAATAGACCACAGAACGAACTCGATAAATTCGACAACATGTTGTATTCCCAACAGACCACAGAACGAACTCGACAAATTCGACAACACGTTGTATTCCCAAAGACCACAGAACGAACTCGACAAATTCGACAACACGTTGTTTTCCCAACAGACCACAGACATACATCGACAAACTCGACAACAAATAAACCGCTATTGGATATGCCTTGTAGCGTATTGAGTACATGGTTTTAGCCGAATGTCTTTCGACCAATCAGCACTTGGCGGAAAGCGTGGCCCGCCTTTGCTTTGCTTCATCTTTCGTGGTAACCAATAAATGCTGAAGTGAACTGGGAGACCATAACAATGCCTGGATAGGGACTCGGACACACGACCACAGGGCCGACACACAAGCTGGCTAGCCGCCTGGCTCCAACTGCTCGGAGTCGGACATTAACTCATCTGCAATGTAATTCCTCCATTAACTCTCCTGACTTGTATTGCTGTAGTTTTCTATACAAGAATTACAACTTACGTGTCTTGGGACAGATGCGTTCGGTCAAGCTCTCCTCGATGTAATCAAACAAGTCGAAGTCGGACACCACGAACACGTCCTCGCTGCTGCTGGCCATGGCGATGAGCTCGCTGGTGTTGATCTGGTCCCCTACACCAACAGAGACCACCGTGGCACCCTGCTGCTTCAGTCTATCGGCGGCTTGTTTGGCTGCAGATAGAGTCGGACATGTGAACCTATAGTGTTCTTCTTTGAGAATGTAATCAGTTTACGTCTTGTGAGTCTTTGGGTATAAATAATAATGTCAAATATCACAATGCAAACTGGCACCCTCACATATCACATACGATATCCCACACAAGAAGAATTGCACTTATACAAAGTTATCTTATCGATGCCCAGTGAGTAGCTAGGCACATGCAATGGTTACTTATATCCACGCAAGGGGCAACTACACTTACCAAATGGCAAGTTGTCATATACTCAAGAAGTAACTACACTCTCACACTCGGGTACGTTATATCCTAGCAATGGATAACTGCGCTCACACAAGGATACTGCTATCCCAACACATATAGTAAATACACAGAAGCAAAGGTAAGTTGTATCATCGAGGGATAACTACACTAATGCAAGCGTAAGTTGTAGCATCGTAACGAGTAACTACACTAACATAATTGTAAGCTACATCTGTGGACTTTCATTTCGTCTGTCCGATTTATGTGACTTCAGTGAGAGCTATTAGTTTCTCATTTTGGAATATAGTGTATTACTATTTTTCTTTCATTCTTACCACACAGGTGGGGATATCATGCTATGCTTGGGCTAATTTCTATGCACAATTGCATTATAGTCTTGATACACGGAAGGTAATTGAGGTTTAAAATATAATATGTTATTCTATGGTGAATGATATACGTGGGATTCTCTGTGGCGAAGTGGTCAAGCCGTTTGACTCGTGCTCCGAAGGTTGTGGGTAGATTCCGTGCCGCGTCCTTCGGTTTACGAGTTACATGTTTCGGAGACTCCTGTGGGTCGTAGCTAAAAGCTACAGAGTTCATGCTTTGTGCGACGCTTTCCGTGCTGCGGAAAGAAACCGAGCCATATGGGATAAACCCCGGTGCAATGAAGTCGACCCTGTCGACCTTTAAGCGACTTTGATTGGTATACGATAATATTGTTGTTGGGTTTGAAGCAGTGGTGTTTGCGGCTGCAGAGAAACCGTGTGTCTAAATGAGAGACGTGGACTTAAGATACTCTATTCCTCATGACGTGACCGATAAGGTGAAGGCAGCAATTATAATGACGGGACCTGTTCGACTTCGGAAAAGACTTTTTGACTCGAAAGAGTGAGTGAGATGAGAGAAGAGGAGAGAAAGGCGACAAAGTGAGAGGAGAGAGAGAGAGGTAGAAGCGGTAAACCTGGATGAGAGACTTTTCCCGGCACTATATGTTTGTATTTGTACAGATATGATTTTATATGTGTAGACCATAGGAACTACACATACTTGATCGTCTATTTATAGCTCACAACCAGAGCGTCAGGTTGTAGTATCCTGTTCAGTGCCAACACGAAGAGAAACCTGGTGGAGAAAAGAATTGCATTCGCTAGTACACTGTCTCAACTGAGCCAAAGCGAAAACTCATTCTAAGACCTGTATTCCTGTCA
Organism: Cepaea nemoralis; assembly: GCA_014155875.1. Taxonomy (NCBI): domain Eukaryota; kingdom Metazoa; phylum Mollusca; class Gastropoda; order Stylommatophora; family Helicidae; genus Cepaea; species Cepaea nemoralis. The sequence goes on along the minus strand of JACEFZ010018736.1, from coordinate 353,205 downwards.
TACAAGTAACGTTTTAAGTTACGTATTTTATCGCACATGTTGATGTAAAATCATATTATTGTATACATCATTTCACATGACTACCTACTATATGTGAATGTTTTAGTATCGAAATCACCAGTTTACTATCATCATACCGCAAACTAGCATGTTCTTTATTGATTTATCGTGATAGAAAATAAACACGGTGGTAGTATGTTTAACTCATAGTTCTTGTCGTGGAATGCCGCCTTAACATCCCAGAATATTTTTCTCGGTCTCCAAATTTGAGAGGCCAAATTGAGAAAGAAGGAATCAATCACGCTACTCCAAGGCTATCTAGTCGTGAGGTAAGATTATTCACAAAAAGCCTCTAGCCATGACGTAAGCTTGCAGATGGCAAGTAAACTGGGATACTTGAGATGGACACAACTAGATAATTTAAATTAGTCTACACCTTGGAAAACTGCTGACCCAGACGGGCTATGACACCACACAGACACATTGGCACCTTCTCGTCCAGGTAGACCCTGGCTGAATCAACAATGAACTGGGCCATTGGTTGAATAAAGGCAATTAACGCCAGATGGAGATAATAGCCATAGGGCGGTAAACAAGCCAAGTCAACTCAGATCAGCAGACTCAGTAGAGTCTGTAAACAGACCTTGTAAAACCGGTCAGCTGTGAAGTGTCAAGACTGGCCACACAAAGTAAATGTTGGCTATTGAAACAGAGGTAGGAAATCGCCCAGGTGTGAACAACATTGACACACGGGAAGATAATAGCCCCAGGGCTAATAATGGTCAGACCCACAGGTGTGAAGGCTAGTGTGCATGCAGAAAGAATTTTTATGACTGGACAGGTTGCAGGGTTAATTGCAATTAACGTCAGGAGGAGATAAGAAGAATTTAGGAATGGAATTCCGGGGAGATAAGTGTCTACTGCTAGGCTAGGTCTAAAAACCCCTGCTAGACTTTTTCCCTTTAAATTAAGTCTGACTTCAGAACAGGTAGGCAGCCAGCTCAATGTTTGTAGGCATATGCATGATTATTATGTCGGCTTCTAGGAAGGATTTCTTAGTAACTAGTCCCTTAGTAAGTCTCTTAGTCTCTTAGATGGATGGACCGATTTTCAGTCTATATCTGATCTAGGTTATTTCAAGAACTATCATTGTCGTAGGTTACTTGAGTGTTCTTTCTAAGTTCTGTGTTCAATATCATTGTGCTTTAAGTGTTACTCTTCTGAGAAGTAGAAACTTATGGAAGGCAGGTCTTGTCTAGATATACTTGAGGTGTCGTAGCAGATGCTTGCCATCTCTTTCTAAACTAGACTAGTCTCCTTTTTGGTGTGTGCATTTGTTGTACAGAATATAGTCAACTGACTATTTATTTAATTCTTACATCAGCAGTAACTAAGTGGTAACTTCAATTAGACTTGTTGTATATCTCATTTTGTAGCTATACAATATTAGTACTCATTAATAATGCCTGATGCTATTATGTTGAGTATCATTAGATGTCCATCTTGAAGTAATATAATGGTTACGGATAGGTTGGATGTATGTATGTGTAATTTCATAAACGAACTAGTGCATTATGCTATGATGTTAAAGTATCACAATATGTCTAGTTTAATCAATATGTTTATGTGTATTGGATGTTTGATATATTGATTTGTCATATGCAAACCTACCAATATGAAGTGTTATGCTATTGTCTGCGCATTGGCACATTGGCGAATGTTTGTGTTGGAAGCAGAGGTGTAATGGTACAGACATTACCCACAATTGGTATAGGGTGCTAAACTTTCTCAGTGTATTGTGGGCGTGCGTCCACGGTAATGCATGGAAACCTGGCACAGCTACTGGTCACGGCTTGTAAGCCCGAATGATCAGGCATTATTATAATACCATTACCGATCCTGTGAGCTGCTAAACCAATTTTGGACAGAGCGGCTGTACGACACAGAATTTCTGTATTAGCGACATGGACATGGGGCTGCAGAAATGTAATCATGACAGGCGTGTGAGACAATTGAAAAGCCCGTCCCAGACTAAAGACAGTAGGGAGAAGGAGGATGGAGAACGGTGTAGAGCTGGAAGATAAACTTGGCCAGACTGGTCATTGTATATGTGTGTGTTATGATATGTATTACGATTGCGCTGATGTAGAACTCGATATAACACATTCTTGACTTTCTTTCAAGCTCTCACAAGGAGCACCTATGTTATAGATCTCAAGACTAGAGACTACTGACTAGGAGTGTCAGGACTGACAGGATCGTCAGAATACCGGCAAGCTGTTTCTTCTTTTGTGTGTGTCTACTGGAGAGTGGGGATCTGGACCACAGATCCAGATAGATGAAGTAACAAGTAAAGTTACGTAATATTTGTCATCAAGATCAATATGTATATGATTTCATCATTCTCATATTGACAATCATCCTATGTCTATGATTATGATTAGTAAATAAATGGTGTAGTATTGTAACTCATAGTTCTGTCGTTATCTTTTAATTCCAATTGTGCATACGTGTTGTGTGTGTACATTGGTGGGGGTTCACTTACACACCAAGGAAAGGAGCAGTCAGCGAGAAAAACCTGTACTAGGATAGTTGTCCTTAAACTTTAATTCAGACGTAAAAATCTATCTTAGCTAACCTTCTCTTTCCCATTCCTTGGCGAATATTCAGCACAGTTCATTTCATTTTGTAACGAGCCACTTGGAGCTGTACGTTGGATATTCATGGGCCTAATCTATAGTTCAGCCATATAGATTTTGTCCCTAGTCAGTTTCTGACTATTAGGGGTTGCTCGCCAGTGAAAAATACTTTCATCTAGCCGGTGGGGCACCCCGACTTCTGACAGATTGGGCTTCTCATACGGTATTTGAATTCGGACTTCTCGCTTTCAATAGAATCCGGTACTAGACCCTAGACATACGATTTTTAAAAGTTAACTCTTGTAATCTTCATTCATCAAAATAGACTATCATCAAATGTAGCTAATTTTAGTTGAGGAAGTTACAGAGTACATATATAACTTTTCAAAAGTATAACAGATAAGAACTTATAAGAAAACTACCATCATCTATCATTTATTGATAACTGTTTTTAACTATTATCAATTAGTGTTACCATTAATCATTTATTGATAATTGAACACTTTAATCATATTTACATTGATGTGTTTGATGATTTAACTGCTTGACTGATTTGCAATTTTATGCTAATATATGCCATGTTCATTTTGACATGTATGCAGTGCATTTTAATTTTTATTTAGGTAAATATTACTATTGATTACTGTGTAGTATATCTCTCACACTTACTTTACTGCTATCGCCAGGTACTATTTGAATATTATTTTCAGTTGTCTTTCACTGCTGAGGCAAAACTATACACATTGGATAGCGTAGATTGTCAGTAGTTAACTCTTGTCTTTCTAGCTTAGGTCTGACTTTTGATATATACGTAGGAGCTTACCTGAATATAGTCATTTGCAATTATGGCCTTACGTTACCGGAATCTCGAAGAGGACATGAAGGCGCGCACAGATTTCTCAGAGTCCGCGAGAGGGTGGGGCATAAGAAAAGGCTTAAAGGGGGAGCAACTAGAAACATATATCATAGCTGAGTTAGAATGGTGGGACCAAGAAGAAGAAATTATGTTTAAAGAAAATGATGAGTTCTTTGGAGCACAAGAGCGTAGCAAAACTGAAGGAGTAAAGATGGAGAAAACGCATATGGGAGCAGTCAATGCGGAGAAGCTAACCTTTCTAGCGGAACATAAGGTAGGAGATATGGATGCTCACCCAACCAGGAAGGAAGGGACATCTTTGCCACCCACCGCAGAATCAGAGTTAGTGGACCGAGAACTACAGGTTCTCATTCGACCCTGTCCTAAACGGAAAAGAGGGAAGAAAAAACGCGCCAAGGGCACTTCAAACAGTCACAAACGTGATAACTGTTTGCACCACGGAAATTGTGGACTCACTGGTTCGCCAGTACAGGACCTTCAGGAAAACCACTTAACTTCTACGAGGAATGAATCTCGAGAGAAAGAGGAACTGAAGACAACCTTTAATGAGGTCGCAGGCAGAGACCTAGCCGATTCTCACATTCCCTTCTGTTCACAGAATCACGAAGTGGAATTACATCTGACTGAAATAGGGAGGATGGAAGTAACTGAATATCAGGTGAATTTCATTACTGCAACGCGGGAAGAATCACTAATTATCAGTTCAGATAATTTAACTATTAACAGTTACCCAGAGGACAACTGTTCGTACCACAAAATATGTGGTTTAACTGGTCCGCCAGTACAAGACTACCAGGAATCTCATTTTACTTCAACGAGGGGTGAAACTCAAGAAGAAGAGGACCTGAGGACATCTTTTAAAGAGGTCGAAGATGGAGAGGTAACCGACCTTATTATTCCCTTCAGCCCAGACGAGGAAGAAGTGGGATTAAATTTGACTGACAGTGGGATGAAGGACGACCCGGAACCCCTTGTGATCTTTGAGACTGCAGCTCAGGACAAGATACTAGATCCCAGTTCAAATGATTTACCTATTGTGATGGATTGCTTAGACACCAGCCCACCACAGGATTTACCTCAACTGGACTTAGCCCATGAAAGCACGACGAGAGAGGAACATCCAGACCAGGAAACATTTCCAGTTGTTATCTCACAGTATACCAGTTCGGAGACTCAGGAAACACAGGGAATTGTCATGAGCCATAATATGGACTCTGATATTGTGCAGACAACATTGTCTGTAGTTGCTAAAGAAGAAAATTCTTTGCACAAGATGGAGGAAGAAACGCCTATCATCTCATTAGCTGAAGTTATCAGGGAATTCCAGCAACAGGGACCTGAAGTAACAGAAGTCAAGAGTGGGTTGGAATCAACACTCTTTGGACTCAATCTACCCTTCAGTCAGGTCGATTTGATAGGAGTAGATCAGCTATTTGTGGATACTTTATTCAAAAGTAACACAACTTTATCGCCCCGGAGTATGTTATTTCTCAAGGCAGGACAACTTGGCACACTAAATTTCCAATTTCTAGCACGGTTTTCACATGAAACTCTAATGCAGAGAAACTCAGCCCATTAACTGATTATCAGGGGAAGAAACCGCGACACCGAGGAGGGAAGATTGTTACGCCCAACTTTGAAGGAGGAAAGCGCCAGTTGAATTTATATCATGGGACCATGATGTGTAACATTATTCCTTTCAAAAGGAAGCTATTGATAGAGCTGTTATGGATCTATAATGGATGGAGGAAAATCACGGAGACAAGCTTTGCTGTGGCCATCTTATGCAAGACCTCACTACGGGTACATCCTCGGCTGAAAGGAGTAAATCACGTGAGTGAATGGTGTAAAACTATTGCTGCCCAGAGGCGTAGAAGAATCCCGTTGATTGTGATCTTTCCCCGAGGGGGAAAATTACAACCTCCTGACAATTACCGGATTTTACCAAGCTATTGCATGGAATCCCGGCCGAAAACCAGGTACAAGGATCTATCCAGAGTATCTTTGGGTTATGGAAATGGGACGTCTTTATGCAGATGCAGGACAACCCACTGCCACAAGGAATATTGGAAATCTTTAGGCAGATACAGAACGGAGAGTGCTCAGGCATTATTCTGGGATGTACGGCGTGCTTTGACAAAAGATTTCTGGCAGAAACTTTTTTTTTAAGGGGGAAGCTCTGTCGTGGAATGCCGCCTTAACATCCCAGAATATTTTTCTCGGTCTCCAAATTTGAGAGGCCAAATTGAGAAAGAAGGAATTAATCACGCTACTCCAAGGCTATCTAGTCGTGAGGTAAGATTATTCACAAAAAGCCTCTAGCCATGACGTAAGCTTGCAGATGGCAAGTAAACTGGGATACTTGAGATGGACACAACTAGATAATTTAAATTAGTCTACACCTTGGAAAACTGCTGACCCAGACGGGCTATGACACCACACAGACACATTGGCACCTTCTCGTCCAGGTAGACCCTGGCTGAATCAACAATGAACTGGGCCATTGGTTGAATAAAGGCAATTAACGCCAGATGGAGATAATAGCCATAGGGCGGTAAACAAGCCAAGTCAACTCAGATCAGAAGACTCAGTAGAGTCTGTAAACAGACCTTGTAAAACCGGTCAGCTGTAAAGTGTCAAGACTGGCCACACAAAGTAAATGTTGGCTATGGAAACAGAGGTAGGAAATCGCCCAGGTGTGAACAACATTGACACAGGGGAAGATAATATCCCCAGGGCTAATAATGGTCAGACCCACAGGTGTAAAGGCTAGTGTGCATGCAGAAAGAATTTTTATGACTGGACAGGTTGCAGTGTTAATTGCAATTAACGTCAGGAGGAGATAAGAAGAATTTAGGAATGGAATTCCGGGGAGATAAGTGTCTACTGCTAGGCTAGGTATAAAATCTCCTGCTAGACTTTTTCCCTTTAGATTAAGTCTGACTTCAGAACAGGTAGGCAGCCAGCTCAATGTTTGTAGGCATATGCATGATTATTATGTTGGCTTCTAGGAAGGATTTCTTAGTAACTAGTCCCTTAGTAAGTCTCTTAGTCTCTTAGATGGATGGACCGATTTTCAGTCTATATCTGATCTAGGTTATTTCAAGAACTATCATTGTCGTAGGTTACTTGAGTGTTCTTTCTAAGTTCTGTGTTCAATATCATTGTGCTTTAAGTGTTACTCTTCTGAGAAGTAGAAACTTATGGAAGGCAGGTCTTGTCTAGATATACTTGAGGTGTCGTAGCAGATGCTTGCCATCTCTTTCTAAACTAGACTAGTCTCCTTTTTGGTGTGTGCATTTGTTGTACAGAATATAGTCAACTGACTATTTATTTAATTCTTACATCAGCAGTAACTAAGTGGTAACTTCAATTAGACTTGTTGTATATCTCATTTTGTAGCTATACAATATTAGTACTCATTAATAATGCCCGATGCTATTATCTTAAGTATCATTAGATGTCCATCTTGAAGTAATATAATGGTTACGGATAGGTTGGATGTATGTATGTGTAATTTCATAAACTAACTAGTGCATTATGCTATGATGTTAAAGTATCATAATATGTCTAGTTTAATCAATATGTTTATGTGTATTGGAAGTTTGATATATTGATTTGTCATATGCAAACCTACCAATATGAAGTGTTATGCTATTGTCTGCGCATTGGCACATTGGCCAATGATTGTGTTGGAAGCAGAGGTGTAATGGTACAGACATTACCCACAATTGGTATAGGGTGCTAAACTTTCTCAGTGTATTGTGGGCGTGCGTCCACGGTAATGCATGGAAACCTGGCACAGCTACTGGTCACGGCTTGTAAGCCCGAATGATCAGGCATTATTATAATACCATTACCGATCATGTGAGCTGCTAATCCAATTTTGGACAGAGCGGCTGTACGACACAGAATTTCTGTATTAGCGACATGGACATGGGGCGGCAGAAATGTAATCATTACAGGCGTGTGAGACAATTGAAAAGCCCGTTCCAGACTAAAGACAGTAGGGAGAAGGAGGATGGAGAACGCTGTAGAGCTGGAAGATAAACTTGGCCAGACTGGTCATTGTATATGTGTGTGTTAGGATATGTATTACGATTGCGCTGATGTAGAACTCGATATAACACATTCTTGACTTTCTTTCAAGCTCTCACAAGGAGCACCTATGTTATAGATCTCAAGACTAGGAGTGTCAGGACTGACAGGATCGTCAGAATACCGGCAAGCTGTTTCTTCTTTTGTGTGTGTCTACTGGAGAGTGGGGATCTGGACCACAGATCCAGATAGATGAAGTAACAAGTAAAGTTACGTAATATTTGTCATCAAGATCAATATGTATAGGATTTCATCATTCTCATATTGACAATCATCCTATGTCTATGATTATGATTAGTAAATAAATGTTGTAGTATTGTAACTCATAGTTCTGTCGTTATCTTTTAATTCCAATTGTGCATACGTGTTGTGTGTGTACATTGGTGGGGGTTCACTTACACACCAAGGAAAGGAGCAGTCAGAGAGAAAAACCTGTACTAGGATAGTTGTCCTTAAACTTTAATTCAGACGTAAAAATCTATCTTAGCTAACCTTCTCTTTCCCATTCCTTAGCGAATATTCAGCACAGTTCATTTCATTTTGTAACGAGCCACTTGGAGCTGTACGTTGGATATTCATGGGCCTAATCTATAGTTCAGCCATATAGATTTTGTCCCTAGTCAGTTTCTGACTATTAGGGGTTGCTCGCCAGTGAAAAATACTTTCATCTAGCTGGTGGGGCACCCCGACTTCTGACAGATTGGGCTTCTCATACGGTATTTGAATTCGGACTTCTCGCTTTCAATAGAATCCGGTACTAGACCCTAGACATACGATTTTAAAAGTTAACTCTTGTAATCTTCATTCATCAAAATAGACTATCATCAAATGTAGCTAATTTTAGTTGGTGAAGTTACAGAGTACATATATAACTTTTCAAAAGTATAACAGATAAGAACTTATGAGAAAACTACCATCATCTATCATTTATTGATAACTGTTTTTAACTATTATCTATTAGTGTTACCATTAATCATTTATTGATAATTGAACACTTTAATCATATTTACATTGATGTGTTTGATGATTTAACTGCTTGACTGATTTGCAATTTTATGCTAATATATGCCATGTTCATTTTGACATGTATGCAGTGCATTTTAATTTTTATTTAGGTAAATATTACTATTGATTACTGTGTAGTATATCTCTCACACTTACTTTACTGCTATCGCCAGGTACTATTTGAATATTATTTTCAGTTGTCTTTCACTGCTGAGGCTAAACTATACACATTGGATAGCGTAGACTGTCAGTAGTTAACTCTTGTCTTTCTAGCTTAGATCTGACTTTTGATATATACGTAGGAGCTTACCTGAATATAGTCATTTGCAATTATGGCCTTACGTTACCGGAATCTCGAAGAGGACATGAAGGCGCGCACAGATTTCTCAGAGTCCGCGAGAGGGTGGGGCATAAGAAAAGGCTTAAAGGGGGAGCAACTAGAAACATATATCATAGCTGAGTTAGAATGGTGGGACCAAGAAGAAGAAATTATGTTTAAAGACAATGATGAGTTCTTTGGAGCACAAGAGCGTAGCAAAACTGAAGGAGTAAAGATGGAGAAAACGCATATGGGAGCAGTCAATGCGGAGAAGCTAACCTTTCTAGCGGAACATAAGGTAGGAGATATGGATGCTCACCCAACCAGGAAGGAAGGGACATCTTTGCCACCCACCGCAGAATCAGAGTTAGTGGGCCGAGAACTACAGGTTCTCATTCGACCCTGTCCTAAACGGAAAAGAGGGAAGAAAAAACGCGCCAAGGGCACTTCAAACAGTCACAAACGTGATAACTGTTTGCACCACGGAAATTGTGGACTCACTGGTTCGCCAGTACAGGACCTTCAGGAAAACCACTTAACTTCTACGAGGAATGAATCTCGAGAGAAAGAGGAACTGAAGTCAACCTTTAATGAGGTCGCAGGCAGAGACCTAGCCGATTCTCTCATTCCCTTCTGTTCACAGAATCACGAAGTGGAATTACATCTGACTGAAATAGGGAGGATGGAAGTAACTGAATCCCAGGTGAATTTCATTACTGCAACGCGGGAAGAATCACTAATTATCAGTTCAGATAATTTAACTATTAACAGTTACCCAGAGGACAACTGTTCGTACCACAAAATATGTGGTTTAACTGGTCCGCCAGTACAAGACTACCAGGAATCTCATTTTACTTCAACGAGGGGTGAAACTCAAGAAGAAGAGGACCTGAGGACATCTTTTAAAGAGGTCGAAGATGGAGAGGTAACCGACCTTATTATTCCCTTCAGCCCAGACGAGGAAGAAGTGGGATTAAATTTGACTGACAGTGGGATGAAGGACGACCCGGAACCCCTTGTGATCTTTGAGACTGCAGCTCAGGACAAGATACTAGATCCCAGTTCAAATGATTTACCTATTGTGATGGATTGCTTAGACACCAGCCCACCACAGGATTTACCTCAACTGGACTTAGCCCATGAAAGCACTACGAGAGAGGAACATCCAGACCAGGAAACATTTCCAGTTGTTATCTCACAGTATACCAGTTCGGAGACTCAGGAAACACAGGGAATTGTCATGAGCCATAATATGGACTCTGATATTGTGCAGACAACATTGTCTGTAGTTGCTAAAGAAGAAAATTCTTTGCACAAGATGGAGGAAGAAACGCCTATCATCTCATTAGCTGAAGTTATCAGGGAATTCCAGCAACAGGGACCTGAAGTAACAGAAGTCAAGAGTGGGTTGGAATCAACACTCTTTGGACTCAATCTACCCTTCAGTCAGGTCGATTTGATAGGAGTAGATCAGCTATTTGTGGATACTTTATTCAAAAGAAACACAACTTTATCGCCCCGGAGTATGTTATTTCTCAAGGCAGGACAACTTGGCACACTAAATTTCCAATTTCTAGCACGGTTTTCACATGAAACTCTAATGCAGAGAAACTCAGCCCATTAACTGATTATCAGGGGAAGAAACCGCGACACCTAGGAGGGAAGATTGTTACGCCCAACTTTGAAGGAGGAAAGCGCCAGTTGAATTTATATCATGGGACCATGACGTGTAACATTATTCCTTTCAAAAGGAAGCTATTGATAGAGCTGTTATGGATCTATAATGGATGGAGGAAAATCACGGAGACAAGCTTTGCTGTGTGTCAAAGACTGGAACGCAACCCCTCCACCGGGAAGAGCAGTCAACCTCGAGGAGACCAAGAGGTGATACGGTGCCCCGAGGTAAGGGCAGGGGAGAGGGTGAAATAGGAGATGGGTAACTGGTTCTCTCATGAGACACGGAGGCGTTGACCAGAGGGTTAGCACTCTGGTCACGACAGCATCCCGCCTACATGATAGCCACGAACGCCACTCAACAGGAGAAGCGAATGTAAGCGTGGCGAGTGGCCTGACACGCAAAAGGCAAAGGACGATTCAAGGTCCCTCCGCGTGGTGTGTAACCACGCGAGGAGAATCGTCAGACGGGAGACAGGACTTGTAGTGTTCAGATCGTAGAATAGTTGATAGGAGTTTTGTGTAACCAAATAGATAGAGAATTAGCATAGGCTTTAGAAAAATAGTGATAGGGAATTCTGTGGCTTTGTGTGTGGGTTTAATAGCGACTGTCATTTCAATGTAACGAGCCAACGGCAATAAAATGTACCATGTATTTTCCTCGCACACGACTTGCAAGTGTCTTGTATGGTGTGGGAGAAGAATCCGATGATGCCTAGCACATGAGTTGTTGACAGGCAAGGATTATTGTGGTGTCAGAAGTGGAGCTTGAACGAAAGTTCAAGCTAATCCACTCATCCACGGCTCCAGACTAGGGTTTAATTTGTGTCAGTGACGGTAATTTGTGCAGACAAGAACAAGTTGCGGGCTAAGTTTGACCCTATCGTGACGAAATATATTGTGTAATTGTGTTTATGAATTGATTGTTTAGTTAAATCATGTGTTCTTCAAAATTGTAAGTATTGATATTCTTATTTTCTTGCATTTATTTATGTACTTACCTATTTATTTATGAATAAGTACCAAAGATGATTCATGGCGGAGCGATACACAGCCAGCCGACATTATCGATTTTTGAAAGCTAAAAATAGCGCTGCGCGTCTGACGTAGGCTAATTGACAAGCAGTTTTCCTACGCCATTTGCATTCAGCATTCGAGTGTTTACAAAATCGCCAAGCGGCTGCCCGCCTGAATCTGTACATTATATTATTTATTATTTGTTTATTTAAGTTAGTAATTGAATATATTTATTTAGTTAAACATTATTATGGTATTTTCATTTATTTAAAAGCAATTATGGATAGTTTTGTTCGTACTTTTTCTTCGTTTACTGTCACGATGGGACTACTTTCTGGCTATGCAAATTAGACTTGGTTTGCACAACACTTACATAAACTAAACTAGGATAGTGACAAAAGGCATATACGGTTAGAACGAAGACAGGACATTGACATTAAATATTAATTAACCCAAATTCTGTTTGTTCGTGGGCTTGTCATTGTCATTGTCCCAATTTGTCTAGAAGATCATTTCGTTTACCAGCTGTTAATTATTGCTGCTCTGTAAATCAGGGTGAACAACAGCTGAGCAGATAACACATGTGTATGTCGGTGTGCCAAACAAGGTGTCCTGATTACAAAACGTGTGTCTATGCCAAAGTGCCAAACAAGGTGACCTGTGTTGCCGGATCGCGGTTCCCTGATTCTCGGGAACATTAAGTTGAGTATACTCAATATTTGTGGCATGCAATGTGATTAATAGTGCATCTCTTTTTCAGCTTGTGATACATTAGCATACTTTTGTGCTCTGGTTTTTTGTCAGGATTAAATTTTTCAGGTATACATAAAGAGTGCAATTGGCAGTGCTCAGATATTAACATAATATAGCAAATAAAAATAAGTGATTAGAGAGTTCAGTATAGAGCAACGCTAGCTAATTACCTACCAACATGGCAACATTAGAGGACTTTATAAAAACTGGTAAGCAATTACAATACACAGGTAAAGAGCTTGAAGAATATGCTGATAGGAAATTTAAAGAAGCAAAGGATGCGGAAAGAGACGAACGCGCACAAGAATGAGAACGAGATAGACAACATCAAAAGGAGATTACTCAACTAGCTGAGATAACAAAACAAAAAGAATTGGACATCAAGCTAAAACAGTTAGAACATGATAAGGAAAATAAACAGAAAGAAATAGAGATTAAACATAAAGAACTAGAATTAAAGCAAAAGCAATTAGATCAAGAGAGAGAACTGAAGCAAAAAGAGATAGATGAGATTGCTAGAGTTAAGGAAAAGCAAATACAAGTTGAATCAGAGACACAATTGAAGATGAAAGGTATGGATGTGGACTCACACGCAGAGATCTCTGCCACTAAATTAAAAAGTCAACAAGAGGAGAATAAGTTCAATAAATACAAAAATATTATCAAACCATATTGTAAAGAGGATTCCATATCAGCCTGGACAGAGAATGTAGAGTATCAATTCAAATATCACCAATTTCCAATAGAGATGTGGGCTATGATTTATATGAAAAATCTGAGTGGTGAGCCCCTTAAAGTGATAGCATCTATACCAATTGAGCTTAGATCTGACTATCAATACATCCATGATAGGATTATGCAGCACTTTTTACTTGATGCCCCTGGGTATCAGGTTCAGTTCTCAAATTTAAAACCTAAACCTAGTGAGACTTTTATTGATTACGTCTCAAATGTTCAGAGTGTACTAAATAGGTGGCTTAAAGCAGCTAACATAGGAAAAGACTTTGATAGATTAAAAAATTTAATAGCTATGGATAAAGTTATATCCATGATACCATCTCCTTTTGCTAAATTTTTGCAGCAGTCAGACATTGAAAACATCGAGCAGTTTGAAAAAAAAGGCTCAGCATATTTTTCTTCTAACAGAGATATTTTTAAGACTTCAAATGACTCTGAAATAGTTTCCTTTGTGAAAGACCAACCAAAAAACTATCAGAGTAACAGAAAACCCTTTCAGAAACATGACAACGAAGATAGGAAAGTGTCAAAATGTATTTACTGTCAACTTTTGCATGACACTTATTCTATGTGTGACAAATCGCCAAACTATCTGGCGCATCTTGAAAATGTTATTAAGAAGCAACAACGTAAAAGATCTGCATACAGGCGTGCAATCAAATGCTTTTTTTGTTCCAGCTATGGCCATTATTCAAATAAGTGCCTTGGCCGCCAACGTATGAAAGCCAACAATGCTATTTTGATTGATACATCTTCGGATAGTGGTAGTGAGACTGAGTGTGAAGTTGAAAATGTATTACCTTTCAGGGAGTCTGTAGATGTGTGTTGTGTAAACGATATGTTAAGCTTTGACAGTTGTGAACGATGTCACCAATTTCATGCAGACGTTAAATTAGAATGTGGACATACAGTAACATGCTCAACTGAGAATGTGAATGCAGCATTAGCCTCCAGAGGCAATTTGGTGTTCCACAATGCAATGGTCAATGATGCACCATGCCAATGTTTGCTGGACAGCGGCAGCACCCTTATTGGTCTTAGAAAGGACCTAGTGAGTCCAGGTGATTATACAGGCGACTCTGTCAAATGCCGAACCTTTTCGGGTAACATTGAAATTTACCCTTTGGCCAAAGCCCGTATTAATACTCCTTTCCTTTCTGGTACCTTTACTTGTGCAATACTTGACAACCCTTGTACTGATTTAATTTTGGGGTGCTTACCCCAACTGAAACAATGTACTAGCGATGAAATAGCTGCATGGGAAAGATTAAATGCAGCTAATGCAACAACCAAAGCAGACACTGTAAAACATCAAGACACACTACAAAATGAGAAACTACTGGTGCTTTCTCCAACTTGCACAGATGATACCAACAGACAGAAATTCATAGAACAGCAGAAAGCTGATTCTAGTGTGTCTCCATATTTAAAATTATTGAAAGAAAGATCTAAAGCGACCAAAAATGCGTCATGGTTCCTTAAACCTAATAATGGCTTTCTTACTAGATATTTTACAACTGATAACCATGAGGATCAGCAAACGGTGCGACCTGTACAACACCGCCTAACTGTGCTAAAAACTGCACAGAAGTCACCGGTTGCTGATCACCTGGCATACGACAAAACCAGGGCTAGATTTCAGGCTCATTTCCAGGGGCCAGGAGTTTGGAATGATATAAGATTATTTCATCAGTCTTGTAATGTCTGTCAACAATTAGGCCTTAAAGGTAAACATCCTATAGCCGAAGTACTACCTTCTACACTAGCTTCTAGACCTTTGAGAGGGAGGGTCAAATGTACCAATACACAAACAAGGGTGCTTGAACAATTGATCTTAAATCACATCAATACATACCTCTGTTACTTCCAGACAAACGAAATGGCAAGGACCATTCAAGGTGGTACGTAAGATTTCAAATGGTGACTATGAAATATCGATAAACGGACACTTAAAGATATTCCATGTCAACAGGTTGAAACTTTACTGTTCACGACAAGAGACATGAGTAGAGACAGACGAACACAGTGCACCCACACCTAATGATAAGACGACAGACAAACATTGCGCAACCACACTAGTTAGCGAGACTGGCAAATCCGACGAGATGCATACATTTAGTGAGCTTACAGAATACACATGAATATATCAGAATACTGATGACTGGACAACACACTCACTGAAACTGAGACATGTCTTTGACAGAGTGCGACTCTTCGGTCTCACTGTCAAAACGAGCAAAGTTAAATTGGGCCTAAAATAAATTGTGTTTTTGGGTCAGGTTATTTCACAAGGTCAACTTAAGACTGACAATAGAATCATTACAAAAAAATTATGAATCTGACCATGCCTACCAGAAAGAATCAGGTCAGAAGCCTTTTAGAATTAGTAAATTACTCAGAAATTGCAAATGTATTTTCCAATGTTGTAAAAGCTGCTGTAAATGAAATGTCAAAGATGCATTATTAATTTCTGCATTGTCAAAAATTGAAAATTCCTTTTTAGTAATGTTACAATCCTCCGCCTTGCCTAATCCTAGGCTCGTTTATTATTCTAGGACAGATGCCAGCAGTACTAGGCCAATTTTTTGAGGGCATCTTCCACCCGATTTGCTACGTGAACCGTAAGATCACACCTGCTGAGTCCAGATATTCCAAATCAGAGTTGAAGCCCTAAGCGTCATCTATGCGGTGAAAAAAGCTCCATCGAGTTCTAACAGATGTTCACTGCATTGGCCTGACTGACAACTCCCCAATCACGGTCATTCAACGTGGTGTGCATCGGAATGACCTATATACAGGTGGTCGCTTATACTAGAGATTCCACATGTGTGTAGAGTAATAATTGGTAAAATAGTACAGTATAGTATTCGATGTAAAATATTGTGTGAATACATAGACATTGTAAGCTAAACTATGTACTAAGAACAGTGATCTACCATGTGTCCGTAGACATCAAAAGAAGAACTGTGCTCCGAAGACAAATTAACACCGTGTGAACTGGGACAGCTCATTATCTACTAAGCTCCATTCTGGTGTATCGGTTGTGTTAAGCACAGAAAAACAGTGTCAGAACAGTTCATAAATGCAGACACGAAAAGAGTGATCTACGACACCAGCTAACTCTACAGGTGCACTACCCATAGCACTCAAGTATGACTGTGCAATGTATTTCAGATACCCAGGCCAATTGTGTATATATAGTAGGCCTATAAAACCAATGTACAAACATTCAGGCAACAACTAACCTGAGGTAACTGAATACCATGTATATAAACTTATTGTGATATGTAAAATAACATTTTAAGATAGTGATAAATTAAAGTTAGATTAGGAAATATAATAGGTTTCATTTGTTGTAATAGTTTAGATAGTTCAGTAATTGACCCACTTACTTAGCTTAAAGATTAAATTAGAATAGTAATTTAGACGTAATAATAGTTAATTATAAACTAGATTAAAGTTTTGATAAGAATAGTACCATTTAGGTTGTTACATTTCACTTAGCTTCATTGCAGTTCAATTCATTCCATCCGAATGAACCATACCATCTAGCAAACATTACCATTTACTAGTATCATTAGTTTACATCGTGATAGGATAAAAATATACTATTTAACATACATCATTTACACCATTTAGATTAAGAATATCACTCATATATTTTGTTTTGCATTTCACATTACCCATTTTAGAAAGGTACATAATTTGCTTTTACATTACTCACTTCAGAAAGATACATAACTCATATCACATCAATTTCATAGTTAGATTACATCCCTTAGCTTAGATAAATATTAGGATTAATGTAAACATATCGTAGAATTAACATTACAAAATATATTAAAGTACTTAACACATTAAATACATATTTATAGAATTAGTATTAGTATGTCAGGAGTTAGATTTATTTTAGGAGAACATAGTGGTTGATAAGAACAAGGGGACAAACCATCAACCCTTTCTCTTGCATGTACATAGATTGTAAATACATGACTCGTGCAGCGATTTTTCGCACAGTCATTGAGCTCAACTTTCTCAAACTGAGCCAAACTTGTACAGTGTCACTCCAAGGTTTTTTAAATAATTGATAGGATAAAAGATGTGTGACAGAATTAAGGGTGAATGAGGTGTGACAGAAGTGTGAAAGTGAGAGCGAATGTAAAATATACAGGAGAGAGTGAGATTGGTCAGCGAATTTTTTCTGCTGCTCAACGCGACTTTTAATTTGTGTCTGCGTTAAATGTTGGTTTTCGTTAGTGAAAATTTACTAGTGTGAATGTGTTGTGTGTAGTTTAGCTTAGATAAAGTATTTTAAGTTTCATAACAAGGGAATGTAGTCACGAATTAGTGTTATACACTTGTTGGTGGCCACATTTAACCGAATTATGGCACTTAAAAACTAACATATATACACTATGACTAGTTACATACACAGGTTAGAAGTTAGATTAGAATTTTAATTACATCTAAACACGCAAACAACCAGAAAAACAAACACATACATTACATACATATTTTATTGATCAAAGGGAGATAATCTTCGGGTTCAGGGGACATAATAGACAACGAAACACTAACTTAACAGTGAAATATAACTTTACACGCGGAAGCGGTATAGGTAAAGCCTATCGCACACACCTTGTGTAATGGTTGTTAAATATTATATGGGGGACATGAAGCAATTCATGTGTTGACCATAAGAAAGTCAACTTTGTATGGGTAGTAAGTTAATTTACTATGTGAGGGCAGGTCTTATAAGACAACTGGTCCGGTTCAGACATACCTCTAATGAAGTATAATATTGCATGTGAGAAGAGGGCTCACGCCAACCAGACAAGTTTGTGGCGATTGCCAGTAGCCAAGTAAAGTGTTACTACATTGTGACAATAGTCAGTAGAAGTCTATTAGGAGTGCCCAAAGCCAGGTTATCTACAGTCTTTGACAAAAAATTAGAGACACTAATTTTTTTAGAAACCTCTTGCGTCACAACCAAGTGAGTGAAAGTTGATGACGCAACGCAGGAGGGGAGGGTGTGTGTCAAAGACTGGAACGCAACCTCTCCACCGGGAAGAGCAGTCAACCTCGAGGAGACCAAGAGGTGATACGGTGCCCCGAGGTAAGGGCAGGAAAGAGGGTGAAATAGGAGATGGGTAACTGGTTCTCTCATGAGACACGGAGGCGTTGACCAGAGGGTAAGCACTCTGGTCACGACAGCATCCCGCCTACATGATAGCCACGAACGCCACTCAACAGGAGAAGCGAATGTATGCGTGGCGAGTGGCATGACACGCAAAAGGCGAAGGACGATTCAAGGTCCCTCCGCGTGGTGTGTAACCACGCGAGGAGAATCGTCAGACGGGAGACAGGACTTGTAGTGTTCAGATCGTAGAATAGTTGATAGGAGTTTTGTGTAACCAAATAGATAGAGAATTAGCATAGGCTTTAGAAAATTAGTGAGAGGGCAATTCTGTGGCTTTGTGTGTGGGTTTAATAGCGACTGTCATTATCAATGTAACGAGCCAACGGCAATAAAATGTACCATGTATTTTCCTCGCACACGACTTGCAAGTGTCTTGTATGGTGTGGGAGAAGAATCCGATGATGCCTAGCACATGAGTTGTTGACATGCTGTGGCCATCTTATGCAAGACCTCACTACGGGTACATCCTCGGCTGAAAGAAGTAAATCACGTGAGTGAATGGTGTAAAACTATTGCTGCCCAGAGGCGTAGAAGAATCCCGTTGATTGTGATCTTTCCCCGAGGGGGAAAATTACAACCTCCTGACAATTACCAGATTTTACCAAGCTATTGCATGGAATCCCGGCCGAAAACCAGGTACAAGGATCTATCCAGAGTATCTTTGGGTTATGGAAATGGGACGTCTTTATGCAGATGCAGGACAACCCACTGCCACAAGGAATATTGGAAACCTTTAGGCAGATACAGAACGGAGAGTGCATAGGCATTATTCTGGGATGTACGGCGTGCTTTGACAAAAGATTTCTGGCAGAACTTTTATTTTTAAGGGGGAAGCTCTGTCGTGGAATGCCGCCTTAACATCCCAGAATATTTTTCTCGGTCTCCAAATTTGAGAGGCAAATTGAGAAAGAAGGAATTAATCACGCTACTCCAAGGCTATCTAGTCGTGAGGTAATATTATTCACAAAAAGCCTCTAGCCATGACGTAAGCTTGCAGATGGCAAGTAAACTGGGATACTTGAGATGGACACAACTAGATAATTTAAATTAGTCTACACCTTGGAAAACTGCTGACACAGACGGGCTATGACACCACACAGACACATTGGCACCTTCTCGTCCAGGTAGACCCTGGCTGAATCAACAATGAACTGGGCCAT
Organism: Cepaea nemoralis; assembly: GCA_014155875.1. Taxonomy (NCBI): domain Eukaryota; kingdom Metazoa; phylum Mollusca; class Gastropoda; order Stylommatophora; family Helicidae; genus Cepaea; species Cepaea nemoralis. The sequence goes on along the minus strand of JACEFZ010018736.1, from coordinate 333,725 downwards.
TGGTTGAATAAAGGCAATTAAAGCCAGATGGAGATAATAGCCATAGGGCGGTAAACAAGCCAAGTCAACTCAGATCAGCAGACTCATTAGAGTGTGTAAACAGACCTTGTAAAACCGGTCAGCTGTGAAGTGTCAAGACTGGCCACACAAAGTAAATGTTGGCTATTGAAACAGAGGTAGGAAATCGCCCAGGTGTGAACAAAATTGACACAGGGGAAGATAATAGCCCCAGGGCTAATAATGGTCAGACCCACAGGTGTGAAGGCTATTGTGCATGCAGAAAGAATTTTTATGACTGGACAGGTTGCAGTGTTAATTGCAATTAACGTCAGGAGGAGATAAGAAGAATTTAGGAATGGAATTCTGGGGAGATAAGTGTCTACTGCTAGGCTAGGTATAAAAAACCCTGCTAGACTTTTTCCCTTTAGATTAAGTCTGACTTCAGAACAGGTAGGCAGCCAGCTCAATGTTTGTAGGCATATGCATGATTATTATGTTGGCTTCTAGGAAGGATTTCTTAGTAACTAGTCCCTTAGTAAGTCTCTTAGTCTCTTAGATGGATGGACCGATTTTCAGTCTATATCTGATTTAGGTTATTTCAAGAACTATCATTGTCGTAGGTTACTTGAGTGTTCTTTCTAAGTTCTGTGTTCAATATCATTGTGCTTTAAGTGTTACTCTTCTGAGAAGTAGAAACTTATGGAAGGCAGGTCTTGTCTAGATATACTTGAGGTGTCGTAGCAGATGCTTGCCATCTCTTTCTAAACTAGACTAGTCTCCTTTTTGGTGTGTGCATTTGTTGTACAGAATATAGTCAACTGACTATTTATTTAATTCTTACAACAGCAGTAACTAAGTGGTAACTTCAATTAGACTTGTTGTATATCTCATTTTGTAGCTATACAATATTAGTACTCATTAATAATGCCTGATGCTATTATGTTGAGTATCATTAGATGTCCATCTTGAAGTAATATAATGGTTACGGATAGGTTGGATGTATGTATGTGTAATTTCATAAACGAACTAGTGCATTATGCTATGATGGTAAAGTATCATAATATGTCTAGTTTAATCAATATGTTTATGTGTATTGGATGTTTGATATATTGATTTGTCATATGCAAACCTACCAATATGAAGTGTTATGCTATTGTCTGCGCATTGGCACATTGGCCAATGATTGTGTTGGAAGCAGAGGTGTAATGGTACAGACATTACCCACAATTGGTATAGGGTGCTAAACTTTCTCAGTGTATTGTGGGCGTGCGTCCACGGTAATGCATGGAAACCTGGCACAGCTACTGGTCAAGGCTTGTAAGCCCGAATGATCAATCATTATTATAATACCATTACCGATCCTGTGAGCTGCAAAACCAATTTTGGACAGAGCGGCTGTACGACACAGAATTTCTGTATTAGCGACATGGACATGGGGCGGCAGAAATGTAATCATTACAGGCGTGTGAGACAATTGAAAAGCCCGTCCCAGACTAAAGACAGTAGGGAGAAGGAGGATGGAGAACGCTGTAGAGCTGGAAGATAAACTTGGCCAGACTGGTCATTGTATATGTGTGTGTTATGATATGTATTACGATTGCGCTGATGTAGAACTCGATATAACACATTCTTGACTTTCTTTCAAGCTCTCACAAGGAGCACCTATGTTATAGATCTTCAACTAGAGACTACTGACTAGGAGTGTCAGGACTGACAGGATCGTCAGAATACCGGCAAGCTGTTTCTTCTTTTGTGTGTGTCTACTGGAGAGTGGGGATCTGGACCACAGATCCAGATAGATGAAGTAACAAGTAAAGTTACGTAATATTTGTCATCAAGATCAATATGTATATGATTTCATCATTCTCATATTGACAATCATCCTATGTCTATGATTATGATTAGTAAATAAATGTTGTAGTATTGTAACTCATAGTTCTGTCGTTATCTTTTAATTCCAATTGTGCATACGTGTTGTGTGTGTACATTGGTGGGGGTTCACTTACACACCAAGGAAAGGAGCAGTCAGGGAGAAAAACCTGTACTAGGATAGTTGTCCTTAAACTTTAATTCAGACGTAAAAATCTATCTTAGCTAACCTTCTCTTTCCCATTCCTTGGCGAATATTCAGCACAGTTCATTTCATTTTGTAACGAGCCACTTGGAGCTGTACGTTGGATATTCATGGGCCTAATCTATAGTTCAGCCATATAGATTTTGTCCCTAGTCAGTTTCTGACTATTAGGGGTTGCTCGCCAGTGAAAAATACTTTCATCTAGTTTGTGGGGCACCCCGACTTCTGACAGTTCTATCTTAATATTTCCAAGTGTGCGCAATTATGTATGTGACCTGTTACTTACACTACTTGGTGGGGTCTCGTAATTTCAATCAGGTAGGGGAGATGGTCAGGGGGAAAACCTGCCCTGGCTAGTAGTGAATTTATTAATAGATGTCAACCGTTGCATCTATCCTCCTCCTTCCCACTCTTTGAGGTATACCGTGACCAGCTGCCTTTAACTGTCAACGAGCCATTTCCAGCTGTGTGCTGGTGTATCCAGGGACTCGGTCTTTATTCAGCCTAAAAGGGACATCTGTCCAGAGTTTGCTTGCTTGGATTGGGGGTGTCGCGGAGCTAAACCAGCACCGAATAAAAAGCCAAGGTGACCGATCATTCAATTAGCTAACAAATTGGAGTTACACAACACTCCCTTAGTTACTAATTTATGACAATGATCTTCTGCAGTAACAATTCAAACAGATCTAACAGTTATAAGAAAATTATATACTAAATGCACCAGTTTAAACAATACAAACATATTTTTGTTTAAATGACAATATCCGCCGCTTATTAGTCATTTTGCATCCTCAGTGAGCATAACGCAAGGCAAGAGTTCCGGTGTTAAGATGCCAAATAGGAAAATCTGGAGCCAAAAATATTGAAATGGAAATGGATATGTAAAGGAGAGTCAGCAAAGTTAAAATTCCTACACATCTCTATCTACGAAAGAAACAATACGAGATACACCATAAGGGTCTCAATTATAACACATGGAGAATTCGACGGTTGAACGAAGTCGGATCATCTTTTCTCAACACTGGGATTGGAAGTTAAACACTGGCATCTATAAGAGGTTTACTGCTGGATGCAAGCTTGTATGGATTGTTTAATAGCCTGTTTGGTTTATAGGATGACTGGCTAATTTGGAGGTCTGGCTCGTTTATTGGTAGGTTGGTTTTGTGGTTGGTCGTTTGTTGGTTGGTTGTGTGGCTGGTCGTTTGTTGGTTGGTTGGATGGCTGGTTGGTTGGGTGGTTGGTCATTTGTTGGTTGGTTGGATGGCTGGTTGGTCGTTTGTTGGTTGGTTGGATGGCTGGTTGGTCGTTTTTTGGCTGGTTAGATGGCTACTTGGTCTTTTGTTGACTGGTTGGTTGGTTAGGTGGTTGGTGGATTGTTGGTTGGGTGGTTGGTCGTTTGTTGGTTGGCTTGGTGGTTAGTTGGTCGTTTGTTGATTGGTTGGGTGGTTAGTTGGTTGGTAAATCATCTACTCGACTGAAATGAGCTATTAATGATGATGCATTAGCTTAGCGTTTAGCTGCAATTAGTTGCGACAGGAGTGTGTATCTGTGAGATTGAGGCTGATACAGTATATAAAACAATTAACGAACGGACAGAAGATAGATCCAACTGTGGTTACATCTACACTATACCATGGCTTCATTGCATTGTGATTTGAGGTTCCCGGCATTATTCCTCGTCGAGTCTCCCTCATATTCCCCGCTTCCACAATTTTGACGTATGCCAAGTTGTCCTATATACGTCGATTACCAATCAGTCATGCAAAAGAGCCACACCAACTATTGTGCTAACACGCCTGTCTTGTCGTGTGTGTCAGGTGATACACTGGGACTCTGTCAGTACAGTATGTAGATGAAATGGCCAAGAGGGTAGAGTACTTACTTTGTTCTGGCCTGGACGATGCGCCGTCAGTAACAACAATCACAACATCAGGGGCGTTACTGCGGCCACCCGAGGCCGTGGAGAACAGTTTGTTGTCAGCGATATAATTGAGCCCTAGATGTGTGTTGGTGCCGCCTTCGCCATACGGGGCACTCAGCAACGCCTGGTGATATAGACCAGAGAATAGGCTACGGTTTGCATTACAAACACGATTATAATATGTGTACTTGACATAAACATAATGAACTAGACATGGGAACAGGCAAGAACTAGCATTGCAATCACGAATAATAATATGTGTGTGACGAGTTCACCTTGGGTAGCGAGAGTGAACCACACCCTAGGTGTCTCTGGCACTCCCGTGTATTCTAGCCCCAGGGGTTGGATGAGCAGATACACCTTTTTCCTCTGTGGTTGATCTCATATTAGTTAATTACGTCTACAAGCCCCTCCATATTCTAGACCCCCACTAACTACCTACACCTGTGGAACAATGAACACTGAGGCATCGTCCGAGACCACACTCAATCATTATACAAAGAGCAAGTCAACTTACATAAAGTTTATTCTACCCTTGAGAATATAGAACTGAAATGAACATCCTGATAGAAGAATCTATTTACACAAATAGAAGATAGAGTATAGATAGACTCAGAGATGTAGGTATCTTCATCGAGTTGAGAAGTAGATTGGATGCAGATGTCCCGTCCAGTCGGTCCGCCACTCACCCGGCTTCCTTCCAGTGAGATGACTAGAACCTTGGAGACCACTCTGTCTCCAGAGCGTGGATCCACAACACTAGAGTCACTGCTGAACCACACTTCACTGGACCAACTGCATCTCTATCACTCCCACGGAGTCACTGTTAATACACTTCTCGAACAATACCAGTTGGGAGACAATCCGCCTGGAATTGCTCCAAGTATTAGTCACTTCGATGAACTTAAACACTGACCAAGCTAATGGTCTATTAATCAGAACACAGTCTCACTGCAGAACCGCTAGGGTATTGACCAATTTAATGGTCCCTTTTTCACAGCACCGGAACATGAATGGAAAAGTGTCACGGACCAATTCAATGGTCTCCTACAGTCACACTGCTTGTAGAATCAGATATGGCTACTAAAATGTTACTGAGTTCTTGGATAACCCAGTTGATAATCTTGATACTGCAACAGTACATTAATAGAATCAGACATCTATTTCACAGCAACAATTCAGGTTGGACTATAATCCCATAGTCCCTTCCACCGGATTATCTGGACACAAGTCACTAACTGGTGAAGTTCTTCTCAAGACCTGCCCCTAGAGCTGTCCAAAGAACCATTCAAGTGTCTGAAGATCAGTTACTTCTGCGTTTAGGCAGAACCCCCGTCACTAGACGGACCGGCGTTCCCTGTCGTTGAGCATGATTACTCAACATGCTGAACTGTTCATCGCAAAACAGAGTGTCGTCTATTTATCAGAACAATCACAAACCAACACTTCTCACACGGGCACCTTCAGGGTGGTTGTATGTCTTGAGGCAACCTTCACTCATGGTGAATCAATATTGGGTACCTGATGTGGTTGAGTCTGGCGTGATAAGTAAAGAACTGAACCCTTCGCTCTGTCACACGAAGTGGTTTCCTGCCAACAACATTATAGTTGACTGGTTCCTCAACAGGCAAACTCCTGAAAAGGAAGAGCGACCGGTGAGAGTATACTGGCCCAAACATAAGTCCACATGCATCCTACCAATACCTACTCAACCCTCAGTCATGCTACTTAGTTATGCATATAACTAAAGCATTATCTCTATATGGAGAGTAGTATAGCATGGGTTCACAAATGTCAGTTGGCCTCACAGAACAGCCCGTCAAACAGAGCAAGATATCAGAATGACGAGTCTGATCGTTGGTCTCACCTCTCCCTAATCATCTACCAGTCGTCGCTAACGTCAGTAGTGATACAAGGCTGTTAATATAGTTCTAAGTTAATCGAACTAAACATAGGTAAAGAGTCCCTGGACTCGGTCCTAACATCATCAATGTACATTAAGAAACATAAGCTGGATCAATATCCCATCCCTCGGGATATAGGAATAGGACATGATCCCATCCACTATGTACACAAGCCTGTTTGCTGGTGGGACCACCTGCCCCTGCCCTAGCAAACTCTTCTTATCAGACTCTGCCTTAGAGTCAAGAAGCCTTCTTGAGAATACATGTTCCCCACATGTTCCAAGGGAAATCTTCCAGTTCTGTCCTCCCCAAGTGGGTTAGCCTTGGCATGGATGGAACTTCATCGTTGGCTTGGCCTACCAACCCATGCTTTCCTAACTTGCTTTCACATCCCCCATATTCTATATTTCCCCAGTCTCATACAGCCTCCTTGCATTCTTCCATACTTCCAGCACCAGAGCATTCACTCGCACTAGCGCCAGTACGAAAGAGACAGGATAGCTGAGACAAGATTTCAGAACGCACATTTATATCGCGACGGCACGCAGTGTTATCTCGCGACGACCTATTCGGCGTTCGGACTTACTCCAGGAAGTATCACATGCCATGATCTAATATATATACACACAATGTCCCATCATATATATATATATATAAATATAGCACCAAAGCAACTTACCTTGACACAGAAATCCGCTGTTCCACACAATGAATTCACTATTAAGTTATTACACCATAGTTACATCATTCCTGGTGGCACAGAACTAAGTTCTTCCTTTTTCTTAGTAACTAAGCACAATTTTGTCTGAAACTCCACCTACCAACTTACCTGGTTTTCTAACCGTTCTTCGGGCATCAGCAACTGACTGAACTAATCTAGGTTTCCAGCCGGCACAAGTAACTAGGTTTTATTCTAACACAGCAACCTAATAGATGTAACGATTGTCAAAATATGGTACACACAATTGGAACCCAAATCGCCTACATCACAATACGGCGTTTCTAACAGCTGTGTCGCGAGCACACGGTAAACAAACACGATTCGCCATCAACTGCGTTATTGATCGGTTTGCTAATTAGTATGCAAGGACATCCGCATAGGTAATGAGGTTAGAACAATGGCGTGTGTAACACACGTACAAAGTTAAATGAATTAAACAATTATCTACCTGTATTGGACAACCAGACCTCCAGACAGCTCCGAACTGTTTCAAGGGCTTCTCATCTTCCTTGATCTTACAGTCAGCCGAATAATGGTTGAGGGGAGACGCACACAAAACGGCTCACATTCGGCCTGCGTCTATTCTGTGGCAACGACAGTAAGTGAATGACTGATTTAGCCACATTCCCGCTTCGTGCCAACTCAATGCGCACTAAAAGCGAGTGCTTCTCGAGAAAAGATACTTTCTCGGGAAAACCGTCATTCCCCGCCTAGAGTTTCTAGATCTCTCTGCACGAGAATTTAGAGCGATACCCAGCATCACGGGTTACTCGAATTTCGGTGTTTCGAGAATATTCTAGATCGTAAGTCCTTCATCGGCTTCCCTCAGTCTATTCTTAGCTGGGAAAGTCCCCGATGACGCGCCAAAATAGTGCGGAATCTTGACGACCCAAGACAGATAATCGCGTTTTGTCACAATGTGTACTTGACATAAGTATGGTGATTTAGACATGGGAACAGGCAAGAACTAGCATTGCAATCACGAATAATAATATGTGTACTTGACATAAGCATGGTGATTTAGACATGGGAACAGGCAAGAACTAGCATTACAAACACGATTATAATATGTGTACTTGACATAAACATAGTGATGTGCGTTAAATATGACTCGGCGAAAGTTGTCACATTCGTGAACAGATCTGCTTGAGAGACCGTTAGTGCCACAAGGTGTAGATTAGTTGTTTGGTAAGTTTGGCTGACTTATTGACAGGCTTTCTGTAGTATGTGATGGATTAATTGGCTGATTGATGAGCTGCAGAGTACGTTAAGCTTGTTTTGTATAAGTCTATCCTAGGCGTCGGAATGTGTGATATATTTAATCGTTTACTTTGTCTAGCATTATATTTAAACAATGACAAAAGGTAATTTGGGGCATTCCGATGTAGGATTTTGTGAACTAGTGTGGCCTTATTGAAAAGCAGGCGTTTTTGGAGAGGTAGCAGCTGAAGGCGCTTATTGCTAGGATTGTCAGTGAAATGTTTGCCATAAATTAAACTCATTGTCCGTTTCTGGAGTGAGCAAAGTCGCTTTGTGCTTGAATTGGAACAACCGTCCCAGATTGTAGAGCAGTAATCAAAATGTGTCTGTACGTCAGAAGTAAAGAATATTTTTCTTGTGTCCTCATTAAGGAAATTTTTGATTTTGGCGAGATGGTAGTCTGTTTTCGCTGTTTGGTTAATGAGCGCTTTAGCGTGGGAAGTAAAGGTTAGGTTTCTAAATCAAATCAAATCAACTTTATTAGGGTCACAAATTGTGCGCGCAGGCCCGTTTTACATTCGGCCCTTCCAATCACTCGTTTTTCATTCATCAAGAGCATTATACATTTACATGGGAAGAAAAATAAACATTGTGAAATGAATGTTGTAAACATAAACAAGGCTTTATTAACATGTTATGAGGCCCATCTCCCACTTATCCATACATCACCCCACCCACACACACACCCCCACCTACCCACACACACGCACACCAGGGACACATACATACCCCACCAACCGACCCATCCCCCTCGCGCACATCCCCCACCCACACACACTACCCTCATCTGATCCCCCAGCCAAAACACACTCGCCACCCACAAACATTCCCCCACTAACCCACACATCCCACGCCCATCCACATCCTAACCCACACATCATCTCCCCACCCACACCTCAAACCACCCATCCCCCAGCCACATCTCCATCGACCACATATTCCCCTCCCCACGCACACAATCCCCCACCAACCCACACATCGCACATCCACTCACACATCCCCAAACCATACACACACATCCCAACCAACTGACATGTCCCTACCCCCCCCCCCCCCACACACACACACACATCTCCCTAACCACCCATACATCCCCAAACCACTCACACACACCCCACCACCCACACATACAACTTCCACCCACCCACACATGCCTTAACCCAATCCCCCACCCGCACATCACATACACCCCCTACCACGCAATATTCCCAACCCACGCACCACACATACACACACATATCCCTCACCAACACATCTCCACTTACACACCACACACATATCCCCCACCCAGATACCACACAATATTCCCACCCACACCCACACAGATACCCTTACCCATCCACCCCACATACCCCCACTCACACACCACAAAACACACACATACCTCACCCACACAATATCCCCAACCAACACACCACACACCTCTCCCCACCCACACACGCATTCCCTACCCGTCCACCAACACACACTCACTCACGCATACATCCTCCACTACGCACCCACACCCCCACCCACCCACCCACCCCCAACCAAACATCTCACGATCACAATACCCCTACCCACACACATCCTCCACCCACTCACACATCCCATCCCGACACATACAACTCCCTCTCCGACCTACACAACCCTAAGTGACTCACACACCCTCACCCACTCATTCCCCATCCACGCACACATTTCCCACCCACACACCCCCACATACTTCCCCCAACCACCACACATCCCCTACTCACCCCCACATATACCCCACCCATACACACATTCCCCGCACCCATCACACACATCCCCCACACCATCCACTATCCTCCACCCACACACATATCCTCACCCATACCTCCACAAACATACCCTCTACCCACACATCATGCACACATCCCGCACCAACACACCGCACACATATCTCACACCCACACACCATACACTTCTCCCCACCCGCCCTTGCATCCCCAATCCACCCAACACAATCCCCTACCCACACAACCTCGCCACCCACACATACTTCCTCAAACCATTCACACATCTCCATCCACATAAACACACACCCCCCGCATCCATCCCATACACATATCCTCCACCCATATACACATCCCCCACACCCATTCCCACACCCCTACTTTCACCCCCGCACATCCATCCACACATCCCACCAACACCCAGAAATATCACTACCCACCAAAACCACACACCCCAACCCATCCAAACGCATGTCCCCACCCACACATCCCCCACCAACTCACACCTCCTCACATCTAAGAACATACAAAATGTCTCAAGTTAGCAGTGAAACTAGTATGAACAACCTCCCACACTTAACTCACACACATACACTGACAATTGTCATGAGCAGTCTCATAAAAATGTTAAACATGCAGAAAAATGTGTACATAAAATGTATGTGACGTAAATATAGTGATGCTCTCTGTCTGTCTCTCTCTCTCTCTCTCTCTCTCTCTCTCTCTCTCTCTCTCTCTCTCTCTCTCTCTATCTCTCTCTCTCTCTGTGTATTCTTTCATATATACACACTCACGCATGCGCACGCTCACACACTAACACATCAACTCTCCCACTGTCTCACTCTCTCACACACAATCCTTCACACACACACACTCACTCTGTCAATCACACTCTCTCACACATACACGTACGCATGAACGCATGCACGCACGCACACACTCCCTCACTCACTCTCACACATACACGTACGAATGCATGCAATGACACATTCCCCCACCATTTCTCACTCAATCACTCTCTCCACACACACGCATGCACGTGTGCACACACACATTCACTTTCTCCCTCTCTCTGACACCCACTTTCTCTCTCTCTCTCTCTCTCTCTCTCTCTCTCTCTCTCTCTCTCTCTCTCTCGCTCTCACACGCACACATATATATATAGTGAACAAATATAGTTAAACAATTATAATGAACATATATAAATGATGAGGCCTAATATGTTGTGCTCAAATACACTTTCTACTGGCAAGTTATCGGTGTGAGTTTGAACTGATCTATGTGAATTGAGAGTGTGAAGTCTTTGTCTTGTTGTTAAAAACATAGAACTTGTTGTAGTGATATTAATTTGCATAGGGTTCGCATAGCTCCTAACTACATTATTTAATTCTTTTTGCTAAGACAACTAGAGCAAATTACAGCTTTCAGCGTTTGTCTGCAAATAGATCGCAGGACGACGAAAGATGCAAAGGTAGATCGTTAATCTATATAGCAAATAATAGGGGGCCAAGAATAGATTTTTGTGGTACTCCAGTATTGAAGGTGGTGGTTTGAGACAGGGATTTATTGCTGGAAACTACTTTCTTTCTGTTTGACAGAAATAATATTATTAGAGGAATTACATTAGGGCCAGATTTAACTGTCTCTGGTTTTTTAAGTAAAATGACATGGCCTATCATATCAAATGCTTTCGTGAAATCGATAACCACAGCTCCGCATAGACTGTTGTTATTTACATTCTGGTGTCAATATTCTATCATGATTGTTAGGGCCTATGGCAAGAATATTTTGGTCGTAATCACGATTGACTGTCAACAATAAGCTTGTTGCCATCTAAATACTGTAATTTTACCTTGTGGATGTGTTTTTCTAGTGACTTAGATAGTGATGATAGTAAGGAAATGGCTCTGCAATTGTTAGGTAGACCATTGTCAAATAAAATAGAATTAAGAAGAGGGTACACTTTAGCGATTTTGAGAGCTGGTGGAAAGTGGAGAATCCGATTGCTGATTCCATCTAACCGAGATGCGTTTGTGTTTTTTTTAGGTTACTGAGGTTAGTGAATACTTCAGTGATTGCCATTAATGGTAAGTCGGAGAGAATATTCCGGGGGCATCTATTCTCGGAAAACGATGACAGTAAATATAAGTTGCAAGGAGCATTTGGTAATGAAGCCTTAAACTGGTCTATGTCAGTTTGAAAACTAATTACTAAATTGGTCGCATGAAATGTGATTTGATGGTAATCAATTTGAGAAGTTATGCTTGTTTGTCAAGGTGTTAATTTCCTACCTTATATCCTTACTATTTGTTTTATCTATTACAAAGTTCTTGAAGCAATTTTTATTTTATTTTCGTATGGTATATTGAACTATGTTTCTAAGAGTACGGTATGTGCTGAAATCCCGCTTTTGTGTGCTTTATCTCTGTGTCTCATAATTTCAAGTATTTCCTGGGTGATCCAAGGTGGTTTGACGTGATGTATTACTCTGACGTCAGTGATTGGCACATGTCTATCAAACACATCAATGAAGGTCTTCATCCAGAATTTCAGAGCATCATCCGGGTCAGGAAGCCGATAAACATTGTCTAGAGGAGAACTGAGCAAGTCCTGTAAAAATGCGTTTTGGTTGAAATTTTTGTAATTACTATATTTTACATTCAGAGAGAGAGAGAGAGAGAGAGAGAGAGAGAGAGAGAGAGAGAGAGAGAGAGAGAGAGAGAGAGAGAGAGAGAGAGAGAGAGAGAGAGAGAGAGGATAAACTCACCGATGAGACGTCTTTACTCGACGAGTACTTGTTCAAATCAAAGAGTTTCTTGACCTCTGTGGCAAACTGGACACCAGCATACCTGGCCCCGTTGGAGCCATCTTTAAAGTGCTGAGTTAACTTGGCTATGAACGTCTGCTGCAGTTTGAAGTTGTCGGCGCCGATGCTGCCGGACTCGTCCACCAGGAAGACAATGTCCACCAGGTCGTTGCACTGACGTAAGGCTGGAACCATCATGGAGAGATCAGCATCTCACATGGGAGAGTAGCATACCATCGACAACTAAAGAACCCACGTACTCACATCCAGTGGGCCGATATCATTACACTGACAATTAAAATGCCCGAGTACTCACATCTAGGGGTCCGGCATCATTACACTGACAACTAAAGGACTCAAGTACTCACATCTATAGGGTCGGCATCATTACACTGACAGCTAAAGTACCCACGTACTCACATCTAGAGGGTCGGTATATTACACCGACAGCTAAAGTACCCAAGTACTAATATCTAGAGGGTCGACTTCATTGCGCCGGTCATTTTCCATCTGCCTCGGTCTCTTTCTCCACATAAAGGCATGCGGCTTGTCGAGAGCATCACACACAGCACGAACTCCGTAGCTCCAGACATGACCCCCCCCCCTTTCCTCCACCATCACCATGTATGCATGCGTTGGGCGCGATTTCAAGCATGGACTAAACGGAAGGCTTGAAAAGACTCGTAAAAGGTCAGTCGAGCGGAGACCGTTGTAGGAGCAGGACGGATCGAAAGCCAAGTTGCCGAATGGAAGAGAATGTCACCATACGAATGTTCAGTGATAGAATATTCTATAATACTATTTTGAGGAGTCTGAATGACATTTCTACTGGCTGTGAATTGCAATCCTGATTTGATATGTAATTACAGGATGTGAAACGTTTCGATTTGTAAGAGTATGCGTCTTTTCCATTGCAACCATGCCCGTAAGATCAGAACACTTACTAAACAAGCTGAACAGCGCATAAATCCTTTTGAATATAAATGTTATAGACGAGTTCTAAGAATATCTTGGATAAAGAAAAGAACAAATGCATCCATACTTCAAGAGCTGAATATTGAAGAAGGCTGGCTATTAAAGACGATAAAACAATGAAAATTGAAATATTTTGGTCACTTGAAACGTCACAAAAGCTTGGAGAGACCAATAATTGGGGGGGGGGGGGGGGGCTATATGCCTGGGAAGAGAGGAAAAGGAAAACAGTGACGCAGAGTTTCAGCTGTTAGCCATGTCATTATCTACAACAGTGACGCAGAGTTTCAGCTGCTAGACATGTCATTATCTACAACAGTGACGCAGAGTTTCAGCTGCTAGACATGTCATTATCTACAACGCTGACTGAAAGTTTCATCTATCCGACATGTTCTTATCTACTGCAATGATACAGAGCTATGTTCGTATCTACAACAGGAGTTGCCGGACGTGCTAATGTCTAGGTCACTTACCATTGCACTTGGTTGTGTCCTTTGGGTTGATGACGAAGCCAGTCTTGCACGCACATCTGACGGAGCCAGGTATGTTGATGCACGTCTGTTCGCACGGGTTCTTTTTTTTACATTCATCAATGTCTGTGGATAATTGACACACCTCTTGTCACCGGCATGGACATGTGTGGATTGCGCGGAGGCATTCATTGACATCCACTAGTCTGTGCGGATTACACTGATACATTGTTTGACAGAAATTACAATATGTTGATACTACCGTCATATTGTTTGAAATACGTTAATATATGTGGATGACACACACACACACACACACATCACACACACACATACACATCACACACAATGTTTTACATACATCAACACATTTTGACAACCTGCCCATTGGGAGCACGTGTGACCTAATGCTAGCAATGTCAGGCTTGGGTCTTTTACTACAACTAACTTGCGCAAAACATAACAACTGATATGCGATTATGTAGAAGAGCTATTACAGTAAATGAGAGATAACATTAGGAGCGGGGCAATGATAAGACTAGACCAGAAATCAATCATGCATTTCATGACAGGACAAAACATTACACGGTGTGGCCGCCTCATAAGAATGCTTTGGTACCATCAACCATAAATAACCTCACTGAAAACATATGATGGTAACAGAACAAGGGGAAGCCGGCATACATGATGGAAGTGTGGTATCAAAAACACCATAAACAAATGAATGCCACCCACAAAGCGCACTGGAAATAGCGCACAACAGTTTCTTGCATTTAAAAAGATTCATTGATTTACATAAAGGAAGGAAGGTAGTAGAAGAAGCAAATGGGAATTGCTGTCTCGTATCCTAGCTGGTTGGTTCTGATTGGAGATGTCTTATGTCTGGACAAGTCTCCATGACATGCGTGAGGACATCGAACATCAAATAGGTCAGGACATGCCGTCAGGAACAACTCCGCAGCAGTCTCGTGACTTTCAAGAATAGTCGCCCCAAACGATTAGCCGGTGATCACTCAGATGGTCATAGAATAACCGCACTACACGATTAGGCGATGATCACTCAGGTGTCTGAGAATAGCCGCCCTACACGATTAGCCGGTGATCACTCAGGTGTCTGAGAATAGCCGCCCTACACGATTGGCCGGTGATCACTCAGATGGTCTGAGAATAGCCGTCCTACACGATTAGCCGGTGATCACGCAGATGGTCTGAGAATAGCCGCCCACTCGATTGGCAAAAACCCACTCAGATGGTCATAGAATAGCCGCCCTGCACGATTTGCCGGTGACCACCCAGACGGTCAGAGAATTGCTGTTAATGTCCAGTATCAGTGCCACGTCGACAAGCCAGGAAGCTTTGGGAGCTCAGGAGAGTGGCCACCTGTCACCTGTTGTGCCCCATCCCACACACCTCAGCTATCTGAGATAGGAAGGTCAGATACACCTCCCTATAGCAGAAGGTCACAAGGACATAACTGACCAACTGTCTACCTGCGACAACATCCCAGATACCATCCATCCATCATGTGCCATGTCGATAAGCGTCGGCGGTCATGTTCTGCCATCTCACTCGATCACCAGAGTCGTGGATCAGCTCCGTGTTTCTGTCTCGACCATGCCACGTGGCTACGCCATCCAGGTATTTACTTCTCGGTCTTCCCCTTGGTCTCTTCACTTCGATCTTACCAGTTGTGACCAAGTTCTCCAAGTAATTTCTTCTTATAACATGCCCAAAATATTTTGACTGTCTCCGTCTAATGACTTTAATCAGTTTACGATCATCATTTGTTTCTTGAAGGACTTGTTCATTGGTTTTTCTGTCTGCCCATGGTATTCTTTGCATTTACCTCAGAAACCACATTTCCATTGCCATCAGCTGTTTTTGAGCTTGACTGCTTATTGTCCACGCTTCACATCCATACAAAAGTATAGGTTCTATATAGTACTTCAACACTCTTTTTCTCGTTTCAATTGATATCTTTTTATTGGTATGTATGATTTTTCCCAAATCCAGGACACGCTAAACAGCTTGTGTCCAACCACCATACAGCTAGTGCGCTCGACTTACGACCTATGCAACTTACGACCATTCGACTTTACGACCACAATCACTAGCCATATTAGATTTTTTTTTTTTTTGGAGAAAGATATTCCTTTCAAGATTTTATTGCTACTCGATAACGCGCCTGGACACCCACCACATCTAGGCGATCTCCATCCAGATGTAAAATTTGTTTTTCTTCCGCCAAACACGACTCCACTCATCCAGCCTATGGACCAAGGTTTGATTGCGACCGTAAAGGCCAACTATCTCCGAACCACCTTCGTTCAAGCAATATCCGCAATAGATGCTGACACAGAACTAACATTGCGAGATTTTTGGAAACACTACAACATTTTAATGTGTATCAAGAATATCGCTACCGCCTGGGAGGATGTGACGACAAAGTGCATGAAAGGAATCTGGAAAAATTGTGTTAAGCGCTATGTTAATGATTTTCATGGATTTGACAGTGAACATGAACTTGAAACGATTCGGGAAAAAATAGTAAAACTCGCCAAAGACCTTTCTTTGGAGTGTGAAATTGAAGATGTCGAAGAGTTGCTAGACAAAGAATCCGGAGAACTTACAAATGAAGAGTTAATCGAATTGGAAGAAGAAAGAGTGGCGGAAGAAGAAAGAAGAGAAGCCAAGAAAGAAGAGGATGAGCCAGAAAGAAAGTTCACCACTAAGGGATTATCAGAAGGTTTATCTTTACTGAATAAACTTCTTATACATTTCGAAGCAATGGACCCAAACATCGAACGATTTGCAAGGATTGAACGGATGGCGCACAATTTGTTTCGTCCGTATCGTGAAATTTATGATGAAAAAAAGAAACATACAATTCAGACAAAGCTCACCATGTTTATGAAAAAACCAACTCTGGTACCCCCAACTGCTGCCTTATATGACGACATTAATTATATGCAGCAAAGCACCAGTGGCCAATAAAATGTTTCGTACATGTTTATATATTTTGATGTTAATGACAATTTGATGTGTTTTGCGATTGGGAAAATGGTTCCTATAGTATTTTCCACACCTGTATTTTGTATGTTTTGCAAATATTAAACCAGTTGTACATGTACAGTTAATGCAGTGTTTTTCTAAAACCTGATGATGTAACAATAAGAAACAAAATGGTGTAGAGGTGATACAAATGGCACAAAATGAACATATAACATTATGATTTATAACAATAATAAAAGAAATTTATCATACAATTTACCTTAATTATTTTTATAACATCACTTCACATTACTGTACACATAGCGTACTCAACTTACGACCAAATCGTGTTACGACCGGTCTGTCGGAACCGATCATGGTCGTAAGTCGAGCACTAGCTGTATTGGGATGTTCGAGATGAATAGGTCTGGAATGAAATTAGTAGTTTACTTAGCAGTGGCAGAAAGTGTGGCAGAATGGATAACAAAATAATAAGGATGTGGGAGAAATATGTGGAGACACACAAGGAACCGTTAGAGTCTGGATGTGGGAGAAATACGTGGAGACACACAAGGAACCGGTAAAGTAAGGAGGTGGGAGAAATACGTGGAGACACACAAGGAACCGGTAAAGTCAGGAGGTGGGAGAAATACGTGGAGACACACAAGGAACCGTTAGAGTCAGGAGGTGGGAGAAATACGTGGAGACACACAAGGAACCGGTAAAGTCATGAGGTGGGAGAAATACGTGGAGACACACAAGGAACCGTTAGAGTCAGGAGGTGGGAGAAATACGTGGAGACACACAAGGAACCGGTAAAGTCAGGAGGTGGGAGAAATACGTGGAGACACACAAGGAACCGTTAAAGTCAGGAGGTGGGAGAAATACGTGGAGACACACAAGGAACCGGTAAAGTCAGGAGGTGGGAGAAATACGTGGAGACACACAAGGAACCGGTAAAGTCAGGAGGTGGGAGAAATACATGGAGACACACAAGGAACCGTTAGAGTCAGGAGGTGGGAGAAATACGTGGAGACACACAAGGAACCGTTAGAGTCAGGAGGTGGGAGAAATACGTGGAGACACACAAGGAACCGTTAGAGTCAGGGGTTGGGGGAAATACGTTGAGACACACAAGGAACCGTTAGAGTCAGGGGTGGGAGAAATACGTTGAGACACACAAGGAACCGTTAGAGTCAGGGGTTGGGGGAAATACGTTGAGACACACAAGGAACCGTTAGAGTCAGGGGTTGGGGGAAATACGTTGAGACACACAAGGAACCGTTAGAGTCAGGGGTTGGGGGAAATACGTGGAGACCCACAAGGAACCGTTAGATTCAGGAGGTGTCACTGAAGCTTATCTGTGTCAGAATTCGGGACGGGTGGAGTGGGGGAGGGGGTAGGGCAAGTAAGACTCGACAAATCTATCTGTTTCAGGAGTCGGTAGAGTGGGCAACTAACTCTTGACAACTTTATCTGTTTCAGGAGTCGGTAGAGTGGGCAACTAACTCTTGACAAGTTTATCTGTTTCAGGAGTCGGTAGAGTGGGCAAGTAACTCTTGATAAGTTTATCTGTTTCAGGAGTCGGTAGAGTGGGCAACTAACTCTTGACAAGGTTATCTGTTTCAGGAGTCGGTAGAGTGGGCAACTAAATCTTGACAAGTTTATCTGTTTCAGGAGTCGGTAGAGTGGGCAAGTAACTCTTGACAAGTTTATCTGTTTCAGGAGTCGGTAGAGTGGGCAACTAACTATTGACAACTTTATCTGTTTCAGGAGTCGGTAGAGTGGGCAACTAACTCTTGACAAGTTTATCTGTTTCAGGAGTCGGTAGAGTGGGCAACTAACTCTTGACAAGTTTATCTGTCCCATGATTCGGGAGAGTTGGCAAGTAACTCTTGACAAGTTTATCTGTTTCAGGAGTCGGTAGAGTGGGCAACTAACTCTTGACAAGTTTATCTGTCCCATGATTCGGGAGAGTTGGCAAGTAACTCTTGACAAGTTTATCTGTTTCAGGAGTCGGTAGAGTGGGCAACTAACTCTTGACAAGTTTATCTGTTTCAGGAGTCGGGAGAGTGGGCAACTAACTCTTGACAAGTTTATATGTTTCAGGAGTCGGTAGAGTGGGCAACTAACTCTTGACAAGTTTATCTGTCCCATGATTCGGGAGAGTTGGCAAGTAACTCTTGACAAGTTTATCTGTCCCATGATTCGGGAGAGTTGGCAAGTAACTCTTGACAAGTTTATCTGTCCCATGATTCGGGAGAGTTGACAAGTGTATCTGTATTAAACATCAGTTGATTGGTTAAGTAACCGGCGGAGACGGCAAACCCAGTGTGTCCTTGATCTTCTAGAATATAATTTGACAGCATGTAAACTACGAACCACGTGTTGAAAGATAAATAAATAGACACAATTTAAAAGAAATATATGTAGCCTCAGGTTAACAGATAAATTAGTAGACACGTGTTTACAGATAAATAAACAGGCACATATGCAGAATAATTATATAGGCACATATTTAAAAACAACTACTTTGTCGCAGCTGGCAAGATATATAAGTAGATATAGGTGTATAGACAAATAATTATGCCATAAAGTATACAGACATGACGCTAAATGTTAACAGATACCGACGAATTAGGCGGAAGCAAAAGCAGCAGAGACACACTAAATCACTGGGTACCACTGTCATAAAGTGGAACCCATAATCTAGGTAGATAAACTATACGTAGACAATCACCATTGATGAGGAGAAATACATTTGAAAACTTAGTGACAATGGGGAAATTTTATGGAAAAAGAGCACGAGGAAAGCACCGAAGTACATACCTGGATGGCTTAGCCAGGTGGTATCCCCAGGGCAAGCCTAGCCAAGGGATCCTTGACCTTGTCCATCATGTGAGACAGAGAACCTTGACCTCTGACGTAATCCTTGACCTTGGTTATCGTGTGAGATAGAGAGCCTTGACCTTCGATACTTGCTGCCATGTCACATGATGATGATGATGATGATGATGATGATGATGATGATGATGATGATGATGACGACGACGATGATGATGATGACGATGATGATGATGACGATGATGATGATGAATGTAGTCACTGCGGCCTCCTCTAAATCGAGCAACGCAGGATTGGAACATGGTTGGCAGATTATGTTAGGTGGTCTTGGACCAAACACTTCGATCCTTCTCGTGCACGGGCGGAAAAATTGGCTATAGGGTTACCTTGACTCCCTCACAGATACTACATCTGTAGTCGACTGCCGTGAAATGAAGGCCGTCATTGGCCTCTGTACTGGCAAGACTCCTAAACTTAGACAGCTGCACAAATACGCATACACATATACGGTGGAAAGGATGGAGAAACCACAAGGTCGTACCATTTGAACACAAAGCGGTAATTGAACAATGTGAGAATATCTATGTTATGACACACAGACTACACGTAACATGACATACATCAGGGATCGTCCACTGATTGACCATTGTCAGGATCTTCTATTAGGCTCGTTGGCTAACACATGTGAGACAGTACAAGTACAACGTAATTCGACGTAAGACACAGCAACACAAGTTCAATGGATTTATTACCACATTAAATACATAACAATAGTTACAGCAATGTACAACATATAACTCACAACCACAATACAGCTCATAGGTCTGACGCTCACGATATCAGTCGTTCAGCTCACAACCACGGAGATTCACACAAACGCCTTGCTCTCGACACACACGTCCGTTCAGATGTCCAGTCCCAGCTTGGTCTGAGATTAACACACACACTGTCCACTGCCTCTCGTGGGGTCACGTGGCTTTGCGTGCGTCTGTCGTCAGCGCTGGTCGCGTGTCAGGTAAGAATCTCGCCAGCCGACAACTCTTGTCCGCCGGGTGCCGTAACGATGTTGCTGCACACTTAGGCTCTGACATTCTCCCCGGGTACTTCAATGAAAGATGCCATCTTTCATTCATGATGTATGTATATACTGGGGTAGTGTTAATTTCATGTCAGAGACTACTCTTTCCCAGTGTTATGCATGAAAATACATATAAGGCATAGAAATATATACACAAAAAATGTAAGTTGTATTGACATGACAAATGAAGTACAATTTTTAACACAATTCAGGTTTCATCCCCCTGATGCCTGGTTACCTTCATTGCAATAATACCCAGTCAGATCAGTAGCACCAGCTTCACGCATCTACCTCCCAGCTATTTGAAAAAAAAGTAATAATATGATTGTTTTGCAACAACCATCTAGCCAGACTGAAATACGGCTTTGTATTAGTCGTATTAAACACTTAAACTCTGCCCTCATTTGGTCAGGAGTTCTTATGTTGGTTTGCAATGTTGGCAGCTCTATGACATGCTTGGTGGACGCCTACCCTGCTGTGCTAACCATTTGAGCAACAAAATGTCTATCTATACAATACACATTAATGAATATGTTTCAAATTATGGCCCTTGATGTAATTCACAAATGCAAGGGAAGTAATTTTGACATTTAAGAAATTCCATACATTACAATAATTATTTAATTTCTTAGCGTCATTGCTTGACGTTTCTTCATATTAACGAGAAAAAGTCGGTAATATGAATACATTAATCAAGATATAATTCTAAGATTACACTAATCAAAATAAATAAGTACCAAATTGGTATATTATATTTTATAGATTCGAAAGGATTTTACAAGTGTCATAAATTTTTGGAAATTTGTACATAGTCTGCTAATTATGTTATACTTTTTAAATTATACCGGAAATGCACACGAAACGAAAAATTTGGTTGATGTTACATTTTCTGAACACAAATGATCCGGTTTTATTTCGGAACGGATAGTAGAATGTTCTCACAGTTCGTGTCTGATGTTATAGTATGACAACGGATTATGATGGAATGTTCTTATTTCCGATGTGTTCACACGTCGAACGATTTGGATCACATTCGCTGTAGAGGTGATGTAGGAGTCAATGTTCGGTCCACATTTGCACATGTTAAAATATCACGGTGAAAAAAAATCACCCACAAATGTCACAATGGTAAAGTTCGCTTTTGATAATTGGTTAAGCGTTTGTGACACTGTTGTTGGTGTCTATATACAATTAATATCGTTCTCATTCTAACACACACTACACAATTATACTACACTCATTACATGACTTGATTAAAATAAGTATATTATACATGTCGGTTTCTAAACCGTATCACAATTTTACTTATAGACCTTACACAGTAGGTGAATGGAAAAAAATTCACTCATTGGTGGCTGTGTTGGGCTGAGTGTAATATTACACAGTGCACTCAGACATTGCTTACTGGGTCTGTCGGACAACGGGACAAAAGGTCGGCGATAGTATTCATTCTGCCGGGAATATGGCGAACTTCAAAACTGAAATTCTGAAGCTTCAAGGACCAGCGAGCAATCATGTTATTTGATGGTACTGTGGAATTGATATACCTTAATGGACTGTTGTCAGTTTCGATGATAAAGTGACGTCCTAGAAGATATCTGGACAGCTTTGTTACACTTTCTACTAAGGACAATGCCTCTAATTGCGGAATGGACCAGGCCCGCTCTCGGGGTCTTAGTTTTCTTGATAGAAAACAAACGGGATGCAGGATGCCGTTGTATTCCTGCAATAGGACTGCACCGATCGCAATGGAGCTAGCATCTGTTCTCAATCTGAAAGGTAAACGAATGTTGGGCAATTTAAGGATGAGATTAGGTGTATTCTTATCAGAAAAGTGTGCCAAAACTTTATCAAATGCATTTCGTAGGCATTCATCGTTTACAACTTTTTCGGGTTTATTCTTGGTTAGTAAGTTAGAAAAAACCTCAGTCAGTTCTGAAAAATCAGGAATAAAGTTTCTATAATAATTAATAAGTCCCAACAAACTGCGGACTTGTTTCTTATTTGTTGGAAGTGACAGTTTTAGAATTTTGGAGACAATTTTGTTGTCTGTCATGACAAAGCCATTGGATATTCTGTACCCCAAAAATGATATCTCTTGGTAAGCCATGCTCACCTTTGAAGGCTTCACTGTCAGTCCGTGTTGTCTGATACTAGGTAGTAGTAGTAGAACGTCCTGTCCAGGTGTCAATGTTATAGTTCCGTCGTTGTCTCTGTATGGACACAGATGTCGTCAGTATAGTGAATGATATTAGGAATGTCAGATAGGAGGAGTCGTATAGCAGACAAGGCCAGTCTGGAGTTACTGGATCTAAGGATATAAAGTGGGTTACGGTTAAAATCTTTCAAAAGGATTTTCAAATTTCATGTTGAGATCATTATGAGTGCTATCTCCAAACCTGCACTCGTACATGTGTGTATACATTCAATAGTTCAAACAATAATAATACACCATGTATAGTTGTGAAATGTAATCGTGCATGTTTGTATGATCTTTTGCAATTTATGTATATTTTCCACAATATGTATGGTAATTTGTTGCTGATTTTTGTCAGTAATTTCACCGACTGATGTTCTACATTGTGCAGCATAGGTATTCGTATGAGTTGATTTAACATAGGGATTATGAGTGGCAGTAACAAAATTTGGTTCAACAGTAATGACATAAGTAACAAAGTCTGTTGGTTTGTCATGAGTAATATCATCTGTGTTGTGTCATGATGATGTGGAAATATAACTGTTTGTGAAGACATTTGTTTTGTATTTACAATCAGTAGTGCAAGTATAACTATCCACTGTGTGCACTTGGTTATGTCTGTAGTTAACAGAGAGTATAGGAGGTATAGTATATACCATGATGATTTGTGATCTTTCCACGCTGTTGTGAACTGTTTGTTTTCTGCACCTTTTTCTTTGTGCTGATCCACACCAGTTTCTGTTTCTTCTTGTTCTGAGATGGTAATCACGTTGGTATGGTGTGGTATCTTGGTCTGTTCATCATGTTGTTGTATGATGAGTGGGGTAGTTAAGGCAGTATTTGTTGTGGTGTTAACTTTTTGCCTTGTGTGAGGTTTGGACTCTATGTAGTCTGTCACATTTAATACATTTCCAATTAATAAATCACAACATGGATTGTCTAATAAAGCACAAGTTACTCTGCCTGATAAGAAAGGTGATTTTATATTGGCCCATGCCATGGGATATTTCTCTACTGTCCCTGAAACAGTTTTGCAATAGATGTACTCATCTAGGTAGTCTTTAGGATCAGCTAAGGTCTTTCGAAGACCGATAAGACAGGACCCTGTGTCGCGTACACATGTGCATACTGTGTCATTGATGTAACCTTTATGGAATGTTAATTTTCCTAACGACAGTTTTGAGGTTTTGTTCAATTCCTCACTTTCTTGTTGAGCATTGACCTCTTTATATAAAGAATGAGGTTGAGTGATGTTAACAACATTATTACAATATGGTACAAAGTCTGGTGTTGTCTTCATGTCTGTGATGTTCACTTTTCTTACGTTGTTTGCTGAACTGCATTTTGAGTCTATTGCCAAGTTAGCTTCCTCATTGGCAATAGGGACGGCGTGCCCGCATGTTAAGGTACCATTTTCATTGAAGGTATTACAGACAGTGCATTTGTTGGCACTAAATACATCACAAGCCTGTGCTGCATGTACAGGATGTTTTTCTGGATTTTCGTCTTCCGACGCTGAGCTATCGAACAAGGCGGCATTGGCTTTGTTGGTCATATGCCTGCCTCTACAATCCATACGATAGTGACCGTAAGCCTTGCAGAGAAAACATTTACGTGCACTTTTGAACGATTTACGTTCTACGTCTTGTCTGTTTACCATATTTTGCAAGTATGTTAGGTACCCTGGGTTTTTATCGCACATCTCGTTCAAATGGTGAGACAATTTACAGTGAGTGCATTGTCTAACTCTATCAGAGGTAGGCCTGTGTGGTTTTTGCCTACTATAGTTGTTCTCATAGTTGGCTGCTGCTACCCAGTTACTGTCAGTAGCTTCAGTGGCAAAACACTGTTTATTTGCCGTATAATAGGCTGACCCACGTCTTTCCATTTCTTCCACACTTGTGCATTCATTCTCCTGCAAGAACTTAGAAAAAGATGATGGGACAGAAGAAATAAGAAGATGCCATCTTCCATTCATGATGTATGTATATACTGGGGTAGTGTTAATTTCATGTCAGAGACTACTCTTTCCCAGTGTTATGCATGAAAATACATATAAGGCATAGAAATATATACACAAAAAATGTAAGTTGTATTGACATGACAAATGAAGTACAATTTTTAACACAATTCAGGTTTCATCCCCCTGATGCCTGGTTACCTTCATTGCAATAATACCCAGTCAGATCAGTAGCACCAGCTTCACGCATCTACCTCCCAGCTATTTGAAAAAAAAGTAATAATATGATTGTTTTGCAACAACCATCTAGCCAGACTGAAATACGGCTTTGTATTAGTCGTATTAAACACTTAAACTCTGCCCTCATTTGGTCAGGAGCTCTTATGTTGGTTTGCAATGTTGGCAGCTCTATGACATGCTTGGTGGACGCCTACCTGCTGTGCCAAACATTTGAGCAACAAAATGCCTATCTATACAACACACATCAATGAATATGTTTCAAATTATGGCCCTTGATGTAATTCACAAATGCAAGGGAAGTAATTTTGACATTTAAGAAATTCCATACATTACAATAATTATTTAATTTCTTAGCGTCATTGCTTGACGTTTCTTCATATTAACGAGAAAAAGTCGGTAATATGAATACATTAATCAAGATATGATTCTAAGATTACACTAATCAAAATAAATAAGTACCCAATTGGTATATTATATTTTATAGATTCGAAAGGATTTTACAAGTGTCATAAATTTTTGGAAATTTGTACATAGTCTGCTAATTATGTTATACTTTTTTAAATTATACCGGAAATGCACACGAAACGAAAAATTTGGTTGATGTTACACTTTCCGAACACAAACGATCCGGTTTCATTTCGGAACGGATAGCAGAATGTTCCCACAGTCCGCGTCTGATGTTATAGTATGACAACGGATTATGATGGAATGTTCTTATTTCCGATGTGTTCACACGTCGAACGATTTGGATCACATTCGCTGTAGAGGTGATGTAGGAGTCAATGTTCGGTCCACATTTGCACATGTTAAAATATCACGGTGAAAAAAAAATCACCCACAAATGTCACAATGGTAAAGTTCGCTTTTGATAATTGGTTAAGCGTTTGTGACACTGTTGTTGGTGTCTATATACAATTAATATCGTTCTCATTCTAACACACACTACACAATTATACTACACTCATTACATGACTTGATTAAAATAAGTAAATTATACATGTCGGTCTCCAAACCGTATCACAATTTTACTTATAGACCTTACACAGTAGGTGAATGGAAAAAATTCACTCATTGGTGGCTGTGTTGGGCTGAGTGTAATATTACACAGTGCACTCAGACATTGCTTACTGGGTCTGTCGGACAACGGGACAAAAGGTCGGCGATTGTATTCATTCTGCCGGGAATATGGCGAACTTCAAAACTGAAATTCTGAAGCTTCAAGGACCAGTGAGCAATCATATTATTTGATGGTACTGCGGAATTTATATACCGTAATGGACTGTTGTCATTTTCGATGATAAAGTGACGTCCTAGAAGATATCTGGACAGCTTTGTTACACTTTCTACTAAGGACAATGCCTCTAATTGCGGAATGGACCAGGCCCGCTCTCGGGGTCTTAGTTTTCTTGATAGAAAACAAACGGGATGCAGGATGCCGTTGTATTCCTGCAATAGGACTGCACCGATCGCAATGGAGCTAGCATCTGTTCTCAATCTGAAAGGTAAACGAATGTTGGGCAATTTAAGGATGAGATTAGGTGTATTCTTATCAGAAAAGTGTGCCAAAACTTTATCAAATGCATTTCGTAGGCATTCATCGTTTACAACTTTTTCGGGTTTATTCTTGGTTAGTAAGTTAGAAACCCTCGGTCAGTTCTGAAAAATCAGGAATAAAGTTTCTATAATGATTAATAAGTCCCAACAAACTGCGGACTTGTTTCTTATTTGTTGGAAGTGACAGTTTTAGAATTTTGGAGACAACTTTGTTGTCTGTCATGACAAAGCCATTGGATATTCTGTACCCCAAAAACGATATCTCTTGGTAAGCCATGCTCACCTTTGAAGGCTTCACTGTCAGTCCGTGCTGTCTGATAATAGGTAGTGGTAGTAGAACGTCCTGTCCAGGTGTCAATGTTATAGTTCCGTTGTTATCTCTGTATGGACACAGATGTCGTCAGTATAGTGAATGCTATTAGGAATGTCAGATAGGAGGAGTCGTATAGCAGACAAGGCCAGTCTGGAGTTACTGGATCTAAGGATATAGAGTGGGTTACGGTTAAAATCTTCCAAAAGGATTTTCAAATTTCATGTTGAGATCACTTTGAGTGCTATCTCCAAACCTGCACTCGTACATGTGTGTATACATTCAACAGTTCAAACAATAATAATACACCATGTATAGTTGTGAAATGTAAACGTGCATGTTTGTATGATCTTTTGCAATTTGTGTATATTTTCCAAAATATGTAGGGTAATTTGTTTCTGATTTTTGTCAGTAATTCCACCGACTGATGTTTTACATTATTCAGCATAGGTATTCGTATGAGTTGATTTAACATAGAGCTGATGAGTGGCAGTAACAAAATTTGATTTAACAGTAATGACATAAGTAACAAAGTCTGCTGGTTTGTCGTGAGTACTATCATCTGTGTTGTGTCATGATGATGTGGAAATATAACTGTTTGTGAAGACATTTGTTTTGTATTTACAATCAGTAGTGCAAGAATAACTATCCACTGTGTGCATTTGGTTATGTGTGTAGTTAACAGAGAGTATAGGAGGTATAGTATATACCATGATGATTTATGATCTTTCATCGCTGTTGTGAACTGTTTGTTTTCTGCACCTTTTTCTTTGTGCTGATACACACCAGTTTCTGTCTTTTCTTGTTCTGAGATGGTAATGAAGTTGGTATGGTGTGTTACCTTGGTCTGTTCATCCTGTTGTTGTATGATGAGTGGGGTAGTTAAGGCAGTATTTGTTGTGGTGTTAACTTTTTGCTTTGTGTGAGGTTTGGACTCTATGTAATCTGTCACATTCAATACATTTCCAATTAATAAATCACAACATGGATTGTCTAATAAAGCACAAGTTACTCTGCCTGATAGGAAAGGTGATTTTATATTGGCCCATGCCATGGGATATTTCTCTACTGTCCCTGAAACAGTTTTGCAATAGATGTACTCATCTAGGTAGTCTTTAGGATCAGCTAAGGTCGTTCGAAGACCGATAAGACAGGACCCTGTGTCGCGTACACATGTGCATACTTTGTCATTGATGTAACCTTTATGGAATGTTAATTTTCCTAATGACAGTTTTGAGGTTTTGTTCAATTCCTCACTTTCTTGTTGAGCATTGACCTCTTTATATAAAGAATGAGGTTGAGTGATGTTAACAACATTATTACAATATGGTACAAAGTCTGGTGTTGTCTTCATGTCTGTGATGTTCACTTTTCTTACATTCTTTGCTGAACTGCATTTTGAGTCTATTGCCAAGTTAGCTTCCTCATTGGCAATAGGGACGGCGTGCCCGCATGTTAAGGTACCATTTTCATTGAAGGTATTACAGACAGTACATTTGTTAGCACTAAATACATCACAAGCCTGTGCTGCATGTACAGGATGTTTTTCTGGATTTTCGTCTTCTGACGTTGAGCTATCGAACAAGGCGGCATTGGCTTTGTTGGTCATATGCCTGCCTCTACAATCCATACGATAGTGACCGTAAGCCTTGCAGAGAAAACATTTACGTGCACTTTTGAACGATCTACGTTCTACGTCTTGTCTGTTTACCATATTTTGCAAGTATGTTAGGTACCCTGGGTTTTTATCGCACATCTCGTTCAAATGGTGAGACAATTTACAGTGAGTGCATTGTCTAACTCTATCAGAGGTAGGCCTGTGTGGTTTTTGCCTACTATAGTTGTTCTCATAGTTGGCAACTGCTACCCAGTTACTGTCAGTAGCTTCAGTGGCAAAACACTGGGAAAGAGTAGTCTCTGACATGAAATTAACACTACCCCAGTATATACATACATCATGAATGGAAGATGGCATCTTTCATTGAAGTACCCGGGGAGAATGTCAGAGCCTAAGTGTGCAGCAACATCGTTACGGCACCCGGCGGACAAGAGTTGTCGGCTGGCGAGATTCTTACCTGACACGCGACCAGCGCTGACGACAGACGCACGCAAAGCCACGTGACCCCACGAGAGGCAGTGGACAGTGTGTGTGTTAATCTCAGACCAAGCTGGGACTGGACATCTGAACGGACGTGTGTGTCGAGAGCAAGGCGTTTGTGTGAATCTCCGTGGTTGTGAGCTGAACGACTGATATCGTGAGCGTCAGACCTATGAGCTGTATTGTGGTTGTGAGTTATATGTTGTACATTGCTGTAATTATCGTTATGTATTTAATGTGGCAATAAATCCATAGAACTTGTGTTGCTGTGTCTTACGTCGAATCACGTTATACTGTACTGTCTCACATGTGTTAGCCAACGAGCCGAATAGAAGATCCTGACATGTGTGGACGTGGGGGCTCGTCCGGGAGTTCACAACAGCGATGAAAGATCATAAATCATCATGGTATATATTATACCTCCTATACTCTCTGTTAACTACACACATAACCAAATGCACACAGTGGATAGTTATACTTGCACTACTGATTGTAAATACAAAACAAATGTCTTCACAAACAGTTATATTTCCACATCATCATGACACAACACAGATGATATTACTCATGACAAACCAGCAGACTTTGTTACTTATGTCATTACTATTGAACCAAATTTTGTTACTGCCACTCATAATCTCTATGTTAAATCAACTCATACGAATACCTATGCTGAACAATGTAAAACATCAGTCGGTGGAATTACTGACAAAAATCAGCAACAAATTACCCTACATATTGTGGAAAATATACACAAATTGCAAAAGATCATACAAACATGCACGATTACATTTCACAACGATACATGGTGTATTATTATTGTTTGAACTATTGAATGTATACACACATGTACGAGTGCAGGTTTGGAGATAGCACTCAAAATGATCTCAACTTAAAATTTGAAAATCCTTTTGGAAGATTTTAACCGTAACCCACTTTATATCCTTAGATCCAGTAACTCCAGACAGGCCTTGTCTGCTATACGACTCCTCCTATCTGACATTCTTAATATCATTCACTATACTGACGACATCTGTGTCCATACACAGACAACGACGGAACTATAACATTAACACCTGGACAGGACGTTCTACTACTACTACCTAGTATCAGACAGCACGGACTGACAGTGAAGCCTTCAAAGGTGAGCATGGCTTACCAAGAGATATCATTTTTGGGGTACAGAATATCCAATGGCTTTGTCATGACAGACAACAAAATTGTCTCCAAAATTCTAAAACTGTCACTTCCAACAAATAAGAAACAAGTCCGCAGTTTGTTGTGACTTATTAATTATTATAGAAACTTTATTCCTGATTTTTCAGAACTGACTGAGGTTTTTTCTAACTTACTAACCAAGAATAAACCCGAAAAAGTTGTAAACGATGAATGCCTACGAAATGCATTTGATAAAGTTTTGGCACACTTTTCTGATAAGAATACACCTAATCTCATCCTTAAATTGCCCAACATTCGTTTACCTTTCAGATTGAGAACAGATGCTAGCTCCATTGCGATCGGTGCAGTCCTTTTGCAGGAATACAACGATATCCTGCATCCCGTTTGTTTTCTATCAAGAAAACTAAGACCCCGAGAGCGGGCCTGGTCCATTCCGCAGTTAGAGGCATTGGCCTTAGTAGAAAGTGTAACAAAGCTGTCCAGATATCTTCTAGGACGTCACTTTATCATCGAAACTGACAACAGTCCATTAAGGTATATCAATTCCACAGTACCATCAAATAACATGATTGCTCGCTGGTCCTTGAAGCTTCAGAATTTCAGTTTTGAAGTTCACCATATTCCCGGCAGAATGAATACAATCGCCGACCTTTTGTCCCGTTGTCCGACAGACCCAGTAAGCAATGTCTGAGTGCACTGTGTAATATTACACTCAGCCCAACACAGCCACCAATGAGTGAATTTTTTTCCATTCACCTACTGTGTAAGGTCAATAATCAAAATTGTGATACGGTTTGGAGACCGACATGTATAATATACTTATTTTAATCAAGTCATGTAATGAGTGTAGTATAATTGTGTAGTGTGTGTTAGAATGAGAACGATATTAATTGTATATAGACACCAACAACAGTGTCACAAATGCTTAACCAATTATCAAAAGCGAACTTTACCATTGTGACATTTGTGGGTGATTTTTTTTTCACCGTGATATTTTAACATGTGCAAATGTGGACCGAACATTGACTCCTACATCACCTCTACAGCAAATGTGATCCAAATCGTTCGACGTGTGAACACATCGGAAATAAGAACATTCCATCATAATCCGTTGTCATACTATAACATCAGACACGAACTGTGAGAACATTCTACTATCCGTTCCGAAATAAAACCGGATCATTTGTGTTCAGAAAATGTAACATCAACCAAATTTTTCGTTTCGTGTGCATTTCCGGTGTAATTTAAAAAGTCTAGCAAAATTAGCAGACGACATACAAAATTTCAAAAATTTATGACACTTGTAAAATCCTTTTGAATCTATAAAATATAATATACCAATTTGGTACTTATTTATTTTGATTAGTGTAATCTTAGAATTATATCTTGATTAATGTATTCATATTACCGACTTTTTCTCGTTAATATGAAGAAACGTCAAGCAATGACGCTAAGAAATTAAATAATTATTGTAATGTATGGAATTTCTTAAATGTCAAAATTACTTCCCTTGCATTTGTGAATTACATCAAGGGCCATAATTTGAAACATATTCATTAATGTGTATTGTATAGATAGACATTTTGTTGCTCAAATGTTTGGCACAGCAGGTAGGCGTCCACCAAGCATGTCATAGAGCTGCCAACATTGCAAACCAACATAAGAGCTCCTGACCAAATGAGGGCAGAGTTTAAGTGTTTAATACGACTAATACAAAGCCGTATTTCAGTCTGGCTAGATGGTTGTTGCAAAACAATCATATTATTACGTTTTTTTTCAAAATAGCTGCGAGGTAGATGCGTGAAGCTGGTGCTACTGATCTGACTGGGTATTATTGCAATGAAGGTAACCAGGCATCAGGGGGATGAAACCTGAATTGTGTTAAAAATTGTACTTCATTTGTCATGTCAATACAACTTACATTTTTTGTGTATATATTTCTATGCCTTATATGTATTTTCATGCATAACACTGGGAAAGAGTAGTCTCTGACATGAAATTAACACTACCCCAGTATATACATACATCATGAATGAAAGATGGCATCTTTCATTGAAGTACCCGGGGAGAATGTCAGAGCCTAAGTGTGCAGCAACATCGTTACGGCACCCGGCGGACAAGAGTTGTCGGCTGGCGAGATTCTTACCTGACACGCGACCAGCGCTGACGACAGACGCACGCAAAGCCACGTGACCCCACGAGAGGCAGTGGACAGTGTGTGTGTTAATCTCAGACCAAGCTGGGACTGGACATCTGAACGGACGTGTGTGTCGAGAGCAAGGCGTTTGTGTGAATCTCCGTGGTTGTGAGCTGAACGACTGATATCGTGAGCGTCAGACCTATGAGCTGTATTGTGGTTGTGAGTTATATGTTGTACATTGCTGTAACTATTGTTATGTATTTAATGTGGTAATAAATCCCTTGAACTTGTGTTGCTCTGTCTTACGTCGAATTACGTTGTACTTGTACTGTCTCACATGTGTTAGCCAACGAGCCTAATAGAAGATCCTGACATGTGTGGACCTTCTGTCCACTGCCTCTCGTGGGGTCACGTGGCTTTGCGTGCGTCTGTCGTCAGCGCTGGTCGCGTGTCAGGTAAGAATCTCGCCAGCCGACAACTCTTGTCCGCCGGGTGCCGTAACGATGTTGCTGCACACTTAGGCTCTGACAACCATACATACCGATGCATGTGGACAGGTTCTTTGGGTTGGGTTCAAATCCTTCCTCACACTTCGTGGTAGCTGTTGAGACACACGGATATCTATGTAAACATCTTCCAAACTCCAATGTAGTATGTCAATATCATCTGTCATGCTTCATGTATTTTTATAAACATATAACTATTGTCAGACCCACCCAGGACGGGTGCAGCGTGTATACATCCTTGTCTCATGTGACAGAATGATCTTCATGTGACAGAATTATCTTCATGTGACACAATGATCTTCATGTAACAGAATGATCTTCTTATCACAAAATGATCTTCGTGTGACAGAATGATCTTCATGTGACAGAATTTTCTTTCGTGTGACAGACTGATCTTCATGTGACAAAATTTTCGTCATGTGCCATAATGCTACTCATGTGACAGAATGATCTTCATGTGACATAATGATCAGCCTGTGACAGTATAATGTTCTTGTGACATAATTATCTCATGTGACAGAATAATCTTCATGTGACAGAATAATCTTCATGTGACAGAATGATCTTGATATGACAGAATGTTCTTCATGTGACAGAATGTTCTTCATGTGACAGAATGTTTTTCATGTGACAGAATGTTCTTCATATGACATAATGTTCCTTATGTGACAGATGGTTCTTTATGTGATAGAATAGTCTTCATGTGACATAATATGTTTCGTGTTACAGTTTGTTCTTTATGTGACAGATGGTCCTTTATGTGACAGAATGTTCTTCATGTGACAGACTGTTCTTCAAGTGACAGAATGTTCTTCATGTGACAGACAGCTCTTCGTATGACAGAATTGTTTTCAGAGTACGTGTACAGGCGTCATTCGAAGGCCACCTGGGCATACAGTGCTGGCCCCATGTATTTATAGACACATGTTTTTATAGAACTATACATTTATAGAACCATGTATTTATAGAACCAGGTATTTATAGGCCTATGCATTTATAGACTCTTGTATTTATAGATCCATGTATGTATAGATCCGTGTAAATATAGACCCATGTATTTATATATCAATGTATTTATAAACCAATGTATTTATAGATTCATGTATGTATAGATCCATATATTTATAGACTCATATGTATATACACATGTATTTATATACCCATATATTTATAGACACAGACCCATGTATTTATATACACATGCATTTATAGACCCATGTATTTATAGACCCATGTATTTATAGACTCATGTATGTATCGACCCATGTATTTATAGACCCATGTGTTTATAGACCCATGTATGTATAGACCCATGCAAATATAGACCCATGTATTTATAGACCCAAAAAAATATAGACCCATATATTTATAGATCCAAGCATTTATAGTCCCATGTATTTATAGACCCATATATTTATAGTCCCATGTAAATATAGACCCAAGTAAATATAGACACATGTATTTATAGATCCAAGCATTTATAGTCCCATGTATTTATAGACCCATATATTTATAGTCCCATACAAATATAGACCCATGTATTTATAGACCCATATATTTATAGTCCCATGTAAATATAGACCCATGCATTTATAGACCCATTTATTTATAGACCCATTTATTTATAGACCCATGGATTTAAGGACCTGTGTATTTATAGATCCATGCATTTATAGACCCAAGTATTTATAGACCCATCGACACTCCGGGAGTGACGTGGTCAGTCTGCTACCCGCCGCTTCGACTTCCCCAAACAACGTGTGGTACCCGTGTTGAGCTGGATGGACCTGACAGCCCAGTGTGAGTGCAAAATCCAAATCTGCTCGAGTGAGGATGGAACGCTTGCCCAACCGTGCGGCAGGAGAGTGTCTAGCCCCTAGGACCCCTTGGTGCCCGTGGGGCTGAAGGCTGAGACCAAATGAAAAGTTGTTTTAAATAGGGGAACCTGAGAGGGCGTGGCTGGTTACTCACCTCCGCCACCTTCTGTCGGTGGAACTGTGGATCAGAGAGTAAACGATACACGCATTAGTATACTAAATCATACTACATAAGGTGTCGACTCGGCCGGGAGGAAAATACCGCTCGATATTAACCTCCCATTGCACTGATGGCAAGTAGGCGTCCCAAAACCTACACCGGCAATACAACTGACTTTCATGTCCACTTCTGGTTCAGAAACCCATGGCAAACTACTGAACGTAAACTTGCCTGAACATCAATTTAGGGTTGATTGCGACGTGCTGCAAAGGAAATTCCATAAAGGCCTAGGACCTTCTGTACATGACAACACTCACCAAACAATATACAATACTGGCGTCCAGGCTGCTCATATTAACAGCCAAATAATGTGACGATGCGACGTTCTGAACAATGACGCTGGATGTTAGAGCCGGCATCATTTCATTCAGACATCGCCCTGCTTGTTCCGTGTCTTCACAAGCCAGCTAAGTGTTGCCAGTTGACGTACAGATGACTCCAGCAACAATCTGAGTACAAGTCTTCCCGAATGTTCCTCTACGCTGAGTGTCGTCCATACCCTCTACCCACTCCCTCCTGAGCCAGACTTTATTCTATTTACTCCCACTACGCCATACTTCCATCTACTAACTCCCTCTGCGTCATACTTCCGTCTATTCACTCCCTCTGCGTCATACTTCCATCTATTCACTCCCTCTGAGTCATAATTCAATCTACTCACTCTTTCCTGAACCAGACTTTCCTCTATTCATTCCCTCCATAGCCAAACTTTCCTTTACACACTCCTTCCTGAACCAGACTTTCCTCTACACACTCCCTCCTGAACCAGACATTCCAGATATCGATGCCCCATTTGTTCAGCTTTACTGTCCAACTGTTCCTAGACAACCCTAACCACAACACCTCCCCCTTCTTATTTAAACAGTGTCTATTTGTAGTGTGCAATAAAAAGACACCCACGCTTTTGACCACTGACCACATACCCAAAGTATATATGATAACATCGCTAAAGTCTTCTGTCGTGTGTTGCATGGGCACTTCTGTAACAGCCGCTGTTCAACTTTAGGATAATGTTATTACATTTATACAAGATACAACGTGTACGCTAACATACGGATCAATGAACCAAATAAAATACACATATTGTACAGTTGCTATCATTCACATTACAGAACCACATAAAACATGCAACTTGAACAGCTGCTATCATACACATTGCTGAACAACATAAACCATAAACTGTCTACAGCTAGCGAGCTTTTATACCAGTCCGGACTTGTACACACAGTATGACTAAGAATCTGTACGGATGGACACACACACACACACACACACACACACACATATACTGACACACATACTCACACACACACACACACACACACACACACACGCACACACACAAGCGAATGTTACCACCCAAGTCTTTTTAACAACTGAACAACAAAACCCAAACAATAACAAATATTTAACAACGGAACAACAAAACGAAGTAGTTCACCGAGCGGTATCCAACACAAGAGACTTGGAACTAAAAAAAAAAGACTTGGAACTAAACAACGCTAAGAGACTTGGAACTAAACCACGCCAGGAGACTTGGAACTAAATCACTTCAGGAGACATGGAACTAGATCACGCCACGAGACTTGGAACTAAAGCACTCCAGCAGACCTGGAACTCAACCAAACCAGGAAACATGGAACTAAACCAACCCAAGAGACTTTGAACTAAACCACGCCAGAAGACTTGGAACTAAACCACGCCAGGAGACTTGGAATTGAACCAACCCAAGAGACTTGGAACGAGACCACGCCAGCAGAATCGGAACTCAACACCCCAAGAAATTTCGAATTAAACCACGCCAGGAGACTTGGAACTAAACCAACCCAAAGACTTGTAAATAAACTAACCCAAGACACTTGGAACTAAACCACGCCAGGAGACTTGGAACTAAAGCAACCCAAGAGACGTGTAAATAAACTAACCCAAGACACTT
The DNA here is from genome assembly GCA_014155875.1 of Cepaea nemoralis. Lineage (NCBI taxonomy): Eukaryota > Metazoa > Mollusca > Gastropoda > Stylommatophora > Helicidae > Cepaea > Cepaea nemoralis. Next base: position 296,791 of record JACEFZ010018736.1, on the reverse strand, counting down.
GGAACTAAACCACGCCAGGAGACTTGGAACTAAACCAACCCAAGAGACTTGTAAATAAACTAACCCAAGACACTTGGAACTAAACCACGCCAGGAGACTTGGAACTAAACCAACCCAAGAGACTTGTAAATAAACTAACCCAAGACACTTGGAACTAAACCACGCCAGGAGACTTGGAACTAAACCAACCCAAGAGACTTGTAAATAAACTAACCCAAGACACTTGGAACTAAACCACGCCAAGAGACCCATAACTAAACCACGCCAGCAGACTTGGCACTAAAATACTCCAGCAGACTTGGCACTAAAATACTCCAGCAGACTTGGAACTGAACCAACCCAGGAGATCTAGAACTAAACCATGCCAGCAGACATGGAACTAAACCAACCCAAGAGACTTGGAACTAAGCCACAAAGTAGACTTGGAACAAAAACAACCCAATAGACTTGGAACTAAACCACGGCAGCAGACTTGGAAATAAAACACGTCAGGAGACTTGGAACTAAACCGCGCCAGGAGACCTGGAACTAAACCAACACAAGAGACTTGGAATTAAACCAACCCAAGTGGCTTGGAACTAAACCAACACAAGAGACTTGGAATTAAACCAAACCATCAGACCTGGAGCTAAACCAACCCAAGATACTTGGAGCTAAGAACCTTCTTCACATTGTTCACCTGCATAGTCTAATAACACGATAAAATAACCATCCCACACAATTAACATTTAATTTAATTAACCTTTCTACCATAACCGGGCGACTCAAAACAAACGAACTGTACAGTGACATATACACATATTTCAGCACTTACCGTTTCCTTCAGTTTCGGGAACTGAAATTGAAAGAGGGAAATGTACACAGAATTAGACATGTCATGAGGCAATATACACATAATTAGACGTGTCATGAGGCAATGTACACAGAATTAGATGTTTCATGAGGCGATGTACACATATTAAACGTTCCATGAGGCCATGTAAATACCATTGCAATTATCTGTTGTATCAACTCCAGACACTTATTCATACATACTCCACTACATATATCCTCTGCAGAGGCTGCTGACAGAAATTACAGCCGCTGGAGAAAAGATTACCAACTTAAGGCTTAATCTCAGACCCTCCGTTTGTGATGTGCTAATCTATGACTATGTGGACAGGTTGGTGTAGTAGATAAGGCGCCTCACGTACAGTGACATGAGCATGGCCGGACCTGTACTCTTGCTAACATTGCTCGTCCGTCAACAGAGGAAAACACTGGGCCTTTATTCCTGCTTGCACTCAGACTACTCAGTGTCAAGGTCGTATCACATCTAATTAGGAAACTACTTAGCGGCAAGTTGTATTTATTTTAAATTTATGACACGGAAACATTCAAAGATACCTCTAGACAGACGTGAAGCTATGCGGAGGGTCTACCGCACCAACCAGATTTCTGACCTAGTGTCTGAGTGTCTGTAACACAGACCCCCGTAGATGATGTGTCCATATACGGCCTTAGGAACGACTGGCCACTCACTTCATTTCCACTGACGCAGACTTGTCAGGGCAACATACACATACACACTAGTACATGAGCACTGATCGTCACTGTCCTGTTCCCCAGAGACATCGTCAACCAACTAATAACCCACCAACCCACTAACTACACACCAACCAATACACAACATAACATGTTGACATGCAACCAGGTAATACATACATTGGTGGGCAGATGAAGACAGTCAGGGTGATAGTAATAGAGCAGTAATGTTAGACAGGAAGACAGACAATATACACGGCTTGACAGAATAGAGTAAGCAGATAGCGCGGCCGACCGCAACCAGCAGGCAGACAGACGGGCGGACGGAAGGACATACGGACGAACGTGTGTGGGTGTGTATATATATATATATATATATATATATATATATATATATATATATATATATATATATATATATATATATATACTAGCTGACCCGGCCCGGCTTCGCCCAGTCCTTGGTGGGAAGCATCTCATTTAATTCATATAAGTAGTCATATAAGTTCCCGTTCCCGTTACCGACTGTCTGTCTGTCTGTCTGTCTGTCTGTCTGTCTGTCTGTCTGTCTGTCTGTCTGTCTGTCTGTCTGTCTGTCTGACCCGACCCGGCTTCGCCCAGTCCTTTGGTGGGGAGCATCTCATTTAATTCATATATGTAGTCATATAAGTTCCCGTTCCCGTTACCGACTATCTGTCTGTCTGTCTGTCTGTCTGTCTGTCTGTCTGTCTGTCTGTCTGTCTGTCTGTCTGTCTGACCCGGTCCGGCATCGCCCAGCTCCTGGTGTGGAGCATCTCATTTAATTCATATAAGTAGTCATATAAGTTCCCGTTCCCGTTCCCGACTATCTATCTGTCTGTCTGTCTGTCTATCTGTCTGTCTATCTGTCTGATCCGGCCCGGCATCGACCAGCCCCTGATGGGGAGCATCTCATTTAATGCATATAAGTAGTCATATAAGTTCTCGTTCCCGTTACCGACTATCTGTCTGTCTGTCTGTCTGTCTGTCTGTCTGTCTGTGTCTGTCTGTCTGTTTGTCTATCTATCTATCTCTGTCTGTCTGTCTGTCTAATAGACCCATCCCTCTGTCTATCCCTCCCTCCCTCCCTGTCTGTTTGTCTATCTATCTATCTATCTATCTATCTATCTATCTATCTATCTATCTATCTATCTGTCTGTCTGTCTGTCTGTCTGTCTGTCTGCCTGACCCGGCCCGGGTTCGCCCAGTCCCTGGTGCGGAGCATCTCATTTAATTCTGAGTAGGTAAGAATCCGCTCTGCCTTCAAAATGTTGACGTGAAGATTTTCTTCCTGCAGCTGCTTCTGTATTTGTTGATCAGTAAGCTCCATTTTTAGCCGCTTGACCACCCATCTGACTGTGTTTGAATCAGTGTTTCTGATTCTGGTGTCTTGGTCCTCCTTCCTCTCACAAGTTTTTGTGTTCGTCTGTGGGTAGTCGTCGCTCTTCTTATTGGTAGTTTCATTGACTGTAGGTTCAGATACTTTATTACAGCTTGCATGCAGACTCTCCAAAGGCAGGTTCGTCTTCTTGATAGTCTGGTCGGTTTTCTCACTATGCATCTTGGAAGCTGCTTGTTTCTTTGTGCTATTACGACGTGCCATTTTCCCCCCGCTGCTTGAAATGTGTAAGACGTCTTGGCTTGATAGCGCTGAGAAGTGCTGTCAAGCGAATCGTGTCGATATGATGGCGGAAAACACTAAAGATGCGATGATATTGTTCAACATCTTTTAGATAACTTCTTAAGTATAGAAAGATGAGTTACAATGTTATGCATTATGCATTATTTTTATGTAAACTTTGAAAATGTCTAAAAGATTGTATCATTATTTATTATAACTCATATGCCGGTACATAACTATAGACAAAGAGTTTATAAATCTTTGAAAACGATACAACAATATGACTATAAGTTATACAACAATGTTATTAAAAGTTATGCCCCTTGAAATAACTTTTTCTAGAGTTAAGTCCCTTAGCTATATATAAATTTTAATGAAAAATGAAAAATGAAATAATACTGAATAAGCAGGCGATTTCACACTAAAAAAATATCACAGTTGGCAGCTCTGGAATGAAAGGAAGACGTGTAGAAAATTTCATCTCAATCTGATGGGCCGTTAGCAAAAAAATAAAGGACATACATATTTACATACATATTTACATACATACACTTTGTTTTATATATATAGATATACTAGACGACCCGGCCCGGCTTCGCCCAACCACTGGCGGGGAGCGTCTCATTGAATTCAAATACATTTCTCTAGGCGCACAGTATACGCGTTCGGCCCCTACTCCCGTTCCCGTTTCCATTGCTGGTCTGTTTCTGATGCTCCCTTTCCCGTTCCCGCTGCTCGTATTTCAGTTGGATCCGCGGGAGTGAGAACAACATCTGAAAAAAATTTCATCTCAATCGGATGGACCGTTCGGGAACGCATAAAGGAGACATACACACAAAGAAACATTACTGTTAATAACTAATTCTGGTTTAATCAGAGAGTGAGTTCCCTTGGTGCAAGATAGCGGGCCACAGGCGGACCTGTTTCTGAAGTTCGTAATGCCTTTGTCTTTAGTGCTTGAGGAAAAATTATTGATTTTAAGCTCACAAACTATGTCAATTGGCTCCGCGGGAGTGAGAACAACATCTGTAAAAAATTTCATCTCAATCGGATGGACCGTTCGGGAACGCATAAAGAACAAACAAACAAACAAAACAAACAAATATTGTCTGTTATATATATGTATATATATATATATATATATATATATATATATATATATATATATATATATATATATATATATATATATATATATATATCAATCAATCAATCATGTGCCATGCCGGAAAGCGTGGGCGGTCATGATTCGCCATTTCACTCGATCACCAGAGTCGTGGATCAGCTCAGTGTTCCTGTCTCGTCCATGCCATGTGGCCAAGCCATCCAGGTATTTTCCTCTCGGATCTTCCTCTTGGTCTGTTCCCTTCGATCTTGCCAGCTGTCACTAAGTTCTCCAGTCCATTTCTTCTCATAACATGTCCAAAAAATTTTGACTGTCTACGTCTAATTTCTCTAATCAATCTACGATTTTCATTTGTCTCTTGTAGTACTTGGTCATTGGTTTTTCTATCTGTCCATGGTATTCTTTGCATTTTCCTCAGAAACCACATTTCTGCAGCCATCAGATGTTTTTCAGCTTGACTGCACATTGTCCAAGTTTCACATCCATACAAAAGAACAGGCTCTATGTATCCCCTCAACACTCTTTTTCTCGTTTCAATTGACATATTTTATTGGTCAGAATGTTTTTCATCTTGCTAAAGGCTACTTTCGCAATGGCGATTCTTGTTCTAATCTCTTCAAGGCATCTGCCATCAGATGTTATGACTGTTCCGAGATAATTGAACCGATTCACTTGTTGAAGAATATTCTCATTTACTTGTATATTACATTGTGGTGCTTCGTTCTTCCTAGTGACGACCATAACCTGTGTCTTCCTACAATTTAATTCCAACCCCAGCTGCTCACTGTGTACAACCACAGCGTCTACTAATTGTTGCAGATCCTGTGCATTGTCTGCAATCAATACTGTATCATCTGCATATCTAATGTTATTTATGTTTCGTCCTCCAATGCTGATTCCATTTAGGTCTTCTACATTTCTGAAAATATTTTCACTGTATAGGGAAAAAAGATCTGGAGACATTACACATCCCTGCCTAACACCTCTCTTAATAGGTTGATATTGTCCTACTTCATTATCAATCCTTATGGCAGCTTGTTGTTTCCAATATATGTTTTTTATAAGTCTAATGTCTTTCCCATCAATTTGTAGATCTGCAAGCATATCCACAATGTTGACATGTCTAACTCTATCAAAAGCCTTTGTGTAGTCAATAAAGCAAAGATGTATATCCTTGTTTACTTCTAAAGCACGTTCAATAACTGTTCGCAGCATATACACAGCATTTACTGTACCCTTTCCTTCTACAAACCCACATTGTTCTTCCCCTATTTCAGGTTGTATCTTCTTCCTCACTCTTTGCATGATAATTCGTAACAAAATCTTTGTGATGTGGCTCATTATACTAATTGTTCTATGTTGATCACATTCTAAGGTTCCTGATTTCTATGGGATAGCAATAAATACAGAATTACATAATTCAGAAGGTATATCTCCAGTATCATATAATGTGTTCAGCAGTCTAGTGACTTGCTCTAGTCCAAATTCTTCTAAAGCTTTAATCATTTCTGTTGTGATGTTATCTGCACCGGGAGCCTTGCCAGCTTTCATATATACAGATTAATCAGAGAAACTCACTGCTACATATACTAGAGGTCACGTTCTGCTCTATGCGGGCGAGACAGACAGACAGAAAGCAACGAACGAACGAACGAACGAAAATCTTTATTTTCAAAGAATTTAGAATTGGGCACGCAGGGCCGTCTGACATTCTGCCCTTCAGACAGGCAGGCAGGCAGGCAGGCAGGCAGGCAGGCGGGCGGGCGAGCGGGCGGGCGGGTGGACGGACCTACGGACGAAACGAACAAACGAACGAACGAAAGTCTTTATTTTCAAAGGGTTAAGAATTGGGCACGCAGGCCCGTCTGACATACTGCCCTTCTTCTCTATTTCCTCTCATACATTCTTTCATTCAACATCTCTTATGAAGCAAATTTTGACAACAAAAGAACAATAGCATTAAAACGCATGAAAAACAATCAATAACAAATGACTCACGGAGGCAGTCTTTAACATAGGCATTATAAGTACCTAAGGAAGGCCAGACAGACAGACAGACAGACAGACAGACAGACAGATAGATAGATAGATAGATAGATAGATAGATAGATAGATAGATAGATAGATAGATAGATAGATAGATAGATAGATAGATAGATAGATAGATAGATAGATAGACGGACAGGCGGACAGACAGACAGACAGACCGCCCGACCGACCGACCGACCGACCGACCAACCGACAGACAGACAGACAGTCAGACAGACAGACAGACAGACAGACAGACAGACAGACAGACAGACAGACAGACTCACTGCTACAAATGCCGGATGCCACTCTCTGCTCGATGCGGGTCAGACTCTGGAAGTTGTCAGCCGAGAAGACAAAGTTACTCCCACTGGCGATGTACCTCAACTCTGCCCCCTGGCTGCATCCAATGCCCACAGCTATGACCTTGACCCCGGTGCTCTTCAATGAGTCGGCGGCATTTTTAGCTATAAACAAGTGCACGACATATCTCACAATGAGAACAGCGGACAGAATATACAATGCATTTTAAAACAAAATGACAATTGATCCCGGACTCAGATTGTTCTCATATATTCTTGTGGTCCCATTCTTCTCATGTGGTCATTACATCTTATTGTAATCATTCTTGTGTCTGCCCCGTGTTTATGCCTTGTGTTTTCTTGTAAGTATTTGCTAATGAAGGCTAGTCACCACAACGCCCTTTGTTTTCTCTATTTGTGCTACGTAAATGAAACCGTGAGAAACTGAAACTTCATATGCGCCCGCTTATGATTGAAAAACCTGGCAAACACCCAGGAAACCAAGACAAAGGAGATCGGTCGGCTGTTTTCGCTTTGTCTTCGACATAAAGTTAGTAGCATATCCTTTACAGGGCGTAGCAGTCAACCCCAGCATCTTTTAGCTCTTTGTGATTCCTGGGTAAGTGTACGTTTAGTAGTTTGCCATTGCTTTTTAAACGATCAGCACAAATACCATGTCATAAAAAAAAACCAACGTAAGGCAGTCTGCAGTCAAACCGCCCACACACAGCTGTGTTTCGAAAGGGGGTGGGGGGGGGGGGGATAAGATTATTTCATGATCGGGTTAATACAAGAAAGGATTACTCGATTTTGTTTTTCCCTCCATACTTTACGGTTCTGTACTTCTCACCTTCCTGAAATTTGTTTTATAATGTAAATAGACCCGCACATCACATATTGTGTAGACGTCTAAACTTGTTCTAGTATATGTTATTAACTTTAGCTTCCGTTTATACTTATACTGTGTAGGGGCGTGGGGAGGGGGAGAATTTATAAGGAGGAAATAAAAAAAAAAGGGGGGGGGTGACATTCTCAACATATGGTGAAAGGGTGCATGGGCCAAAAAAACAAGGGTTGACAACCACTGGTCTAAACCTCTCTCGAGTTTGCTCTTCATATCTCTGACCCACTAGCTTTTTGCCGTGACGGTTTTTAGCTGTGTACTTCCGGTGGTACGTCCCGAGCTCGAGGTATGGTGTCCGCCTCGAGTGCTGGAGGTCCCGGGTTCAGGCCCCGGTGTGGACCGGGATTTATTTAAACAATCCACTTGGACTTCAGTAATAAAATTTCCCCTGGTCTCTGGGTAGTGAGATAGGACGCCCGTGTGTATTGTTGCGCACGTAAAAAATCCCTTGGCAGTTGGAAATCGAAAAAGAGTAGCCTAACGGCGCTTCCCGGGCAAAATTTCGAGTTAAAAATCTACCCAAAGCATTTCAAGATCCTCGCCGATGCAACAGAGTTCGTGCATTGAGCTGAGTTTCTCCAGACTCAGGTTTGAGTTAGGAGGAAAACGAAGCACTTATGGGTTAAACCGTGTGCCGTGATGTTGATCCAACGAGTGATGGTACGTCCAGAGTATGCGGATGCCCATCTTTCAGCTGATTTATTCCCTAAATCCTGCTTCATGTCTCTTGTGTTATCTGTCTACTGTGTTGTCAACGTTCCTAGCATGCTTCCGTTGAATCATATGCCAACGACCTCTTGGACCTCTGTTGAACCACATTTCAGTGACCTGTAGGTCTTCCGTTGAACCTCATATCAACGACCTGGTAAGACCTCCGTTGAACCACATGTCAAACGAAAACCTTAAGAATGTGGTTGAATGTATTGTAACCTGTCAATATTGTTATTAAGGGTGTCAAGAGTGTTAAGCACGTGCCATCACGGTGCAGACAAATTCGGTGAAATACATCATAAGCACGTGGGTCATGTGCCAGTACGAGATGGGTGAACAGTGTGGACATATCTGATAGACACTTACTGGCTGCGCGGTTGTGCGAGATGGGTGAACAGTGTGGACATATCTGATAGACACTTACTGGCTGCGCGGTTGTGCGAGATGGGTGAACTGTGTGGACATATCTGATAGACACTTACTGGCTGCGCGGTTGAGATGGGTGAACTGTGTGGACATATCTGAGAGACACTTACTGGCTGCGCGGTTGTGAGAGATGGCTGAACAGTGTGTACATATCTGATAGACACTTACTGGCTGCGCGGTTGAGATGGGTGAACTGTGTGGACATATCTGATAGACACTTACTGGCTGCGCGGTTGAGATGGGTGAACAGTGTGGACATATCTGATAGACACTTACTGGCTGAAAGGTTGTCCGAGTAGCCGTCAGTGAGGACGATGACAATCTTGCTGGACTTGTCCCTGGCACCACGTGACGTGCTGAACAATTTGTTGACCCGTATGTAGTCCAGGGCCAGGTAAGTTTTAGTTCCACCTGTCAGGTAGGCTGTGTTTCTGAGAGCCTAGATACATACAAAAGGCTTCATGAACGTCAGGGCGCACGAACTGTGTCAAATACGTGCGCGAGTGTTTATGTGAGTGTATTTGTGTGTGTGTGTGTGTGTGTGTATGTGTGTGTGTGTGTGTGTGTGTGTGAAAGAGGACAAGGTGTTGTGTATGTCTAGGCATAGGTATGAGGGGTTGCGTGTGTGCAGATGGAAATAAAGAGTTGTGTGTGAGTGTGTGAAGGGAGTGGGAAAGGGTTGTGTCTTGGGGGATGGGAATAAGGGTTTCTGTGTGTATGTGTGCGTGTGATTGTGTGTATGTGTGTGTGTGTGTGTGTATGTGTGTGTGTATCAGATGTGACAGATTGAAGAGACTGATGGCGATGATACTATCCCTGAGGCTTACCACATAGTCACCCATCATGTTCATGTGTGGACATATCTGGGGATATAACTGGGTGGACATATGTGAGTGTATATATCTCGGTAGATATATCTTTGTGGGCATATCTGGGGATATAACTGGGTGGACATATGTGAGTGTATATATCTCGGTAGATATATCTTTGTGGACATATCTGGGGATATAACTGGGTGGACATATGTGAGTGTATATATCTCGGTAGATATATCTTTGTGGACATATCTGGGGATATAACTGGGTGGACATATGTGACTGTATATATTTCGGTGGATATATCTTTGTGGACATATCTGGGGGGACATGTATGCATGGACATATATGGGTGGATATATCCAGGTTGACATAATGGGACAGACATATCTGCTCTATCACACCCTGGGATATAGTGGCTTTGTACTGGCCTGCCGGCCCCGGATGGTAGCTTACAAATTCGCATCCAGGCTATACTGAATGTATACACCTTTGGTGGGCTCCCAAGCGACCCAGCTAACATGGCAGAACATGTTTTGGGATCTCCCAGAGAACCCAGTTAACATGGCAGTAACTGTCTTGTGATGTCTCAGGCGACCCAGCTAACATGACAGGAACTGTCTTGGGATGTCCCAGGCGACCCAGCTAACTAGACAGGAACTGTCTGGGCAAGTGAAGGCGGCCGGCGTGCACTGACCATATAACTACAGGAATACAGTTTGTCTGTACAGTATGTCTCTACAGGAACTGTCTGTGCAAGTGAAGGCGGCCAGCGTGCACTGACCATATAACTCCAAGAATACAGTTTGTCTGTACATTATGTCTCTACAGGAACTGTCTGTGCAAGTGAAGGCGGCCAGCGTGCACTGACCATAAAACTACAGGAATACAGTTTGTCTGTACAGTATGTCTCTACAGGAACTGTCTGGGCAAGTGAAGGCGGCCAGCGTGCACTGACCATATAACTCCAGGAATACAGTTTGTCTGTACAGTATGTCTGTACAGGAACTGTCTGGGCAAGTGAAGGCGGCCAGCGTGCACTGACCATATAACTCCAGGAATACAGTTTGTCTGTACAGTATGTCTCTACAGGAACTGTCTGGGCAAGTGAAGGCGGCCAGCGTGCACTGACCACATAACTCCAGGAATACAGTTTGTCTGTACAGTATGTCTCTACAGGAACTGTCTGGGCAAGTGAAGGCGGCCAGCGTGCACTGACCATATAACTCCAGGAATACAGTTTGTCTGTACAGTATGTCTCTACAGGAACTGTCTGGGCAAGTGAAGGCGGCCAGCGTGCACTGACCATATAACTCCAGGAATACAGTTTGTCTGTACAGTATGTCTCTACAGGAACTGTCTGGGCAAGTGAAGGCGGCCAGCGTGCACTGACCATATAACTCCAGGAATACAGTTTGTCTGTACAGTATGTCTCTACAGGAACTGTCTGGGCAAGTGAAGGCGGCCAGCGTGCACTGACCATATAACTACAGGAATACAGTTTGTCTGTACAGTATGTCTCTACAGGAACTGTCTGGGCAAAGTGAAGGCGGCCAGCGTGCACTGACCATATAACTCCAGGAATACAGTTTGTCTGTACAGTATGTCTCTACAGGAACTGTCTGGGCAAGTGAAGGCGGCCGGCGTGCACTGACCATATAACTCCAGGAATACAGTTTGTCTGTACAATATGTCTCTAGCACCATATGTCCATTACACCTTAAGAGTTGTACATGAGGTGTACACGAGGTGTACATGAGGTGTACATGAGGTGTACATGATGTGAAATAGTTCTGGGAAGTAAACTCGACCTGTGTGATACTGATTACAACACCCTTCGATTGTCGCTTGAACAGTGGCCGTATGGCGCCTGCACCATACACCCAATACATTTGAAGGCACGAAAAGAGTCTTGTAAAGTTATTTGTGGCACTAAACCGAGCCCTCACATGCACTACTTACCTATGTGATAGAAGACAAGAGGTCTGTTACTTACCGTGTGATACAAGACAAGATGTCTGTTACTTACCGTGTGATACAAGACAAGAAGTCTGTTAGTTACCGTGTGATACAAGACAAGAAGTCTGTTAGTTACCGTGTGATACAAGACAAGAAGTCTGTTAGTTACCGTGTGATACAAGACAAGATGTCTGTTACTTACCGTGTGATACAAGACAAGAAGTCTGTTAGTTACCGTGTGATACAAGACAAGAAGTCTGTTACTTACCATGTGATACAAGACAAGAGGTCTGTTACTTACCATGTGATACAAGACAAGAAGTATGTTAGTTACCGTGTGATACAAGACAAGAGGTATGTTACTTACCATGTGATAAAAGACAAGAAGTCTGTTCCTTACCATGTGATACAAGACAAGAAGTCTGTTAGTTACCGTGTGATACAAGACAAGAAGTCTGTTACTTACCATGTGATACAAGACAAGAGGTCTGTTACTTACCATGTGATACAAGACAAGAAGTCTGTTAGTTACCGTGTGATACAAGACAAGAGGTATGTTACTTACCATGTGATAAAAGACAAGAAGTCTGTTCCTTACCATGTGATACAAGACAAGAAGTCTGTTAGTTACCGTGTGATACAAGACAAGAGGTATGTTACTTACCATGTGATAAAAGACAAGAAGTCTGTTCCTTACCGTGTGATACAAGACAAAAGGTCTGCTACTTACCGTTTTCACAGCCTCGTTGCTGGAATAAGATCCGAGGTTAAAGCTCTCCCGAACTTTGTCGCTGAAAGTGACAGCCCCAAAGCGTACCCCTCCGGAGGCCACGTTGAAGTGCTCAGTCAGCATAATGGCAAAATTTTTCTCCAGCTCAAACTCCGACTTGCTCATACTGGATGAGGTGTCCAGCAGCACGATGATATCCGCAATGGCGGGACATTTCTCAACTGCGAACAATATGATATGGCAGTTGGGAAACGCTCAATCCTACAGCAATCAACACAAACAGTATCTAACTAAGCAACAGTATATACACCAGCATATTACCAGTATTGGCATTAGCTAGCTAACAATGGTGGGACTGGTACAGCCATGCAGCTAACATTGATGAGATTGTTCCAGCTATGCTGAGGTAATATCAGCTAGCTAACAATGGTGGGACTGGTACAGCCATGCAGCGTGAACACCAGCTGGGTATCTTTTATGGGACTCGCCACGCCAAGCTGCGTGAACACCCGCTAGTTACAGTGATGGGACAAGAAACATAACGTGTAATGCGGTCAGACATAACTAGCGTTGAGACAAACTTAACATGTAATGTGGTTACACACAGCAATCATTGACAACAAGCATAAAACGCAATGCGGTCAGACATACGAATCGTTGACAACAGATATACCATGTAATGCGGTCAGACATAACAATCGTTGACAGACAACAAACCTAACATGTAATGTGGTCAGACATAACATGAGTGGCACCTTGCAGTCTTGACAGACCAAAGTATGTGAGTTGGGATGTGGCCAAAATTCCACCACAATGCCTGGGCAGTGCTTCAGAGGAACATGTGGTGCCCAAACGACATGTCCCCCTCTCTCGGCCTTGCCTTGTGTTTTCCAGAGTAATGGGTAACCATTACGTCTGGCACAAGGTAGGCTGCAGACGCTGGCGGCTCAGCGTCAAACCTCCGAGATCTCGCCTTCACGAGCAGGTGGCGAGTGGTGGCCAGACTCTGGAACCCAAGGGACCCGACTTACAGACATAACAATCGTTGGCAATAAACATAACATGAAATGCGGTCAGACATAGCAATCATTGACAGACAACATACATAACATGTAATGCGATCAGACATAACAATCATTGGCAGACAACAAACATAACATGTAATGCGATCAGACATAACAATCATTGACAACAAACATAATATGTAATGCGGTCAGACATAACAATCATTGACAGACAACAAACATAATATGTAATGCGGTCAGACGCAACAGTCGTTGACAGGCAACAGACATATCATGTAATGCGGTCAGACATAACAGTCGTTGACAACACACATAACATGTAATGCGGTCGGACATAACAATCATTGACTGCAAAGATAACATGTAATGCGGTCTGACATAACAATCATTGACATCAAAGATAACATTTAATGCGGTCAGACATAACAATCATTGACATCAAAGATAACATGTAATGCGGTCAGACATAACAATCATTGACATCAAAGATAACATTTAATGCGGTCAGACATAACAATCATTGACATCAAAGATAACATGTAATGCGGTCAGACATAACAATCATTGACATCAAAGATAACATTTAATGCGGTCAGACATAACAATCATTGACATCAAAGATAACATGTAATGCGGTTGGACATAACAATCATTGACATCAAAGATAACATTTAATGCGGTCACACATAACAATCATTGACATCAAAGATAACATTTAATGCGGTCACACATAACAAACATTGACATCAAACATAACATGTAATGCGGTCACACATAACAATCATTGACATCAAAGATAACATTTAATGCGGTCAGACATAACAATCATTGACATCAAAGGTAACATTTAATGCGGTCAGACATAACAATCATTGATAACAAACTGACCTTTTCCAGTACTGTGTCCATGGTCATCAGTTTCTGTTAAGAAGTAAACGGATATTGATATCAGAGACACGCCTTCACACAGTCACGGTGTCTATTTGATCGTGTTATTTAGAGAGTCGATCACATGCAGTTCCCAATGTAAGTCAGAGAGTCGATCACATGCAGTCCCCACCTCAATGTAAGTCAGAGGGTCGTTCACGGGCAGTCTCCACAACAATGTATGTCAGATAGTCGTTCACATGCAAAGGCGGCCAATGGAAACGCTTTGAAGACACTCTGAAGATTTCACTGAAAGCTTTTGGAATTTATGATGACACTTGGGGGACTGCTGCCAAAGACCGAAATTCCATGGCGTACATCATTACACAAGGGTGCAGTCACTTATAAAGCAAATAGGACTGCAAGATCTAGCGAAGAGAAAGCTGGACAGAAAAACCACTGCAGGAGATCCTCCACCTGGAACGTCAAGCATTCTTTGCCCACATTGTCAAAGAACATTTCGAGCCAAAATAGGCCTTATCAGCCATCTTAGAACCCACGGCTCCATACCTTCCACCCCACTGGATGAAATGAATGGTCATCATCATTCTTTATGGACAAACAACAACATATATATTGTTGGTGTGTTGACTAAGGCTGTGTCCGCAACGTCCATTTCGTGACCTGTAATTGTGTTCTAGTAAAGCTGATGGATTCTTCTTCTTGTTTGTTGGTGGTTGATTCATTGTCTTCATATCTGAAGCACATTTCAAACCTGACATTTGCTCACTGCTGTGTGTGGTTATTGCAGCCTTCAAATTCCCTCATGTCCTCATATGCGAGTATTGTTCACAGTGGGCAAGTGCTGTTAGAATTACATTGTAAGAAAACAATGGTTATGACCGTCTCTAAGAAAAAAGGAATACCACATTGTAATATACTTGTAAATATAAATATTCTTAAACAAGTGAATTGTAGAACTATCTGACTAAAGTCAGAGAATCTGATGGGGCGTGTCTTGAAGCGATTAGAAATTAACCAGAATCGCTATGAGAAAGGTATCTGTTTGCAAGATGGAAAAAATGCGGACCAATAACATGATGTTAAATGCAACGAGAAAAAGAGTGTTGAGGTACTACATAGAACATTTTGTATATTGCATATTGTATGGATGTGAAGCGTGGACAATGAGCAGACAAGCTGAAAAACATCATAATGGCTGTGGAAATAGGCTTCTGAGTAAAGTTCAAAGGATACCACAGACAGACAGACAGACAGACAGACAGACAGACAGACAGACAGACAGACAGACAGACAGACAGACAGACAGACAGACAGACAGACAGACAGACAGACAGACAGACAGACAGACAGACAGACAGACAGACAGACAGACAGACAGACAGACAGACAGACAGACAGACAGACAGACAGACAGACAGACAGACAGACAGACAGACAGACAGACAGACAGACAGACAGACAGACAGACAGACAGACAGACAGACAGACAGACAGACAGACAGACAGACAGACAGACAGACAGACAGACAGACAGACAGACAGACAGACAGACAGACAGACAGACAGACAGACAGACAGACAGACAGACAGACAGACAGACAGACAGACAGACAGACAGACAGACAGACAGACAGACAGACAGACAGACAGACAGACAGACAGACAGACAGACAGACAGACAGACAGACAGACAGACAGACAGACAGACAGACAGACAGACAGACAGACAGACAGACAGATTACCAAGTCCTAGAAGAAACAAATAAAGACCTAAACTGATTAGAGCAATTAGACGTAAACAGTCAACATGTTTTGGCCACGTAATGACAAGAAATAAATTGGAGAACTTGGTGACAACTGGCGAGATTGAGGGGAAGAGAACAAGGGGAAAGCAGAAAAGTAAATACCTGTATGACTTGGCCACGTAGCCTGGTCGAGACAAGAACACTGAGCTGATCCACGACTCTAGTGATCTCGTTAGATGGCGAAACATAACCGTCCACACTTATCGGCATGGCACATAATGAATGAGTTATACTGTCTAATGTATTCTGGTATTATAACTGTATTCAATATAATGTTTACTGGTATTATAACTGTATTCAGTCTCATTTATACTGGTATTATAACTGTATTCAGTCTAATTTATACTGGTATTATAACTGTATTCAGTCTAATTTATACTGGTATTATAACTTATTCAATCTAATGTATACTGGTATTATAACTGTATTCAGTCTAATTTATACTGGTATTATAACTGTATTCAGTCTAATTTATACTGGTATTATAACTGTATTCCATCTAATGTTTACTGGTATTATAACTGTATTCAGTCTAATTTATACTGGTATTATAACTGTATTCAGTCTAATTTATACTGGTATTATAACTATATTAAGTCTAATTTATACTGGTATTATTACTGTATTCAATCTAATGTATAGGCCTACTGGTATTATAACTGTATTCAATCTCATGTATACTGGTATTATAACTGTATTCAGTCTAATTTATACTGGTATTATAACTGTATTCAGTCTAATTTATACTGCTATTATAACTGTATTCAGTCTAATTTATACTGGTATTATAACTGTATTCAGTCTAATTTATACTGGTATTATAACTGTATTCAATCTAATGTATACTGGTATTATAACTGTATTCAATCTCATGTATACTGGTATTATAACTGTATTCAGTCTAATTTATACTGCTATTATATCTGACTTTATTTAATGTACAATGGTATTATAATTGTACTCTATCTAATTTATACTGGTATTATAATTGTACTATGTCTAATTTATACTGGTATTATAATTGTACTCTGTCTAATTTATACTGCTATTATAATTGTACTGTCTAACTTATAGTGGTATTATAATTGTACTCTGTCTAATTTATACTGGTATTATAATTGTACTCTATCTAATTTGTACTGGTATTATAATTGTACTATGTCTAATTTATACTGGTATTACAATTGTACTATGTCTAATTTATACTGGTATTATAAATGTACTATGTCTAATTTATACTGGTATTATAATTGTACTCTATCTAATTTATACTGGTATTATAATTGAACTCTATCTAATTTATACTGGTATTATAATTGTACTCTATCTAATTTATACTGGTATTATAATTGTACTCTACCTAATTTATACTGGTATTATAATTTTACTCTATCTAATTTATACTGGTATTATAATTGTACTCTATCTAATTTATAATGGTATTATAATTTTACTATGTCTAATTTATACTTGTATTATAATTGTACCCTATCTAATTTATACTGGTATTATAATTGTACTCTATCTAATTTATACTGGTAATATAATTGTACTCTATCTAATTTATACTGGTATTATAATTGTACTCTATCTAATTTATACTGGTATTATAATTTTACTCTATCTAATGTATACTGGTATTATAATTGTACTCTATCTAATTTATACTGGTATTGTAATTGTACTCTGTCTAATTTATACTGGTATTATAATTGTACTCTATCTAATGTATACTGGTATTATAATTGTACTCTATCTAATGTATACTGGTATTATAATTGTACTCTGTCTAATTTATACTGGTATTATAATTGTACTCTATCTAATGTATACTGGTATTATAATTGTACTCTATCTAATGTATACTGGTATTATAATTGTACTCTGTCTAATTTATACTGGTATTATAATTGTAGTATATCTAATTTATACTAGTATTATA
The DNA here is from genome assembly GCA_014155875.1 of Cepaea nemoralis. Taxonomy (NCBI): domain Eukaryota; kingdom Metazoa; phylum Mollusca; class Gastropoda; order Stylommatophora; family Helicidae; genus Cepaea; species Cepaea nemoralis. Next base: position 278,964 of record JACEFZ010018736.1, on the reverse strand, counting down.
AGTGTACTATGACTAATTTATACTGGTATTATAATTGTACTCTATCTAATGTATACTGGTATTATAATTGTACTCTATCTAATGTATACTGGTATTATAATTGTACTCTGTCTAATTTATACTGGTATTATGACTGTACTCTATCTAATGTATACTGGTATTATGACTGTACTCTATCAATTGTATACTGGTATTATGACTGTACTCTATCTTAGGAACACTGACACAATACTACTACACTTTCACGTGGCTAATAGTGTTTTAGCATCCATGTGTCTAACTTATACCAGTGCCGAAATATCAAACAACAGCTGGCACACAGAGACACAAACCCACACCACTTACGTTGACACCAGCCATAGGGGTCCACGACAGCACCCACGGATCCTCCGCCAACATGGCCGTGTGTGTGGACATAACCCCCGGCTCCACCAGGTCTATGTAAGTAAGGTCGCCCACTGGGAGGTCCATGAGGAGGTCCAAGGGGAGGTCCATGGGGAGGTCCATGGGGAGGTCCAAATGGACGTCCATGGGGAGGTCCAAGAGGAGGTCCAAGAGGAGGTCCAAGAGGAGGTCCAAGAGGAGGTCCAAGAGGAGGTCCATATGGACGTCCATGGGGAGGTCCAAGAGGAGGTCCAAGAGGAGGTCCAAGAGGAGGTCCAAGAGGAGGTCCAAGAGGAGGTCCAAGAGGAGGTCCACGGGGAGGTCCATGAGGAGGTCCATGAGGAGGTCCATAAGGAGGTCCACGGGGAGGTCCATGATACGGATGATAACCTCCTAAAGAAAGAGGGCATATTTACATTTAATGTCAGGTCAGTGATACACTCACATCCATGACATATGTCTGTACATGACATGACTGGTAGGTCAGTGATACACTCACATCTGTGACATATGTCTGTACATGACTTGACTGGTAGGTCAGTGATACACTCACATCCATGACATATGTCTGTATATGACATGACTGGCAGGTCAGTGATACACTCACATCCATGACATATGTCTGTATATGACATGACTGGTAGGTGAGTGATACACTCACATCTGTGACATATATATGTACATGACATGACTGGTAGGTGAGTGATACATTCACATCCATGACATATGTCTGTACATGAAATGACTGGTAGGTCAGTGATACACTCACATCCATGACATATGTCCGTACATGACACGATTGGTAGGTCAGTGATACACTCACATTCATGACATATGTCCGTACATGACATTACTGGCAGGTCAGTGACACACTCACATCCAAGACATATGTCTGTGCATGACATAACTGGTAGGTCAGTGATACACTCACATCTGTGACATATTTCTGTACATGACATGACTGGTAGGTCAGTGATACACTCACATCCATGACATATGTCTGTGCATGACATGACTGTTAAGTCAGTGATACACTCACATCTGTTCCATATGTCTGTATATGACATGACTGGTAGGTCAGTAATACACTCACATCTATGACATATGTCTGTACATGACATGACTGGAAGGTCAGTAATACACTTACATCTATGACATATGTCAGTACATGATAGGACTGGTAGGTCAGTGGTACACTCACACCTGTGACATATGTCTGTATATGACATGACTGGTAGGTGAGTGATACACTCACATCTGTTACATATGTCTGTACATGACATGACTAGTAGGTGAGTGATACACTCACATCTGTTACATATGTCTGTATATGACATGACTGGTAGATGAGTGATAAACTCACTTCTGTGACATATGTCTGTACATGACATGACTGGTAGGTCAGTGATATACACACATCTGTGACATATGTCGGTACAAGACATGACTGGTAGGTCAGTGATACACTCAGATCTGTGACATATGTCTGTATATGACATGACTGGTAGGTCAGTGATACACTCACATCTGTGACATATGTGTGTATATGACATGACTGGTAGGTCTGTGATACACTCACATCCATGACATATGTCTGTATATGACATGACTGGTAGGTCAGTAATACACTCACATCCATGACATATGTCTTTATATGACATGACTGGTAGGTGAGTGATACACTCACATCTGTTACATATGTCTGTACATGACATGACTAGTAGGTGAGTGATACACTCACATCTGTTACATATGTCTGTATATGGGATGACTGGTAGGTCAGTGATACACTCACATATGTGACATATGTCTGTACATGTCATGACTGACAGGTCAGTGATACACTCACATCCATGACATATGTCAGTACATGATAGGACTGGTAGGTCAGTGGTACACTCACACCTGTGACATATGTCTGTATATGACATGACTGGTAGGTCAGTGATACACTCACATCCATGTCATATGTCCGTACATGACATTACTGGCAGGTCAGTGACACACTCACATCCAAGACATATGTCTGTGCATGACATAAATGGTAGGTCAGTGATACACTCACATCTGTGACATATTTCTGTACATGACATGACTGATAGGTCAGTGATACACTCACATTCATGACATATGTATGTGCATGACATGACTGTTAAGTCTGTGATACACTCACATCTGTGACATATGTCTGTATATGACATGACTGGCAGGTCAGTGAAGCACTCACATCTGTGACATATGTCTGTATATGACATGACTGGTTGGTCTGTGATACACTCACATCTGTGACATATGTCTGTAAATGACATGACTGGTAGGTCAGCGATACACTCACATCAGTGACATATGTCTGTATATGGCATGACTGGTAGGTCAGTGATACACTCACATCCATGACATATGTCTGTATATGACATGACTGGTAGGTCAGTATACACTCACATCTATGACATATGTCTGTACATGACATGACTGGTAGGTCAGTGATACACTCACATCTGTGACATATGTCTGTATATGACATGACTGGTAGGTCAGTGATTACACTCACATCTGTGACATATGTCTGTATATGGCATGACTGGTAGGTCAGTGATACACTCACATCCATGACATACGTCTGTACATGACATGATTGGTAGGTCAATGATACACTCACATGCATGACATATGGCTGTACATGACATGACTGGTAGGTGAGTGATACACTCACATCTGTTACATATGTCTGTATATGGGATGACTGGTAGGTCAGTGATACACTCACATCTGTGACATATGTCTGTACATAACATGACTAGCAGGTCAGTGATACACTCACATCCATGACATATGTCTGTACATGTCATGACTGACAGGTCAGTGATACACACACATCCATGACATATGTCAGTACATGATAGGACTGGTAGGTCAGTGATACACTCACACCTGTGACATATGTCTGTATATGACATGACTGGTAGGTCAGTGATACACTCACATCCATGACATATGTCCGTACATGACATTATTGGCAGGTCAGTGACACACTCACATCCAAGACATATGTCTGTGCATGACATAAATGGTAGGTCAGTGATACACTCACATCTCTGACATATTTCTGTACATGACATGACTGGTAAGTCAGTGATACACTCACATCCATGACATATGTATGTGCATGACATGACTGTTAAGTCTGTGATACACTCACATCTGTGACATATGTCTGTATATGACATGACTGGCAGGTCAGTGATGCACTCACATCTGTGACATATGTCTGTATATGACATGACTGGTTGGTCTGTGATACACTCACATCTGTGACATATGTCTGTATATGGCATGACTGGTAGGACAGTGATACACTCACATCCATGACATATGTCTGTATATGACATGACTGGTAGGTCAGTAATACACTCACATCTATGACATATGTCTGTATATGACATGACTGGTAGGTCAGTAATACACTCACATCCATGACATATGTCTGTATATGACATGACTGGTAGGTCAGTAATACACTCACATCTATGACATATGTCTGCACGTGACATGACTGGTAGGTCTGTGATACACTCACATCTGTGACATATGTCTGTATATGACATGACTGGCAGGTCAGTGAAGCACTCACATCTGTGACATATGTCTGTATATGACATGACTGGTTGGTCTGTGATACACTCACATCTGTGACATATGTCTGTATATGACAGGACTGGTAGGTCAGTGATACACTCACATCTGTGACATATGTCTGTAAATGACATGACTGGTAGGTCAGTGATACACTCACATCAGTGACATATGTCTGTATATGGCATGACTGGTAGGTCAGTGATACACTCACATCCATGACATATGTCTGTATATGACATGACTGGTAGGTCAGTAATACACTCACATCTATGACATATGTCTGCACATGACATGACAGGTAGGTCAGTGATACACTCACATCTGTGACATATGTCTGTATATGACAGGACTGGTAGGTCAGTGATACACTCACATCTGTGACATATGTCTGTATATGGCATGACTGGTAGGTCAGTGATACACTCACATCCATGACATATGTCTGTACATGACATGATTGGTAGGTCAATGATACACTCACATGCATGACATATGGCTGTACATGACATGACTGGTAGGTCAGTGATACACTCACATCTGTTACATATGTCTGTATATGGGATGACTGGTAGGTCAGTGATACACTCACATCTGTGACATATGTCTGTACATAACATGACTAGCAGGTCAGTGATACACTCACATCCATGACATATGTCTGTACATGTCATGACTGACAGGTCATTGATACACACACATCCATGACATATGTCAGTACATGATAGGACTGGTAGGTCAGTGATATACTCACACCTGTGACATATGTCTGTATATGACATGACTGGTAGGTCAGTGATACACTCACATCCATGACATATTCCGTACATGACATTACTGGCAGGTCAGTGACACACTCACATCCAAGACATATGTCTGTGCATGACATAAATGGTAGGTCAGTGATACACTCACATCTCTGACATATTTCTGTACATGACATGACTGGTAGGTCAGTGATACACTCACATCCATGACATATGTATGTGCATGACATGACTGGTTGGTCTGTGATGCACTCACATCTGTGACATATGTCTGTATATGACATGACTGGTTGGTCTGTGATACACTCACATCTGTGACATATGTCTGTATATGGCATGACTGGTAGGACAGTGATACACTCATATCCATGACATATGTCTGTATATGACATGACTGGTAGGTCAGTAATACACTCACATCTATGACATATGTCTGCACATGACATGACTGGTAGGTCAGTGATACACTCACATCTGTGACATATGTCTGTATATGACAGGACTGGTAGGTCAGTGATACACTCACACCTGTGACATATGTCTGTATATGACATGACTGGTAGGTCAGTGATACACTCACATCTGTGACATATGTCTGTATATGGCATGACTGGTAGGTCAGTGATACACTCGCATCCATGACATATGTCTGTACATGACATGATTGGTAGGTCAATGATACACTCATATGCATGACATATGGCTGTACATGACATGACTGGTAGGTCTGTGATACACTCACATCCATGACATATGTCTGTACATGACACGACTAGCTTGTCAGTGATCCACTCACATCTGTGACATATGTCTGTACATGACTGTGACGAAACGCGTTTATCTGTCTTGGGTCGTCAAGATCCCGCACTATTTTGGCGCGTCCTCGGGGGACTTTCCCAGCTAAAAATAGACTGAGGGAAGCCGATGGAGGAATTGCTATCTAGAATCTTCTCGAAACACCGAAATTCGAGTAACCCGTGATGCTGGGTATCGCTCTAAATTCGTGTGCAGAGAGATCTAAAAACTCTAGGCGGGGAATGAAGGTTTCCCGAGAAAGTATCTTTTCTCAGAAGCAAATCAAATCAAATCAAATCAAATCAACTTTATTAGGGTCACAAATTGGGCGCGCAGGCCCGTCTTACATTCGGCCCTTCCAATCACTCGTCTTTCGTTCATCAAGAGCATTATACATTTGCATAGGAAGAAAAATAAACATTGTGAAATGAATGTTGTAAACATAAACAAGGCTAATTACCATGGTATGAAGCCCATCTCCCACCTATCCATACATCACCCCACCCACACAACACCCCCACCTACCCACACACATGCGCACCAAGGGACACATACACACCCCCACCTACCCACACACACGCACACCAAGGGACACATACATACCCCACCAACCGACCCATCCCCCTCCCGCACATCCCCCACCCACACACACTGCCCTCACCTGATCCCCCAACCAAAACACACTCGCCACCCACAAACATTCCCCCACCAACCCACACATCCCACGCCCATCCACATTCTACCCCACACATCCTCTCCCCACCCACACCTCAAACCACCCTTCCCCCAGCCACATCTCCATCGACAACATATTCCCCACCCACACACACAATCCCCCACCAACCCACACATCGCACATCCACTCACACATCCCACATCCACTCACACATCCCCAAACCATACACACACATCCCCACCAACTGGCATGTCCCTACCCCCCCCCCCCCCACACACACACACACACACACACATCTCCCAAACCACCCATACATCCCCAATCCACTCACACACACACACCACCACCCACACATACAACTTCCACCCACCCACACATGCCTTAACCTAATCCCCCACCACTTAATCCCCCACCCGCACATCACATACACCTCCTACCACTCACTATTCCCAACCCACGCACCACACACACACATATCCCTCACCAACACATCCCCACTTACACACCACACACATATCCCCCACCCAGATACCACAAAATAATCCCACCCACACCCACACAGATACCCTTACCCATCCACCCCACATACCCCCACTCACACACCACAAAAATCCCCCACCCACACACACATACCTCACCCACACAATATCACCAACCAACACACCACACACCTCTCCCCACCCACACACGCATTCCCTACCCGTCCACCCACACACACTCACTCACACATCCTCCACTACGCACCCACACACCCCCACCAACCCACTCCCAACCAAACATCTCTCGATCACAATACCCCTACCCCCACACACATCCTCCACCCACTCACACATCCCACCCCGACACATACAACTCCCTCACCCACCTACACATCCCTAAGCCACTCACACACCCCCACCCACACATTCCCCATCCACATACACACATCTCCCACACACACTCCCCCACATACTTCCCCCAACCACCACAATCCCCTGCTCACCCACACATATACCCCACCCATACGCACATTCCCCACACCCATCACACACATCCCCTACACCACACACTATCCTCCACCCATACCACCACAAACATACCCTCCACCCACACATCATTCACACATCCCCCACCAACACACCGCACACATATCTCAAACCCACACACCATACACTTCTCCCCATCCGCCCTTCCATCCCAAATCCACCCAACACAATCCCCTACCCACACAACCCCGCCTCCCACACATACTTCCTCAAACCATCCACACATCTCCACCCACATAAACACACATCCCCTGCATCCGTCCCATACACATATCCTCCACCCATACACACATCCCCCACACCCACTCCAACACCCGTACTTTCACCCCCACCACATCCATCCACACATCCCACCAACACCCACAAATACCACTACCCACCAAAACCCACACACCCCAACCCATCCAAATGCATACCCCCACCCACACACCCCCACCCACACATATCCCCACACTCACACACATCCTCCACATACACTCACACTTCCTCACATCTAGACACATACAAAATGTCTCACGTTAGTATTGAAACTAGTATGAACAAACTCCCACACTTTACTCACACACATACACTGACACTTGTCATGAGCAGTCTCATAAAAATGTTAAACATGGAGAAAAATGTGTACATAAAATGTATGTGAAGTAAAAATAGTGATGCTCTCTCTCTCTCTCTCTCTCTCTCTCTCTCTCTCTCTCTCTCTCTATCTCTCTCTCTCTCTCTCTCTCTCACACACACACACACACACACACACACACATTCACTCTCACGCTCACACATTCACTCTTCCGCTCATTCATTCACTCTCACGCATTCACTCTCCCGCTCATTCACCCTCACGCTCACTCATTCACTCTCCCGCTCACTCATTCACTTTCCCGTTCACTCATTCACTCTCCCGCTCACTCATTCACTCTCCCGCTCACTCATTCACTCTCACGCTCACTCGTTCTGTCTCTCATTCACACTCACTGACTGACTCACTCAAACTATAGTAATGAACATGAGTTTATATTATGCATGATGAAATCAAATGGTATTTAACTGATAATATGACAGATGAGAATACACAAGCATATGGATTCGCGTGTTACATAACATGCGTGTTACATGACATGCATCAGCACTCGCTTCTAGTGCGCATTGAGTTGGCACGAAGCGGGAAATTGGCTAAACCAGTCATTCACTTACTTTTGTTCGAAGAGAACAGACGCAGGCCTGATGTGAGCCATTTTTGTGTTGCGTCTCACCTCAACCATGATTCGGCTGACTGTTATGGAAAGGAAGCTGAGAAGCCCTTGAACAGTTCTGAAGCTGACTGGAAATCTGGTTTTTCACCATTCAGGTAGATATGTGTTTAAATCATTTAACTTTGTACGTGTGTTCCACACGCCATTGTTCTAACCTCATTACCTATGCGGATGTCCTTGCATACTAATTAGCAAACCGATCGATAACGCAGGTGACAGGCTAATCGTGTGTTTGTTTACTGTGTGCTCGCGAATCAGCTGTTAGGAACGCCGTAATGTGATGTGGGCGATTTGGGTTCCAAATATATGTACCATATATTGCCAATCGTTGCATCTATTAGGTTGCTGTGTTAGAATAAAACATAGTTACTTGTGCCGGATGGAAACTTAGATTATGTCAGTCAGTTGCTGAAGCCAGAAGAACGGTTAGAAAACCAGGTAAGTTGGTAGGTGGAGATTCAGACAACATTGTGCTTAGTTACTAAGTAAAGGAAGAACTTAGTTCTGTGCCACCAGGAATGATGTAACTATTGTGTAATAACTTAATAGTGAATTCATTGTAGTGGAACACCGGATTTCTGTGGTAAGGTAAGTTTGCTTTGGTGATATATATGTATATATAAATATGATGTGACATTGTGTATATATATTAGGTCATGGCATGTGATACTTCCTGGGGTAATTCCGAACGCCGAATAGCTCGACGCGTGATAACACTGCGTGCCGTCGCGATATAAATATGCGTTCTGAAATCTTGTCTGAGCTATCCTGTTTCTTTCATACTGGCGCTAGTGCGAGTGAATGCTAAGGTGCTGGAAGTATGGAAGGATGCAAGGAGGCTGTATGAGACTGGGGAAATATAGGATATGGGGGATGTGAAAGCAAGTTATGAAAGTATGGGTTGGTAGGCCAAACCAACGATGAAGTTCGGTCCAGGCCAAGGCTAAACCACTTGGGAGGACAGAACTGGAACATTACCCTTGGAACATGTGGGGAACATGTATTCTCAAGAAGGCTTCTTGACTCTAAGGCAGAGTCTGATAAGAAGGGTTTGCTATGGCGTGGACAGGTGATCCCACCAGCAAACAGGCTTGTGTACATAGTGGATGTGATCATGTCCTATTCCTATATTCCAAGGGATGGTATATTGATCAAGATTATGTTTCTTAATGAACATTGATGATGTTAGGAACGAGTCCAGGGACTCTTTACCTATTTGTTTAGTTCGATTAAATTAGAACAATAACAGCCTTGTATCACTACTGACGTTAGCGACGACTGGTAGATGATTAGGGATAGGTGAGACCTACGATCAGACTCGTCATTCTGATTTCTTGCTCTGTTTGACGGGCTGTTCTGTGAGGCCAGCTGACATTTGGGAACCCATGCTTTACTACTCTCCATATAGAGATAATGCTTTGGTTATATGCATAACTAAGTAGCATGACTGAGGGTTGAGTAGTTATTGGTAGGATGCATGTGGACTAATGTTTGGGCCAGTATACTCTCACCGGTCGCTCTTCCTTTTCAGGAGTTTGCCTGTTGAGGAACCAGTCAACTATAATTGTTGTTGGCAGGAAACCACTTCGTGTGACACAGCGAAGGGTTCAGTTCTTTACTTATCACGCCAGACTCAACCACACCAGGTACCCAATGTGATTCACCATGCGTGAAGTTTGCATCAAGAAATACAACTGCCCTGAAGGTGCACGTGTGGGAAGTGATGGTTTGTGATGTTTTTCGATAATAGAAGATACTCTGTTTCTGCCAGGAACATTTCAGCATTTTGAGTAATCATGCTCAACGAAAGGAAACACCGGACCGTATATTATGACGGTGGTTCTGCCTAAACGCAGAAGTAACTGATCTTCAGACACTTGAATGGTTCTTTGGACAGCTCTAGTGGCAGGTCTTGAGAAGAACTACACCAGCTATTGACTTGTGGCAAGTGTTACCCGGTGGAAGGGACTATGGATTATAGTCCAACCTGAATTGTTTCCGTGAAATAGATGTCTGATTCTATTAGTGTACTGTCTCAGTATGAAGATTATAAACTGTGTTCGAGTAGGACTCAGTAACATTTCAGTAGCCATATCTGATTCTACAAGCAGTGTGACTGTAAGAGACCATTAAAGTAATCATTGACATTTTTCCATCCATGTTCCTGTGATGTGATGAAGGGACCATTGAATTGGTCATTGACAGATCCGTTCTGCAGTGGGACTGTGCTATGAGTGACAGACCATTCGATTGGTCAGTGACTATTTAAGTTCATCGAAGTAACGAGTACGTGGAGTCAAGTCCAGGAGGATTGTCTCCCAACCGGTATTGTTCGAGAACTGTATTAACAGTGACTCCGTGGGAGTGATACAGATGCAGTTGGTCCAGTGAAGTGTGGTCCAGCAGTGACTCTATTGTTGTGGATCCACGCTCTGGAGACGGAGTGGTCTCCAAGGTTCTAGTCATCTCACTGGAAGGAAGCCGGGTGAGTGGCGGACCGACTGGACGGGACATCTGCATCCAATCTACTTCTCAACTCGATGAAGACACCTACATCTCTGATTCTGTCTCTACTCTATCTTCTATTTGTGTAAATAGATTATTCTATCAGGATGTTCATTTCAGTTCTATATTCTCAAGGGTAGAATAAACTTTATGTAAGTTGACTTGCTCTTTGTATAATGATTGAGTGTGGTCTCGGACGATGCCTAAGTGTTCATTGTTCCACAGGTGTAGGTAGTTAGTGGGGGTCTAGAATCTGGAGGGGCTTGTAGACGTAATTAACTAATATGAGATCAACCACAGAGTAAAAATGTGTATCTGCTTGTCCAACCCCTGGGGCTAGTATACACGGGAGTGCCAGAGACACCTCGGGTGTGGTTCACTCTCACTACCCAAGGTGAACTCGTCACACTCCATACAGAGTGGGAGCCCGTCCGGGATTATTCCAAGATCTTTGTGTGTTGTAGACCTCTCACATAGGGATAGGGACTTAGTCTTTATCCTCTACTTCAGTCTACATAAGATTCTACTACTTCTACCTATCTCCTAACTGTCTGACGGACATTTGTGTTGTGGTGATTAGTTAGTACTATTGATTATTGATTCATTGTATTGCTTCACCCACACATACTTGAGTACCCACCTCTCATAGTCAACATGTCTACCCAAGAGTTAGACTTAGACAAAGTTCAGGAAACTGGACGTAAGTCTGGTCTTGAAGGAGATGCTTTGAAATCCTATGTCCAAGAGGTGGAAAGAAATTTTCGCCAAGAGGAAAGAGAGAGGAGGAGAGCAGAAAGAGAACTGGAAGCCAGTAAAGTGGCTCTTGAGGAAAAGAGGATAGCGGCTGATACTGAAATGAAACGGCTTGAGTTGGAAGCCGAGAAAGAAAAACGTGACCATGAGTATCGAATGAAGCTACTTGAGGCACAAGTGCCTGCTACAGGTGTAACTGATGGAGCTATGGGAGGAGGTGTACCTCCTGGCTCAGAGTCAACCAGTAGACGTGACTACCAGGCTATGAAATGGCCTTTACAGCCGTTCGAACCCGAGAAGGAACGGATAGACCAATACTTAGAGAAGTATGAAGCCATGTCTATTGCAATGGGTCTAGACAAACAGAAATGGTGTTTAAAACTCTCCCAGGGACTCCGTGCCGAAGGTTATGAAGTGTATGCACGCTTGCCACCGGGTTTACAGAATGATTACCCGGCATTGAAAGCGGCTCTCTTGAAGAGATTCGAGATCACAGCGCACTCATACCGACGGAAGTTTAGAACTTCAAAGCGGGAACCTGGTGAACTGTTTTCAGCATACAGTGTGAGATTGAACTCATACCTTCTTAAATGGATGGCCTTGGCCGGATTTAAGGAGGAGTATGAAAGTTTGCGTGAGTTGATGGTTGTAGATCAGATGCGAATGCAAATGTCCAAACCCTTGCGAAACTTCTTAGGTGAGAATGGGGCTGAGAGATTGGATATAGTCACCAAGTTAGCCGAAAGATACGTTGAAGTCTATGGCGAGACTGGGGACACCAGTCCAACAGATCCGAGATCGAAAGATAAGGATCAAGGTAAGTCCAAGAAGGCCAAGAAGAACAGAGGTTCTGATGAACCAAAGAAACAGGTAAACTCTTTAGAGAAGATCTCTAACGTCAACCAAGGTAAGAATAGCCCACCTAGTTCTCCAAAGAGGAAGTGGAGTGAACGATGGTGCAAATTCTGCAAGTCCAGCACTCACAATACGAGTGAGTGTAAGAGTAAGCCCAAGGACTTTCACTTTGCTTGTCTTGCAGAGGTGAGGGATAGACCATGCAGGAAAGTGAAGTCGGTTGATGGGAATGGAGAACCTAGACGACCTCCAGTGGTTGAGAGAGTAGAAGTGAATGGGCAACAGGTGTTGTGCCTCTACGACACAGGATTGCAATTTTCAGCTGTAATTGCATCCCACCTGACAGGCCCAGAGCAACTCACCGGGGAGATGACGGAGATACAGCCAGCCAGTAGGAGTGCTGTGGCGTTACGTTGCCCGATTGCCAATGTGGAGATTCGGAGCAAGTACGTTACTGGACGCATTCAGGCGGCAGTAGTACCGGATCCTCTCTATCCCCTAATTCTTGGCCGGAAGTACGTGTTTCTGGGCGAACCAGAACACCCTAGCATCCATAAGTCTAGGCAGGTCAGAGATACAGAGGAAGAGGGTCTCGAAAAGGTAAGTCTCCGAAATACTCACCCGGATGGAATGAGTAATGCTCGGAGCAAGGATGCGACGGAGTGTCCTTGTTCAGAACTGGTTGCCCAACAATGAAAACCCGTTAACTCAGGGTAAGTTCGAACTCTGATAACCAGGTCACCGTTAATTCAGACCGGATCAGAGAAAGGCAGAGGGAACGTAAGTTGGTTCCTGAGAGCTTCAGAGCTAATCTGCTGCGAACGGTACATGTCAGGTCCCCAACCGGACATCTGACTGTAGGGACAACCAGTAAATGTCTATCCCGGTACTATTGGTGGCCGGGAATGACAGGCGACGTGCGCAGGTATATTAGGTCTTGTCCGGAGTGCCGTAAATGCACACCTGAGAAACGGACGAAGACGAAGATATCCTTAGAGGTTGGAGACCGAGTTCTAGTACTCCTCCCAATAGAGGGGAACGAATTCGAAATCGGGTGGCAGGGCCCATTCCTAGTGGATAAAGTGGGGCTCCACAAGCACTATGGAGTGGTTATCCTGGGAAAGTCTACTACTTTCCATTCCAGTCTCCTCATGCGCTATGAGGGGAAGCCCGATGATAAGTCCACCAGCCCAAGGGCGCAGAGATTCGCTGAAAGAACGGTTCGGGGTTCAGGTCAGGTAGCGGAAAGCCTGTCACACCATAGGCAGACCTATATGTATGTGCAGGTACCTTCTTCGGTTCAGCCCGGTGCTCGGGGGAACATGACCGGCCAAAGGAACACCCGCAGTGCTAGCTACACTGAGAACCGTGGTCGGAAGAGGTGGGTTGTGTCAGAACGGACACAGACCCCTGGTCCCTCAATCCGACCGACTGCAGTCCAGCTGGGTCCTCGAAAGGGGAAGCTGGAGTTGCAGAAGTCCAGTAAACTCTGGCAGGAACGATCGTTAAATCAGGTCGAGACGGGAGCTCTGGTCCGCAAGACACTGCGAGATGCCCGATCGCAGTAGCGGAGTAGGCGTTGATCACCCGTGATACTGAGTAGCTTGTCTCCCCACCTAATGTGGTAAAAGTATTCTATACAATATTGACGGGTTAGACTTCCTCACCCGCCATCCGGTCTCTAAGAAAGAAGAACGAACGACATAGACAGCTTCTGCGTAGAAGTGGAACGACGGGGTCGATCCTCTTAAAGTGGGGGCCTATGTGACGAAACGCGTTTATCTGTCTTGGGTCGTCAAGATCCCGCACTATTTTGGCGCGTCATCGGGGGACTTTCCCAGCTAAAAATAGACTGAGGGAAGCCGATGGAGGAATTGCTATCTAGAATCTTCTCGAAACACCGAAATTCGAGTAACCCGTGATGCTGGGTATCGCTCTAAATTCTCGTGCAGAGAGATCTAGAAACTCTAGGCGGGGAATGACGGTTTCCCGAGAAAGTATCTTTTCTCAAGAAGCACTCGCTTCTAGTGCGCATTGAGTTGGCACGAAGCGGGAAATTGGCTAAACCAGTCATTCACTTACTTTTGTTCGAAGAGAACAGACGCAGGCCTGATGTGAGCCATTTTTGTGTTGCGTCTCACCTCAACCATGATTCGGCTGACTGTTATGGAAAGGAAGCTGAGAAGCCCTTGAACAGTTCTGAAGCTGACTGGAAATCTGGTTTTTCACCATTCAGGTAGATATTTGTTTAAATCATTTAACTTTGTACGTGTGTTCCACACGCCATTGTTCTAACCTCATTACCTATGCGGATGTCCTTGCATACTAATTAGCAAACCGATCGATAACGCAGGTGACAGTTAATCGTGTGTTTGTTTACTGTGTGCTCGCGAATCAGCTGTTAGGAACGCCGTAATGTGATGTGGGCGATTTGGGTTCCAAATATATGTACCATATATTGCCAATCGTTGCATCTATTAGGTTGCTGTGTTAGAATAAAACATAGTTACTTGTGCCGGATGGAAACTTAGATTATGTCAGTCAGTTGCTGAAGCCAGAAGAACGGTTAGAAAACCAGGTAAGTTGGTAGGTGGAGATTCAGACAACATTTGTGCTTAGTTACTAAGTAAAGGAAGAACTTAGTTCTGTGCCACCAGGAATGATGTAACTATTGTGTAATAACTTAATAGTGAATTCATTGAGTGGAACACCGGATTTCTGTGGTAAGGTAAGTTTGCTTTGGTGATATATATGTATATATATATATGATGTGACATTGTGTATATATATTAGGTCATGGCATGTGATACTTCCTGGGGTAATTCCGAACGCCGAATAGCTCGACGCGTGATAACACTGCGTGCCGTCGCGATATAAATATGCGTTCTGAAATCTTGTCTGAGCTATCCTGTTTCTTTCATACTGGCGCTAGTGCGAGTGAATGCTAAGGTGCTGGAAGTATGGAAGGATGCAAGGAGGCTGTATGAGACTGGGGAAATATAGGATATGGGGGATGTGAAAGCAAGTTATGAAAGTATGGGTTGGTAGGCCAAACCAACGATGAAGTTCGGTCCAGGCCAAGGCTAAACCACTTGGGAGGACAGAACTGGAACATTACCCTTGGAACATGTGGGGAACATGTATTCTCAAGAAGGCTTCTTGACTCTAAGGCAGAGTCTGATAAGAAGAGTTTGCTATGGCGTGGGCAGGTGATCCCACCAGCAAACAGGCTTGTGTACATAGTGGATGTGATCATGTCCTATTCCTATATCCCGAGGGATGGTATATTGATCAAGATTATGTTTCTTAATGAACATTGATGATGTTAGGAACGAGTCCAGGGACTCGTTACCTATTTGTTTAGTTCGATTAAATTAGAACAATAACAGCCTTGTATCACTACTGACGTTAGCGACGACTGGTAGATGATTAGGGATAGGTGAGACCTACGATCAGACTCGTCATTCTGATTTCTTGCTCTGTTTGACGGGCTGTTCTGTGAGGCCAGCTGACATTTGGGAACCCATGCTTTACTACTCTCCATATAGAGATAATGCTTTGGTTATATGCATAACTAAGTAGCATGACTGAGGGTTGAGTAGTTATTGGTAGGATGCATGTGGACTAATGTTTGGGCCAGTATACTCTCACCGGTCGCTCTTCCTTTTCAGGAGTTTGCCTGTTGAGGAACCAGTCAACTATAATTGTTGTTGGCAGGAAACCACTTCGTGTGACACAGCGAAGGGTTCAGTTCTTTACTTATCACGCCAGACTCAACCACACCAGGTACCCAATGTGATTCACCATGCGTGAAGTTTGCATCAAGAAATACAACTGCCCTGAAGGTGCACGTGTGGGAAGTGATGGTTTGTGATGTTTTTCGATAATAGAAGATACTCTGTTTCTGCCAGGAACATTTCAGCATTTTGAGTAATCATGCTCTACGAAAGGAAACACCGGACCGTATATTATTACGGTGGTTCTGCCTAAACGCAGAAGTAACTGATCTTCAGACACTTGAATGGTTCTTTGGACAGCTCTAGGGGCAGGTCTTGAGAAGAACTACACCAGCTATTGACTTGTGGCAAGTGTTACCCTGTGGAAGGGACTATGGATTATAGTCCAACCTGAATTGTTTCCGTGAAATAGATGTCTGATTCTATTAATGTACTGTCTCAGTATGAAGATTATAAACTGTGTTCGAGTAGGACTCAGTAACATTTCAGTAGCCATATCTGATTCTACAAGCAGTGTGACTGTAAGAGACCATTGAATTGGTCATTGACATTTTTCCATCCATGTTCCTGTGATGTGATGAAGGGACCATTGAATTGGTCATTGACAGATCCGTTCTGCAGTGGGACTGTGCTATGAGTGACAGACCATTCGATTGGTCAGTGACTATTTAAGTTCATCGAAGTAACGAATACTTGGAGTCAAGTCCAGGAGGATTGTCTCCCAACCGGTATTGTTCGAGAACTGTATTAACAGTGACTCCGTGGGAGTGATACAGATGCAGTTGGTCCAGTGAAGTGTGGTCCAGCAGTGACTCTATTGTTGTGGATCCACGCTCTGGAGACGGAGTGGTCTCCAAGGTTCTAGTCATCTCACTGGAAGGAAGCCGGGTGAGTGGCGGACCGACTGGACGGGACATCTGCATCCAATCTACTTCTCAACTCGATGAAGACACCTACATCTCTGATTCTGTCTCTACTCTATCTTCTATTTGTGTAAATAGATTATTCTATCAGGATGTTCATTTCAGTTCTATATTCTCAAGGGTAGAATAAACTTTATGTAAGTTGACTTGCTCTTTGTATAATGATTGAGTGTGGTCTCGGACGATGCCTAAGTGTTCATTGTTCCACAGGTGTAGGTAGTTAGTGGGGGTCTAGAATCTGGAGGGGCTTGTAGACGTAATTAACTAATATGAGATCAACCACAGAGTAAAAATGTGTATCTGCTTGTCCAACCCCTGGGGCTAGTATACACGGGAGTGCCAGAGACACCTCGGGTGTGGTTCACTCTCACTACCTAAGGTGAACTCGTCACAATGACATGACTGGTAGGTCAGTGATACACTCACATCTATGATATATGTCTGTAAATGACATGACACGTACGTCAGTGATACACTCACATCCATGATATATGTCTGTATATGACATAACTGGTAGGTCAGTGATACACTCACATCCATGACATATGTCTGTACATGACATGACTGGTAGGTCAGCAATACACTCAATGACATATGTCTGTATATGACATGACTGGTAGGTGAGTGATACACTCACATCTGTAACATATGTCTGTACATGACATGACTGGTAGGTCTGTGATACATTCACATCTGTGACATATGTCTGTATATGACATGACTGGTAGGTCAGTGATTCACTCACATCCATGACATATGTGCGTACATGACATGACTGGTAGGTCAGTAATACACTCACATCCATGACATATGTGCGTACATGACATGACTGGTAGGTCAGTAATACACTCACATCTACATGACTGGTAGGTGAGTATTTAAAATACGTGATTTGAAAATAACCCATTTTTCTTCCACTGTTTTTATTTTTCTATAGGTAGTTTTACAAAGATTTTATTTAATTCTGTCTCTTAAATTTCGCTCACAGCGAATGAGATTTTTTAAAGTTTACAGCTTCGCATTGTTTTTTGTTTTTTTTGGTATGATCTTTGCTTTGTTCTCCTGTTGGTTCTTATTGTTGTAATAACTGCATTGTGATCTGTGTTTATACTTAAGTTGGTCACTCGTGTGCATCTAATATATTTCTCTTTCTGTTATTTCTTGATAACATAAAATCAAGTTGGCTTCTGGTGTCTAGATAGCTCCATTTGTACCAGGTGTATATGTAAGAGTCGTTGTGTTTTGTAAAAAAATGTGTTAGATATAAAAAGGTCGTGTTAACTGAATGACCCTATCAGTCTACTTCCATTATAATTTCTTGCACTGCGTTTGTCTCTAAATACTCCACGATGTTTCTCTGTGTCCGTCCTGTTTTGTACTAATCTTGCATTGAAGTCTCCCATAACTATGATGATGTAATGCATCTCTATTGCATTTAGTACTTTGTGGCAGTCTTCGTAAACCTCCTTGCATTCTTCCTCATATTTGTTAGTATTACATAATGCGTTTCTTGTACATATGTTGTAATTGCCTGTTCTGTTATTCTCACGGTTATGATTCTTTCTAAAATGAATTTTATTTCTAATATTATTCATGCTAGCCGTGGTTCAATAACTATCCCTACACCTTGTCGTGTCCTTTCTTGTTGTTCCACTCTGGAGTAGATAAACCTATGACTGTGGTGGATATCCTTGCAGACTCTCCTTTTTATTCTATTGTACGCTATACCCATGATTCCATTGTTCCTTTTTTCCACTGTTTCTGTGAGTTCTTCTTCTTTACTGTTAAAACCGCATATGTATAGTATGCCAATTGTTTCAAAGGCTGATCTGTCTCGTTGTCCTTTAACATTGGCGGGTCTGTTTTAATTTAGGTCAGTCCGATTATGCTTCGTTCTTCTTCTGTGGCAAGAATATAGTTGGGTGACTCGTTAACCAGTCAGACAGTTTACTAAAGGTTTAAGGAAAATGGTCTCCCCATCTCATGAAACAAAAATTCACAAATACAGACACGTATGCACTCACTTCCGCCTCCACCGAAATGCCCATCTATGACAGCAACAGCGCTCAGCGCCATCACCAGCAGGTGTAGAGCTCTCATTTCACCACCACTTAAACATGTCAGAAATAAAAAAAAATGTTATACATTATCTCCAGCCGTAGAGCTCTCATTTCACCACGGCTGAAACATGTTAGATATACATACATATTATACATTACCTCCAGCCGTAGAGCTATTATTTCACCACGGCTGAAACATGTTAGATATACACTCATATTATACATTACCTCCAGCCGTAGAGCTATTATTTCACCACGGCTGAAACATGTTAGATATACACTCATATTATACATTACCTCCAGCCGTAGAGCTATTATTTCACCACGGCTAAAACATGTCAGATATACACTCATATTATACATTACCTCCAGCCGTAGAGCTCTCATTTCACCAAGGCTAAAACATGTCAGATACACACTCATATTATACATTACCTCCAGCCGTAGAGCTCTCATTTCACCAAGGCTAAAACATGTCAGATACACACTCATATTATACATTACCTCCAGCCGTAGAGCTCTCATTTCACCAAGGCTAAAACATGTCAGATATACACTCATATTATACATTACCTCCAGCCGTAGAGCTATTATTTCACCACGGCTAAAACATGTCAGATACACACTCATATTATACATTACCTCCAGCCGTAGAGCTCTCATTTCACCAAGGCTAAAACATGTCAGATACACACTCATATTATACATTACCTCCAGCCGTAGAGCTCTCATTTCACCAAGGCTAAAACATGTCAGATATACACTCATATTATACATTATCTCCAGCCGTAGAGCTCTCATTTCACCAAGGCTAAAACATGTTAGATATACACTCATATTATACATTATCTCCAGCCGTAGAGCTATTATTTCACCACGGCTAAAACATGTCAGATATACACTCATATTATACATTATCTCCAGCCGTAGAGCTATTATTTCACCACGGCTAAAACATGTCAGATATACACTCATATTATACATTACCTCCAGCCGTAGAGCTATTATTTCACCAAGGCTGAAACATGTCAGATATACACTCATATTATACATTATCTCAAGCCGTAGAGCTATTATTTCACCACGGCTAAAACATGTCAGATATACACTCATATTATACATTATCTCCAGCCGTAGAGCTATTATTTCACCACGGCTAAAACATGTCAGATATACACTCATATTATACATTACCTCCAGCCGTAGAGCTATTATTTCACCACGGCTAAAACATGTCAGATATACACTCATATTATACATTACCTCCAGCCGTAGAGCTATTATTTCACCACGGCTAAAACATGTCAGATATACACTCATATTATACATTACCTCCAGCCGTAGAGTTATTATTTCACCACGGCTAAAACATGTCAGATATACACTCATATTATACATTATCTCCAGCCGTAGAGCTATTATTTCACCACGGCTAAAACATGTCAGATATACACTCATATTATACATTACCTCCAGCCGTAGAGCTATTATTTCACCAAGGCTGAAACATGTCAGATATACACTCATATTATACATTATCTCCAGCCGTAGAGCTATTATTTCACCACGGCTAAACATGTCAGATATACACTCATATTATACATTACCTCCAGCCGTAGAGCTATTATTTCACCAAGGCTGAAACATGTCAGATATACACTCATATTATACATTATCTCCAGCCGTAGAGCTATTATTTCACCACGGCTAAAACATGTCAGATATACACTCATATTATACATTATCTCCAGCCGTAGAGCTATTATTTCACCACGGCTAAAACATGTCAGATATACACTCATATTATACATTACCTCCAGCCGTAGAGCTATTATTTCACCAAGGCTGAAAACATGTCAGATATACACTCATATTATACATTATCTCAAGCCGTAGAGCTATTATTTCACCACGGCTAAAACATGTCAGATATACACTCATATTATACATTATCTCCAGCCGTAGAGCTATTATTTCACCACGGCTAAAACATGTCAGATATACACTCATATTATACATTACCTCCAGCCGTAGAGCTATTATTTCACCACGGCTAAAACATGTCAGATATACACTCATATTATACATTACCTCCAGCCGTAGAGCTATTATTTCACCACGGCTAAAACATGTCAGATATACACTCATATTATACATTATCTCCAGCCGTAGAGCTATTATTTCACCACGGCTAAAACATGTCAGATATACACTCATATTATACATTATCTCCAGCCGTAGAGCTATTATTTCACCACGGCTAAAACATGTCAGATATACACTCATATTATACATTATCTCCAGCCGTAGAGCTATTATTTCACCACGGCTAAAACATGTCAGATATACACTCATATTATACATTATCTCCAGCCGTAGAGCTATATTTCACCACGGCTAAAACATGTCAGATATACACTCATATTATACATTACCTCCAGCCGTAGAGCTATTATTTCACCACGGCTAAAACATGTCAGATATACACTCATATTATACATTATCTCCAGCCGTAGAGCTATTATTTCACCACGGCTAAAACATGTCAGATACACAATCTTTTTATAACATTATCACAAGCCGTTTGCAAGTAATTTCCCTATCTGTGTTTGTCAGAGATACACTAAACCCAACCTGTAACTAATGTGTGTAGTGCTACATTTAGTGTAGTGTGAGTTTTAGCCTTATCTGTGTTCTTCAATGTGGCGGAACGCATCTGATAATATTATATTGAATCTCTCATTCTACACACAAATAGTCTTAAAAGTCGAGAGGATCGGCTTAATTTTTTCTTTAATGGTGCATATCCCTTACAGAACGTTGCAGTCAATACCACTATTTTTTCAGCTGCTGTTGATGTACTAGGCAAGATTACGTTCAGTAGTTTGCCATTACTTTCTGAACGACCGATTCACATACCCCCGTAAGTTATCAGCGCGGCGTGAACCACTGCCGATTCCCCACTTGGATACATGGGATTACGAACAATGTTGTTAAACCCTTGGCCAGGGAGACACATTGGGGTTTATCCCATTTGGCTCGATCTCATTCCACAACGCGGCCTGCCGAAAGCGTCGCACAAAACAACAACTCCGTAGCTCTTGCGACGACCCCCAGGAGTCTCCGAGAAAACTGCACTTGTGAACCGAAAGATGTAGCCCGGATTCGAACACACAGTCTTCGGAGCGCGAGGCAGATGGTTTGACCACTGCACCACGGAGACTCTCATTTCTACAACCAAGATCAAATCAAGGAGGAATGAGAAGATAGAAAATAACACTGCACTGCTCAGCGCCTACAAATCTATTAGGCAAAATTGCGGAAGTAGAACTTCATCATCATCATGTGCCATGCTGGTAAGCGCGTGGGGTAGTGGGGGGGGGGGGGGGGGCGTCATGTCTCGCCATCTCACTGATCATCAGAGTCGTGGATCAGCTCAATATTCTTGACTCGACCATACCACGTGGTGAAGCCATCCAAGTATTTACTTCTCTGCCTTCCTCTTGGTCTCTTCCCTTCGATCTTGCCAGTTGTCATTAAGTTCTCCAATTTATTTCTTCTCATAACATGACCAAGACATATTGACTGCCTTCGTCTAATTTCTCTAATCAGTTTACGATTTTCATTTGTTTCTTGTAGGACTTGGTCATTGGTTTTCCTGTCTGCCCATGGTATTCTTTGCATTTTCTTCAGAAATCATATTTCCACAGCCATTCGATCTTTTTCAGGCTGTTTGCTCATTGTCCACGCTTCACATCCGCACAAAAGCACAGGTTCTATGTAGCACCTGAACACTCATTTTCTCGTTGTAAATGTCATATTTTCATTGGTCAGTATGTTTTCCATCTTGAAAAAGGCTACCTTCGCCACTGCGATTCTTGTTCTAATCTCTTCAAAACCTTTTCCATCAGATGTTATGAGTGTTCCGAGATAATTGTACCGATTCACTTGCTTAAGAATATTCCCATTTACTTGTATATTACATTCTGGTATTTCGCTCTTTCCTGTGACGACAATAATCTGTGTCGTCTTACAATTTAATTCTAACCCTAATCGTTCACTGTGTGCAACAACCGCATCTACCAAATGTTGCAGATCCTGCTCATTGTCTGCAATCAATACTGTATCATCTGCATAACTAATGTTATTTATGTTTCTTCCTCCAATGATTATTCAATTCATTTTTTGTACATTACTGAACATAGTTTCACATTACAGGGAAAAACGATATGGAGACATTACACATACCTGTCCCACACCTCACCTACTTCATTATCAATTCTTATGGCAGCTTGTTGTTTCCAATATGTGGTTGTTGTTTTTTTTTTCAAGTTAAAGGTCTTTACCATCAAACTGTAGATCTGCAAGCACCTCTATCAAGTAGAACTGTCATTGCACAAAGTGAATACAGTCTGGTTTCTACAACTGTCAAATCTCAAATGTGACCAAAGTCGGCCACCCGTTCACCGGCGAAACAAGCTATAAGGTGTAACAATTTGAGAGTTTTTGGCGTCAAATAAAATACCGAAATGTTAACACCGAGGAATTCCAGACTGAGGAGAAACTTTCAACAGGACTAATGTGTGAAGTGACCAAAATCTGGTTAAGGATACCGCATGTCCTGACACACATTTGCTACAAGCAGATGAAAAGTTCAAAGGTCATTCAACAGGGAAGTGCTAAAATCAGACTTGGATATATAAAAAAGGGCTAAAGAATACTACATTAGATCGTCTTTTGGAAGAAACAGGTAACAAGAGATTTTTAAATGAATATTCTTTTACTGTTTATAAATTCCTATGGATGTTATTTCCTAGCAATTATTCCGCTAAGTATCGACAATGGACTTTCGCTTCGTCTGTTGTCCGATGTATGTCACGTCAACGAGAGCTATTATTTTCTTATTGTGTTGTATGCTATAGTTGTATTACTATATTTCTTGTATTCTTACCACACAACTGGGAATATCATGCTATGCTAGGACTAGTTACTTTTAATATGAGTTTATTATAATCTTGATTTACGAAATGTATATGATGTTTTAAAATGTTATAACACACGAGGGTGAATGTTTGTTTTGCTATTATTATGAGGAACTTTCTTTATCCATATTGCCTATTGTTGTAGTATGCTTCATATGTAATATGTTGCCCATTGGGGTTGATTATTATGCTATACTATCTTTGTTGTGTTTGACGCATAGGTGATGTGGTGTATACATTACCCATAACTATGTGAAGGGTATTATATGGACATGTTAGCCCTTACTAGTGTGTGATGAAAGTGCGTTCATCGTAACGCACATGAGGCTGACGCAGAGACTGATCACCGGAAGGTAAGCCCAAAGGTCAGGCCTTTTGTATTAACACCACTGACCACTTAATCTGCTGAATCAACTTTGGTGATGAAGCGAAAGCAAAGACACCGTGTTTCTGAATCAGTGACGTGCACAATTCAGTCCTGATGACGAGACCGATAAGGTGAAGGCAGCAATTGTAACGACACGTCCTGTTCGATTATCGAAATGTCCTTCTAACTGGACAGAGTGAGAGGGACAGAGGGAAGAAAAGAGGGAGGGAGAGAGGGAGGGAGAGAGAGAGAGAGAGAGAGAGAGAGAGAGAGAGAGAGAGAGAGAGGAGTATAGCGTTAAACCTGGATGAGAGACATTCCCAGACACTACAACTGTTTGTATATGTGTATTTGGTTTATGTATAGATAGGATTTTATATATGTAGGTCATAGAAACTACACATTCTTGATCGTCTATTATAAGATATTACAAACAGAACATATGTGGCTAGAAGATATTGCCATCTATGTGATGAGACATCAGAAGTACATATGTGGCTATAAGAAAACGCACAAGCAACACACACTTACAAAATGTATGAACAGCAGAAATCTGTGACAACACCTTCACGAACACTGCTACTTATAGTGACTGGGTAGAGACCTGCCATTGGTCAGATCACTTTGGGCTGCAACATGTTCTCCCCAATGTATTTTCATTTGTCGAACAGATCTTGATACCGACAGACATCATGTCAAGATCACCCTGATGTTGTTAACAATCCTCAATACATTCGTCATCATCACTAGACAGGTGCTATGCAGAAAGTCCTTTCATCAGTGTCCCGAGGACAGAGACTCCACCGTGTGCTGGTTAACTCATGTATTTTTATGTTCAAGGTGTCTACAATGTCCCGCCTCCGTCGTGTTAGTCGACTTTTGTCTCTTTAATGTCCCGTCTCCATCTTCATACTGACCGTCTATCTGTCTCTTCAATGTCCTCTCTCCATCTGTGTACTGGCCGAATTCTGTCTCTTAAATGTCCTCTCTCCATCTGTGTACTGGCCGACTTCTGTCTCTTAAATGTCCTGTCTCCATCTGTGTACTGGCCGACTTCTGTCTCTTAAATGTCCTGTCTCCATCTGTGTACTGGCCGACTTCTGTCTCTTCAATGTCCTCTCGCCATCTGCGTACTGGCTGACTTCTGACTCTTAAATGTCCTGTCTCTATCTGTGTACTGGGCGACTCCTGTCTCTTCAATGTCCTGTCTTAACCTTCATACTGACCGACTCCTGTCTCTTCAATGTCCTGTCTTAACCTTCATACTGACCGACTCCTGTCTCTTCAATGTCCTGTCTCCACATTCATACTGACCGACTCCTGTCTCTTCAATGTCCTGTCTTTACCGTCAAACAGACCGACTCCTGTCTCTTCAATGTCCTGTCTCCATCTTCATACTGGCCGACTTCTGTCTCTTCAATGTCCTGTCTTTACCGTCAAACAGACCGACTCCTGCCTCTTCAATGTCCTGTCTCCATCTTCATACTGGCCGACTTCTGTCTCTTCAATGTCCTGTCTTTACCGTCAAACAGACCGACTCCTGTCTCTTCAATGTCCTGTCTCCATCTTCATACTGACCGACTCCTGTCTCTTCAATGCCCTGTGTCCATCTTCATACTGACTGACTCCTGTCTCTTCAATGTCCTGTCTCCATCATCATACTGACCGACTCCTGTATCTTTAATGTCCTGTTTCCATCTTCATACTGGTCGACTCCAGTCTCTTCAGTGTCCTATCTCCATCTTCATACTGACCGATTTCTGTCTCTTCAATGTCCTGTCTCCATCTTCATACTGGTCGACTCCAGTCTCTTCAGTGTCCTATCTCCATCTTCATACTGACCGATTTCTGTGTCTTCAATGTCCTGTCTATATCTTCATACTGACCGACTCCTGTCTCTTTAATGTCCTGTTTCCATCTACATACTGGTCGACTCCACTCTCTTTAATGTCCTATCTCCATCTTCATACTGGTTGACTTCTGTCTCTTTAATGTCCTGCCTCCATCTTTGTGCTGTTTGACTTCTGTCTCTTAAATGTCCTGTCTCCATCTTTGTGCTGGTTGATTTATGTGTCTTAAATGTCCTGTCTCTATCTTTGTGCTGTTTGACTTCTGTCTCTTCAATGTCCTGTCTCCATCTTCATACTGACCGACTCCTGTCTCTTCAATGTCCTATCTACATCTTCATACTGACCGACTCCTGTCTCTTCAATGTCCTGTCTCTATCTTCATACTGACCGACTCCTGTCTCTTCAATGTCCTATCTACATCTTCATACTGGTCGACTTATGTCTCTTCAATGTCCTGTCTCTATCTTCACACTGACCGACTCGTGTCTCTGTCTTGATACTGGTCAACTAATGTCTCTTCAATGTCCTATCTCTTTAATGTCCTGTCTCCATCTCCGTGCTAGTCAGCTCCTGTCTCTTCAATGTCCTGTATCCATCTCCGTGCTGGTTGACCTCCGCCTATAACCAACGCGACGCGATCCGCTGTCGAATCTTGCGCAGCTTGTTTCGTACGAGAGTATACGTCCTCACTGCTTACTCCACGGAGACGGCAGTCTAAGCACTGTTGTTTCCCCCGCATATCCTTTACAGGACATCGCTGTCAACGTCAGCATCTTTCAACTGATTGTTGATTTCTTGGCAAGATTACGCTCAGTAGGTTTTCTGAGCGACCTTCTCACACTAGCCAGCTAAATTATGCTAAATTATAACTCTTCCAAACCTTCCAGGACAAAACCTGTGAGATGTGTAAGTTATTACACCCGTCAGCTGGATAACATGCTCCTGATATCATTATTGCCATCAATATTTTAACATAGTTCAACTCTGTCTAGTCATGAATGCCCCAACATAATAAGCCAGCGATAGACCAAATAGACCAGTGATGAGTGCCAGTCTCTTGATGTAGATATTAACGCTCGGTTTACTGCTCACTCGTCGCGTCTGCACGTGTCTTATGAAGGAATTCACTCAATTATCAGCGTGAGTCTGTGCAGTCATTGGCTAGACATGGAGCGTCACTTGTGCACCTGCATGTCAACATCGGGTTGTTGATGAGATGAGCTTTCTTGGGTCTCACATCGGTGGCTGATCCTCTAGTCTTCGTATTCTCACAGTTCTTGATTCTTTTGTCGCTGGTTGATCCTCTAGTGGTCGTATTCTCACAGTTCTTGACTCTCATGTCGCTGGTTGATCCTCTAGTGCTCACATTCCCACAAACCATGGTTATTATGTCCCTGTTGCCTTATTCAGAAATATGTGGCTGCTGGTTTTCTAGTGACTGCCGTTTCCTTCGATGATGAACTGTGTTTTCGAGGAGGACTTTTGTGTTTGCATTCTGGCGACAGCATTATGTACAGTGAAATGTTTCTTTACATCAGCCCGAGGTTGTTTTGTTGGCGGGGGGGGGGGGGGGGGGGGGGGGGGGAGGAGGATGGCGTGGCTGGCTAGATAACATCTAGAAGCGGAACAACAACATTTAGAAACATCGAGACTTTGGAGGTGAACATATGGGTGAGTAAGTGACTGCCTATTCCATCAAGTATGAACTGTATGTTTCGTAGAGGACATTTGTGGTGACAGCCTGGCGGCGGCATTATGCACAGTGTGCCTGAGTGGGCTGTTGTTTGTCGAGACTCCCGTCTTTTTCACTTTTTCACATGGGGCAGTGGGGAAAATTTTATGTGATATTCACTGGCACGGAAACAGAGCATATTGGGGACGACCCTTTGCTGTGATGTTGGGACCGCGACTAAAGACTAATATTGACTCATGTCGCTGGTTGATCCTCTAATGGTCGCATTCTTGTCTCTCATGTCGATGATTGATCCTCTAGTGGTCGTATTCTTGTTTCTCATATCGATGATTGATCCTCTAGTGGTCGTATTCTTGTCTACCTTGACTATGGTTGATCCTCTAGTGGTCGCATTCTTGTCTCCCATGTCGATGGTTGATCATCTAGTGGTCGCATTCTTCGCACTAATGTCGCTGGTTGATCATCTAGTGGTCGTATTCTTGTCTCTCATGTCGATGATTGATAAGCTAGTGGTCGTATTCTTGTCTCTCATGTCGATGATTGATCATCTAGTGGTCGTATTCTTCGCTCTAATATCGCTGGTTGATCATCTAGTGGTCGTATTCTTCGCTCTAATGTCGCTGGTTGATCATCTAGTGGTCGTATTCTTGTCTCTCATGTCAATGATTGATCATCTAGTGGTCGTATTCTTCGCTCTAATGTCGCTGGTTGATCATCTAGTGGTCGTATTCTTCGCTCTAATGTCGCTGGTTGATCGTCTAGTGGTCGTATTCTTGTCTCTCATGTCGATGATTGATCATCTAGTGGTCGTTTTCTTCGCTCTAATGTCGCTGGTTGATCATCTAGTGGTCGTATTCTTCGCTCTAATATCGCTGGTTGATCATCTAGTGGTCGTATTCTTCGCTCTAATGTCGCTGGTTGATCATCTAGTGGTCGTATTCTTGTCTCTCATGTCAATGATTGATCATCTAGTGGTCGTATTCTTCGCTCTAATGTCGCTGGTTGATCATCTAGTGGTCGTATTCTTCGCTCTAATATCGCTGGTTGATCATCTAGTGGTCGTATTCTTCGCTCTAATGTCGCTGGTTGATCATCTAGTGGTCATATTCTTGTCTCTCATGTCGATGATTGATCATCTAGTGGTCGTATTCTTCGCTCTAATTTCGCTGGTTGATCATCTAGTGGTCGTATTCTTTGCTCTAATGTCGCTGGTAGATCATCTAGTGGTCGCATTCTTCGCTCTAATGTCGCTGGTTGATCATCTAGTGGTCGCATTCTCACAGTTCTTGGCTCCCATGTCGATGGTTGATCATCTAGTGGTCGTATTCTTGTCTCCCATGTCGATGGTTGATCCTCTAGTGGTCGCATTCTTGACTCTCATGTCGATGGTTGATCCTCTAGTGGTCGTATTATTGTCTCTCGTGTCGATGGTTGATCCTCTAGTGGTCGTATTCTTGTCTCCCATGTCGACGGTTGATCATCTAGTGGTCGTATTCTTGTCTCTCATGTCGATGGTTGATCATCTAGTGGTCGTATTCTTCGCTCTAATGTCGCTGGTTGATCCTCTAATGGTCGTAGTCTTGTCTCTCATGTCGATGGTTGATCATCTAGTGGTCGTATTCTTGTCTCCCATGTCGATGGTTGATCCTCTAGTGGTCGCATTCTTCGCTCTAATGTCGCTGGTTGATCATCTAGTGGTCGCATTCTTCGCTCTAATGTCGCTGGCTGATCATCTAGTGGTCGTATTCTTCGCTCTAATATTGCTGGTTGATCATCTAGTGGTCGTATTCTTGTCTCTCATGTCGATGATTGATCATCTAGTGGTCGTATTCTTCGCTCTAATGTCGATGGTTGATCCTCTAGTGGTCGTATTCTTCGCTCTAATGTCGCTGGTTGATCATCTAGTGGTCGTATTCTTCGCTCTAATGTCGCTGGTTGATCATCTAGTGGTCGCATTCTTCGCTCTAATGTCGCTGGTTGATCATCTAGTGGTCGCATTCTTCGCTCTAATGTCGCTGGTTGATCATTTAATGGTAGTATTCTTGTCTCTCATGTCGATGATTGATAATCTAGTGGTCGTATTCTTCGCTCTAATGTCGCTGGTTGATCATCTAGTGGTCGCATTCTTGTCTCTCATGTCGTTGGTTGAACCTCTAGTGGTCGTATTCTTGTCTCTCATGTCGCTGGTTGATCATTTAGTGGTCGCATTCTTCGCTCTTATGTCGCTGGTTGATAATCTAGTGGTCGTATGCTTGTCTCTCATGTCGCTGGTTGATCCTCTAGTGGTTGTATTCTTGTCTCTCATGTCGCTGGTTGATCATCTAGTGGTCGTATTCTTCGCTCTAATGTCGCTGGTTTATCTTCTAGTGGTCGCATTCTTGTCTCTCATGTCGCTGGTTGATCATCTAGTAGTCGCATTCTTCGCTCTAATGTCGCTGGTTGATCATCTAGTGGTCGTAAATGCAAGACAGCAGACGTTGTAAAGTTGTGACTATATTAAATTTGTGAACATACCAAATCAAGTGGTGCAATGAACACAGTTGGGTGCACATGTTGAAAGCTGTGAGATAGATTGGCGTAAACTGCAAAACGATTTTGTTAAGCGGGGGTGAAATTCACGTCGTGAACCACTAGAGTTAGAGGGTGAGGAAAACCGGTCATGTTCGTACAAGGACAGTGTATTGGCTGAGTTACAGTTTAGCCGTGATGTGAACGACACAGAAGAGAGTGAGTTTCATGGCTCGGGAACTAGAGCAATTTGATGTCATTCGTCCGTTCCAGGTAACATTCGTCTGTCTTCATCATACGTCAGCTGGTAAAACCATTCAAAAGTAGTTAAGATGACGTGAAACAAGAGCCGAAACAGAAGTAAACATTCTAAAACTTATCAACATCATTTCCGGCAGTCGTAACATCGTATTCAACGATTCAAGGAGAGAACAACCACAAAGAACTGAAAAACAGTAACGCTTTGCGCTTAAAAGTCTGTTGTCGTGGTCAGCCCACAAAATGACTGGCGTGTTTGTCATAGCACCAGACGTCTGCCCCACCATCTGATGCGATCTAAAACCTGTCCAGGCCAGATTCCATATTTCGGAAACAATATTTCAGCTAAGTATTTTTGAGTTATTCCATCATTCTGTTGGGTCACATCGCTTTGTTAGGTTTGACCTCATTTATCGTCCTATATGTGTTGTTGTGATCTATCTAATCGTATTTGGTCTTGTGTGCGTAGTTGGTAGGTTATTTCTGCTGGTTCTCTCTGAACCAAGGGAGGAATTGCTTTTTGTGCACATATGTGGGCCGCCAGCTTGCCGGACGTCCCCAATAGGTCACAAACGAGAACGCCTATCTCCAGGCCGAAGAAGACAGGGGCCTCAATTACCGTTGATAGAAGTCCCATGCTTACAGTAAGTAGTGTCGTATCAATGCCATCCAAGACATTCACAGCACGGCGGTACTTCTTATATAGCAGATACATTATTTTTTTTTGCTCACCCTCCAAGCTGTTTTGTAGTCTGGTGATCTCTTGCAGGCGAAAGGCCTAGTCTGGCGCCATCGTATATTAGCCACGCGCACCCACATCTTCGACTTGACCTACATCGAGGTTATATAGTTTGAATACTCATCGGTGACAGGTCGTGTGGTAAATAAAAGCTTGATAAGATGAATCCAAGGTGAAACCCTAGCAGCTCCCACAATGATGGAACCTGCTATTTGTACATCAACAGCGGGATCTGTCAGCCTCACAACTTGTAGCCCACCTCCACAATACTGTCGCCAACGACGCTACTGCGTTTAAGACACAAAACGCCTTCAACATAACCGACCTGTACCGTACCAACTTCTGTGATGTTAAGCAAAAACGGTACTGCTACCATGTTTGCAAGGTAGCCAAATGAGTGTGAACGATTTGAAGGGGCTAGCCACCCAATATAGGGATCTTTTACCTCAAACCACAGCTCCCAGCCTGGAGCTCCGAATCAGGCTTCCATATTATCTCTAACGGCCGATTTAACGGCATCGGAATGTTCGGACAAACGGTTCGCGTGAATGCGGCCTCAAACGCTTCCGTGGCGTCTTGAATCCACACCACTGCATGTTTTACAAGCTCACCCTCATGTGCCTTTGCCACGTCTTTGGCGCCCTCGTCCATATATTTCTTAATGGCCGCTCCTTGATACGATGTTGAGTCTGCGAGGCCTGCGATGTAATTGCCGTGTATATCGCCATTTCCAGTCAGGACACTCCCAACCAGTCGTAGATAATTGGCCGTGTCCACATAGGCCTGTGTAGTCACATCTTGGGTTCGGGTGTCCACATAAGCCTTAACAGCATCATGTTGCTCACCTGCGTAGCCTTTCGTGGCGGTGGTTTGCTCGTGCACATAAGTTCTAACAGCAGCATCTTACATATGTGTGTAGCCTTTTGTGGCAGTGGTTTGCTCGTCAACTTTTGCAGCCACTTCTTGGCTTCGGGTGTCCACCTGATTTCCCATGGACTTCTTCGTGGCTGTGTCTTGATCGTCCACAAAAGCTTTCGAGGTCATATCTTGAGCAGCAGTTGGTTCGGAGAGTCGGGTGATTTTGTGGTAGACCATATTGATTACCTCAGACATTGTCCCCTAGACAGCTGTAGGATGTCTTGGTCGAGCAGCTCTGAAAGTCCCTGGTTGCTCCGTCACCGCGGTCAATAGGCGTCCCCATGTCAGTAAGTCGGAATCCACCCATTGACAGTACGCCGAGCATAGTATCCCCAGTCTTGTGCGCTAGTCCTGCCCTTCTAAGCTGGACGATAGCCCCACCATCTGCTCCACCGCACTTTCCGACAGGCATGATTAATACCATGCGTAATATGTCTTCAAATGTTCGCCAGTTGGTGAAGCCCATAAAGGCACAGATGGCCGCAGACGACGTCATCGGGCTCCTGTAGCTGACATGTTTGTGTTTTCAAGGGGCACCCCAGATATTAAACGATCTCTCGGCGGAGGGTCAATCCCGTAACTGTCAAAATAGACAGCAGTAAGACCCACCTTATAGTAAGCTACCCAATGTGTGCCCACACCCCTGGATGAATCAAGATTAACAACGCCCCAATCCGTATCGCTTACAGCATCGGCAGCTGTGGGTGTGTCCTTCTGCCGGCACATGTTCAACCCCTCCACCTTGGAGAAGATTGTTGTGGCCTGCCCGGAATTAGAGACATCATCGATAGTGTTGTTATTGAGCTGGTAGCGCATTTGATTGAACATGAACGGGATAGTGTTGTTAATAAGCGTCACCATGGCCAAGGCAGTGGAAGCGTCAGCCAAGGATAATAGGGTGCCTTCCACCACAAGTAGCTCTTGGAGGAGTGCGTGAAGACATCCTATAGCGTGTATGACTATCTGGATCGCGACATTATTGTGGAGAGCGCTCGGGTTCTGTGTTTCGTACTCCCGGTACTCGAAGGATTCAATGCACTCGTCAACATGCACCAGCTCACCAATATCATGCGAACCTCCTCCATATTGAAACTTAATACGTAGTAATATTTCACTGCCTGTTAACTTTAATTGTCTTGATGCCAGCGCCGGTTATACGGCTGTTGATGTCCGCAGGGCTGGCCACAGGATTGGCAGTAGGGCTGGCCACTGGGAGGCCGCTAGCTGCTTTAAGATCTCGATACACTTTTCTGTGATTTCTTTCCTCAACGTTGGTGGAAGGTGTTTGGCTCTGACGGTGTCCAAAATTCTGTTTCACCGCGGCATCCGTAGTAGTGCCATCCTTCGCCACCAAGCTGGTCACCCATTCATTCTCTTAATAAGGTCATTGATGCTGCTGATGGCCCTAGCGGCCGTATCAACGGCGCTCGGTATAGCCTTAGCGTCAGAGCCAATCCAATCAAATAGGCTCCCGCTTTAACGTCTGTGACGTCGACGCTTGAAAATAATCATGGTTGCACACTGTGAGTATGTAGCCTTATAGTAATCCGCTCACCCCCAAGGTTTAACTGTGTGCCAGCCTGGTCAGTCAGCCACATGTTCATGCTAGTGGTATCGCCAGTCTAGCTAATGGGTACATAGACCAGATTGCGGGCAGACTCCAGAATCTTGTTGCCGGGGCATACAGCATACATTGTACATTGGCACCTTGCCGTCTTGACAGACGATAGTTTGAGCTTTAAAAAGGCATAATAACTTTTACCTATGGCGGTAGCGCATGTGACTGATAAGGCCAATTTGCGCTGTAAATGTCCGTTCACAGTGGGTGCATGTGAACACGTGGTCATTTCCACCATTATGCACCATCTTACGTCTCAAACGTTCGGTGTGTGACTTATGTGCAATAATTTTCTCCTTTGTCTTTATTCCATTTCTGATGTTTGCCCTCCATGCAACACGTTCAAGCGGCGACTTGCCCCCAGTGTCCTAATCAATGCCTGTATCAGTCATGTCCCGCTTACACACATCTTTGTATCGTAGTAGAGGCCGACCCTGAGATCTCTTACCAATCTGTAATTCACCAAAAAAGATGTCCTTTGGTATTCTACCATCATCTATCCTCCTAAGATGTCCTATCCATCTAAGTCTACGAAGACTGAGCATGGAATAAACTGTCACACAACCTGATCTTTCCAATACTTCAGTATTTGTGATTTTGTCTTGCCACTCAATACCAAGAATTCTTCGCAGACATCGCATATGAAAGCTGTTTAAATGTTTCTCTTGGTGTGAGTAAATTGTCCAGGTTTCACTGCCATAAAGAAGAGTACTAAGGACACAGGCTTGATAGACAAGGACTTTTGTTTTTGCAGTAAGCTTCCTGTTCTCCCAGACTCTGTTGGTTAACCTGTTCATTGTTGTTGCTGCCTTACCAATCCGGATGTAGATTTCCTGATCTAGGGATAATTTGCTATTTACCACTGATCCTAGATATGTAAAATGGTCTACCATCTCTAGTTCGTCGTCGTCAATAAAGATTGATGGTACCCCATGTGCACCTTGTGACATAATCTGTGTCTTCTTTTTGCTAATTGTTAAACCAAATTCTGAACAAACATTGGAGAATGCAGATAGTAGACATTGCAATTCTTCCTCAGAGTGGGTCGTAACTGCAGCATCATCTGCAAATATCAACTCTCTGATCAGTACCCTCCTAATTTTGGTCTTAGCCTTCAATCTCTGAGCATTGTAGAGGCCGCCATCTGAGCGTGAGTGAATGTATATACCACCATCCTGATCACAAAAGGCATATTCCAGTAGAAGTGAAAAGTATATTCCAAGGAGGGTGGGAGCTAGTACACAACCTTGCTTAACTCCATTCTTGATTTAAAATTCTTCAGAAGTTGCACCATCAAACTTGATTATACCCTTCATGCCTGTGTGGAACGATTCCACAATGGACAGAAGAGTTGGTGGGCAGCCAATCTTCTTTAGTGCCTTGAATAGACAACCCGTAACATTTGCCTCTCGCTTTGATTCCGAGACCAGTTAAGACTAGGGACGTAGTTATTGCCACTCCATAGCACAAAGCCTGGGCTAAAATATAGAGATCATGTGTTGCCAATGCAGCACGATCCCTCTCTCGGCCTGCCTTGTTCACTCCAGAGGAAAGGTAACACCCCTACATCTGGAACAAGACAAGCTGCAGAAGCTGCCGGATCAGCAAAGCAATGCTCTAACTGTCCGCCTGTCGGAGCTTCGATCCTAGACCAGCTGCCAACCAAGGCTTAGGGCCTGGTCTGCCCTGCCATGACATTTTGTCTTTAGCTTGCATTTCCTCGCACCAGGGTAAGGCTTGTACCCTCCCAATTGCGCTCTTCCGCCCGAAGCCGTTGGCACAATGTGGGGTGTCGGGTTTGGTAAGCGCCGCCCAACGTTCGGCGCTAACAGAAAGCAGGTAGTACCGTCTACTGTCATACGGTAGCTCAGTCATATCTGACTAAGACCTGACACTGAGCATACAACAACAACAACAACAACAACAACAAAACTTTGTGTTGAAAGGGTTAAGAATTGGGCACTCAGGCCCGTCTAACATTAACAGTATATTCCACATAGCTAATAACAAGTGCCACACCAGTTAATACTATTACTGAGTCGTGTAGTATTCATTTTTAATTTTTCCACATGCCTTTATAATGCATATCGTTTATATTGTTGCTGTTTTCAGTTAGCCTTGAATGATGTGTGAATGGTATAATGTATGAAAGAGAGTGATAAAAGGGCAGAATGTTAGACGGGCCTGAGTGCCCAATTCTTAACCCTTTCAACACAAAGTTTTGTTGTTGTTGTTGTTGTTGTATGCTCAGTGTCAGGTCTTAGTCAGATATGACTGAGCTACCGTATGACAGTGGAAGGTACTACCTGCTTTTCTGGACGCTATCTTGATGTCATCCATAAATGAGAAAATAGACAGATTTTCAAGAGGTTCTAGAAACTTCCTCATCATGCGCGTAAAGAGGCTAGGAGCATTGCTTTGACCAAATGGCATAACATTAAAGTGATATTACCCACTAGGGGTGCTGAATGCCAACATAGGTCTGACCTCGGGTTTTACGGGAGTTTGATAGTATCCCTTACTCAAATCCACTTTGGAAAAGTATTTCGCCGTATCAAGTCTGGCGAATAGCTGATTGTGGTTGGGTAGGGGGTCCACCTGAAACTCCGTAAAACTATTAAATTGTCGATAACCAATGCACACGCGGTTTTCACTGCTGGGCTTTCGTAATAATACGACCCCTGCATTGTAAGGCGAGGTAGAAGGTTCTAAAACCTCATCTTCTAACAATATCTGAATCTCGTCTTCCAGAGTCTTTCTTTTCTTTGGCGAAAGGCACCGGATGGACCTTTTAGCTGAAGGGTTCGTGTGTTGTTAGATTCATATCAACCTCGGCCAACCCGGCCCGACCTGCTTTGTCAGTAAGAGTCTGACTGCGGGACTTTAACAACAGGGCGATCTTATCTTGCTAACCCGAAGATAGATCATAATTAATTAGCACATCCCGAAAGCTTCCCTTGGGTATAAAGGATATTCTACCTATGTGGTTTGACCCCTTCAATTTCCATGGCGACAGCTATCATCATGAGGTGGTAGGAATTTTCACCAGACCTCTCTTCACATTTTCGGAGGAGGTTGATATGGAAAATCTTGGATTTTCAGCGGATCTTGATTTGATAATCGGTGCAGGATACCACACTTTCGACTGACAATTGCCCATGCCAACCAATTTCTAACTTGCCGTTACCCATTGGCAGCAACAACAATACCCTATTCCTCACCTTAAGAGACCTGTCCTTCGTTCTCCTATCATAGTAGGACACATGCCTTTTTCTGGTCTTCTTTAGATTTTGGGACGCCAAAGCCCATCATGTCTGGAGTTTCTATAACAAAGCAGACACACAGAGGACCAACGAATTCTCTGGTTAAGTATAAATGGAGTTTTATTTCACATTGATGACCACTACAACAATCTTATTACAATTCCATAATATTGGTGACCTCTCTCCTCCAGTCCCAGATGTTTACTGACTGCCCTAACAACCCACTACGTCACGACTTGAGCATCTCTCTAGCTATTCTATATTGATGCTCAAGCGTGCTGTAGACTTGCACACCTAGCTGATACTAATAATACCCTCATTATGCTACACCTCCCTATGTTTTAAAAAGACTTTTTCCCTTCAAAAGTCTTTACTCCTAATCCCTCTATTCTATACCCTCTCTTTCCTTACTTCCCACAATTCCTCTAATCTGCCCCAAACCAACTCTATTTTAAGTAACCCCTATGAATTACTTCTTCGTTTCTGACTCTTCATAACATAACACATATTAATTACATATCCTCAATAACATTTAAATCTCAACTTTATACAATACATCATAACACATATGGTTACCTTTTTGAAATAAACACTCCTTCTTCTCTTCATAAGCAATCCGCTTAAAATTTCAAACACTGTACTCTTCTTATACCAACTCCCTATTGTCATCACCAAGATTACTTACTAATTCTCTACTTTCAGTCAACCTGAGAACACTCGCACATGATAGAAAGACAAAGAATCGGTGCGCACCGGAGATTCAAAGAAGTAGAACTCTTTCAAAAAACCACACTCACCTAAACCACACTCCTTTACAAAACCACACTCACCTACATCACACACCTTTACCCCCCTATGTCATTTGAGACTTTATGTAATAAAGTCTAAAACAATTATATCCTCTACAGTACCACTTATTATGGCAACAGTTTACGCTGCTATCTACAGCATCAAATACCAACCATCAAACATTATTATTCACTCCCCAAATGTCTATATATTACAGACACTACTAATTTTATGGCTCTGAACCTTACTTCAACCTCACATTGTAATGTCAACCACAAAATACATCCCGAGGACACAATTAAAAAGGTCCATTATCCCTCAAGACCTGTCCCAATACACATCACCTCACATAATATACCTCACTCAAAATTCTCTCTTAATGTCCATTTATTATGGGCATATCTACTAAAACCTCCACTTGTCAATTTATGCCGTTATCAACAGCAACAATATTCTACCCCTGAACTCATGTGTTTGATTGCTTGCAACCAACTTTATTCTATCTCAGTCCATATATTACGGACCCTCAAAAACCCCATGTCATTATGTCTCCACAATGTTCATTTCTCATTAACACACTTACAACCCTTTACTATTATACTGCTATCCACCGTATCTAATCATTCTTCGGAGTCAAACATGGATTCAATTCATGTTTTGCTAATTGCCTGGCGTAGCACGTTACCCACTTCTTCTTCTATAAGCCAGGAATCTCGTGTCTCTTATGAAAGTACACCATGGCTCTTCTGACCCCATGGAAACTATGTTCAAAACTTTCCCCTCATTTACCCCACTGCTATATTCAT
The DNA here is from genome assembly GCA_014155875.1 of Cepaea nemoralis. Lineage (NCBI taxonomy): Eukaryota > Metazoa > Mollusca > Gastropoda > Stylommatophora > Helicidae > Cepaea > Cepaea nemoralis. Next base: position 239,810 of record JACEFZ010018736.1, on the reverse strand, counting down.
TAATCTTTTCTTCCCCAATATGGCGTCCAATCCATATATCTTCAATTAATGCTCACTTTAGTGTAACTCTAAACTTTCCCATAACCATCCCCGGTATATGTTTCCACTACTTCATAACCATATCAACCTCATTATGCTGATTATCACAGCAATATAATATACCCATGAACATTATTCACAAAGATGATGTGTCTCTCTACTAGTCCACAGTAGTTTATACTATTTTCTGAACGAAGGGTCCTAATTAAAGCCCCATGTATTGTCTTTATTCTAGACAAAACCATGTAAATTAAACATAACTTAATTAACTACTATTTAACATACAAAACAGCGAAATAAAATCACAACAGGATATCATACCCCCCCCCCCCCCCCCCCAAGTTTTTATAACATCATTTATGTTTCCCCTCATATCAATTAAAGGTATTAACTCATTCAAAGAAAAACATATATTAAAATAATACAACATACATCCTAATCTATTGTTACCTAATACTACTGGTCTCTTTTACGGACCAGTGGTTTGTACGCAAAAGTCTAAGAACACAATAATCCTATTCTAAAATCAAATAATAACAATCATTTTACAGGACCAAATCAAGCCAAAAAAACATATTATATATGAGGCATTAAAATCTCAAATTCAATAAAAATAACTGTCTTCTCGCTAAAGAGAAGGTTTTTTTTCAAAAAAACATAATTCACTTAGAATTAACTACGTAAAGTGACCCAGCAACATTGGCTTCCTATACGAACCAATGTAACACATATCTATTCACACAAGTCATTCCATTATTTTTTTATAACCGAGAAACTAAAACAACTCACTGCCTAGTATATATATCTGTTACCTACAGACCAATTCCTAACTGTTCTCTCAATAAAAGTCATAAACCAACAATGACCGTACTATCTACCAATAGAACTTGTGGTTCAGTACACCAATTGTATCCCCTTCATCTATAGCAACTTCTTAATCATTACCATTAACCACGGTATTTCTAGCACCAATAAAAACTCGTCTATTTACTATAGAGTACATTTACCTGCTGTACCATTGACTAACTTATCTATCTAAGAAAACCTCAAGAAATCGATCAGCAATTCCATCACAGAGAGAGAAAAATATATGCCTCACTCACATCTATATTAGTTATCCTAATGCCTAACTACTCCTCAAGACCATTTATGAAAAGTATCAATAGAAGCCTTTTCCCTTTCCACCGTCTCATATACTTCATCAAGTATCTCTTTCCTTTTTAAATCATGAAATTTATATCTTGCTATCTGCAGTATTTTCTATCCATTTACTTCCTACGTTTCCACTTCTTCAATAACTCCAAATTTCTTTGAATAAGTGCTATCTCCACATCAATATCTTCTTCTTCGTATAACTTATTAGTTTCTTCCATACTACTATTTGATTCTGACTTTTCATCCATTTCCTCTTCTTCATCTGTATGTCTCTCGCTAGCAGCCGCTAATTTCTTCCGTTCAATATCCCATCTAATTTGTCTATCATTCTTTCTTAAGGACCTTTCTAGTAGAGGCATATCTTCACCGCTTGTTGAATAATCTCTAATTCTTCTCTGTCTTTTACTTCTCTTTCTCTTTGTTTATTCATTCTTCTTTTCGTTGCTTGTCTAGTATTCTTAAATGGAGCACCTATTTCCTCTTCCATAGATTCTATACTATCATAATGACCCTCATTCACATTTTCTTCTTCTATCGTTTTTGGTATTGTCTGTTCTTGAGTATCATCGCAAACTGGAGTTGTTATTAACTGATTTTGTGCTGGATCTTTTCTAAAACCTGGGGTTATTGTAGCTCCTCTGACGACCTGTTCATCTAAGTATCCGGTGTCTGAATAATAATTATTATTATAATTATTATTTCCCTTCTCATCCTCAACTCTTCTTAAGTGTTCCACGTGTGCCCTTGCCACATGTCCCGTGATCTGGTTCTTGATACTATACGATACATTTCCTAGCTTTTCCACAACGTAATAACCTGGGACCCAACGAGCATCAACCTTAGAGTTCCTTCTATGCTTCTTGTAATAAACTCTATCACCCACTTTAAACTCCTGTAATTTTGTATTCACGTTTTTTGTACTTTTTCTGTCTTTCTCTAGCTTTAATTATATTATTCTTTAATCTTACGTGTGCTTTATGCATTTCCTGTATGATGGTCTCTTGAAAGTCTTCCCCCATATATTTCCGTCTTGGTTTTAACAGATTATCTATAGGTAGTATTGGTTCTCTCCCGTGTATTAAATAGAATGGTGAAAACCCCGTGCTCTCATTTTGATTTGTGCGTATAGCACTAAGTGCGGGTCTAGGAACAGATCCCAATCTTTTTCATGTTCATCAACGATCTTTGCTATAATATCGTATAATGTCCTATGTTGTCGTTCGTTCTTAGCATTTGAAGAAGGTCTATAGTATGAGGTCTTTATATGTTTTATATTCAAATCTTTTAATAACTTTTCGAATTTCTTATTCACAAACTCTTTACCATTATCCGTGAGTACAATCTGTGGGCAACAAAATCTTGGTACGAATTCCTGTAAAAAAATATTAATGACAGTATCTGCGCTCTTATCTGGGATTGCATAAACTTCCGGCCAAAGACTGTAGACGTCTACTTCATTTTCCAAATGTTTTGGAATATATTTCCTTAGCTGTTCGTTCCTTTCACTCATATAATATAACTGTTCATCCTCTTGCAAAACTAAATAATTCTTCTTATATTTATTCTCCTCCGTTTCTTTTAACTTCTGTTTTATTTGTAAGAATTTTGGATCTAATTCTTGTTCTTCTTTCATATTAAATTGTGCTAAATGTGGGACTTCTGCTCTAGGTTCAGACTCTTGATCCGATGGTAAACTCTCAAACTCTTCTCTATTTATTATGGCAGAATCTAATATATTTACTTGCCAGTTTCGGTCGTCTATCTCTGGTTCACCTTCATCTTCTGTGTCTCCTGATGACTGTGGATACGGGATCCTAGACAATAAATCAGCACATGTGTTAATCTACCTGGTATGTATTCAATTTTTGTATTGTATCCCTGTAGATTCAATGCCCACGTCTGTATTTTCCTGTTCTGCACTGGAGCTTCTAACAGAGATTTTAAAGGCATGTGGTCAGTTCTAATAACAAAATTTGCGTTATGTAGATAGTAGTTAAGTTTCTGTAGAGCATAATGAATAGCATAAGCCTCCTTCTCGATAGTCGACCATTTTCGCTGCGACCTGCTATGTTTATGAGACAAGAAATAAATTGGCCTTTAATTTTAACTCCTGGTATTCCAGATTCTTTTCCTTCATATGGTTGAACCAAACACGCTCCTATAGCATTATCTGAAGCATCTGTATATAGTATTAACTGTTTATTCAAATCTGGATGCGTCAATAGTGGTACCACTGTTAAGCTGTTTTTTTAAAAGCTCGAACGCTTTTTGACACTCATCATCCCACTTAAATCTAGCGTATTTGCCCGTTAAGTTAGTAATAGGTTCTGCTATTTTTGAAAACCCTGGGATAAAGCGCCTATAATACCCACAGGTTCCAATAAACGCACGCACTTCTTTTACGTTAGTTGGAGGAGGTAACTCTTTAATAACCTTTATCTTGTCTTTGTCTGGTTTAATTCCGTCTCTATTAATAATATACCCCAAATATTTTGTTTCTGTTTTTAAAAACTCGCATTTACTAAGCTTCAATTTAACATCATGTATTCTTAATCTGTCGAATACTAATCTTACATGTTTTAAGTGATCATCTATATCCCCTGCTGTATAGATTAGAATGTCGTCTATGTATGCCAATGCAAACTTTTGCATACCCTCTAATACCTCATTAATTAACAGCATGTAGTGAGATGGAGCCGTTCGAACCCCGAATGGCATTCGTAAGAATTCGTAAGAACCCATATGAGTACAGAAAGCACTTTTCTTTTGAGCATTTTCCGACATCGGGATACACCAGATGGCAATGGGTACGCTACATTCTTAGTGATTTTGTTCAACGCCCGATAGTCACAGCAGAATCGATGTGAACCATCAGGTTTGGTCACGATGACGATCGGAGATGACCATTCTGACTTCGATCTTGTTATTATTCCTGCTTTCAACATATCTTCTATTGCCTTTTCAACAATTTCTCTATTTCTTAAGGGAGTTCTATACGGTTTTAAACTAATTGGTGGATGATCTCCCGTATCTATTTCCATTGTAACTGTTTTTGTCCTTCCCAATTCTAAATCATTAATTGCAAATACATCCTGATTTTCTTTTATAAGTTGTTCTAATACTTTCTTATTTTCTGGTGGAGCTTTTAACTGTGCCAACAATTCTTGTTCCCTTGTCATTTTGTCTAATGAATGTATTTGGGCTATATTTCTTCTGAATGGATGGATCAATTCATCCTTTTGCACGTTCCCTTTTCTTCCGCGTCTGCGTCTGTTATTAATTCTTTCACTAGGAGTTTCTGAATTGTTTGTTCCCGGCATTTTTACTCTATCTGTTACTAATATGTCACTAATGTTATGTTCTAGTTTGGCTATTACACATCCTCTGTATAGTCTAATTTCTCTACCTGTGTTGTTAATAATCATTACTGGAAAGGTTAAGTGTTTACCTAATGATATTATTCCATCCGGGACTTCTAGACCAGGCTCATCAATTACTTCCTTTTGCAATTCAGTGATTATAACTGTGTGTCCTACCACATAATATGGGTTTCTCTTTACCTTTGCTTGTATCAAATTAACAGACTGTGGTTTTAACGTCGTAGACATTTTAACTCTAACTAGTGCTGATATATGCATATCTTCTTCCATATCTACATATACGTCCTTGAATTTTAATTTGTGTAAATCAAAGAAAAGTCTTACTCCGTTTTTTATTAAAAAATCTCTTCATATAAGCATGTTTCTATTTAAATCTTTCACTACATGAAAAAGATGCCTTACGTTGATCCCTCCTAATTTAAAATTGATCATTGTTTGTCCAATTACTTGTAAATTCTGTCCTGTAACAGAGTGAAGATTATTACGACTCCTAAATATTCTACAATTTCTCATTTTATATAAAAAACTTTCTTTAATTACACTAACCTGAGCTCCTGAATCAATTAATGTACGAACTCTATATTTTCCTATTTCTATTATACATGAGCTAGGATCTGTTTTATTTTCTGTAAACTGTTTGACTTCATCTAGTTGAAAGTATTCTCTACTCGTCTTATTATACCTGTTATTAACATATTCTTTAAATCTTGGGACCTTGTTATTTTCCCTCCTACTACAGGTCCTATTTAATAGGTAGGGCGCCGGTTTTCCTGCGTTCTTGTACCTGTAAAATTTATGTGTCTATCTTCAACATTCCTATTCAACCTGCTATTGCCATTTCTACTTTGTGTATTCGACTGGACACGCCTGTTACCACAGAAGCGAAACACGTGTCCGCGTTGACCACAAAACCAACAGACTATATTTGTGTTATTTGTGTTACCTACTGTCTCACTTGTAGGATACCTCATTTGTCTTCTTTCCTCATAAGCATTTCTATTACTACCTTGTAACGTCTGTATACCTCCTCTCCTATTCCATCCGAACCTTGTTTGTCCTATTTCCATAGGCTCCTCAATCCTGTCTTCTCGACTAGTTCCTATTTCTCGTCCTGTTCTCAATCTAAATCTACGTCTCAAATTTTCTTCTTGTACCGCAATATCTACAGCTTGTGATAACCTCTCGGGGTTTTCTCTCATCAGCTTAAATTTCAGTCCATCGGATTTTATGCCATCTACAAAAATCCCCACTAACATCCTCTCCACCTCTTCTCCTCGTACATTCTGTCCTAAGAATGCTTCTTCAGCTAGGTTAATCAACCTATCGCTGAACAATTGTACCGTCTCTCCAGCGTTTTGTTTAGACTGTCTTAACACCGAAAACGCATGTTGTGGGTCCGTTATTTCCGCGTACTTATGGGCCAGGTCGTCTTTGAACTGCTCCCATGTCTCATCTACTCTAGCCTCTAATTTTCTTCTGATATGATGTGAAACCGGTTCTGTTGCTGCTTGATAAGCAAGTTTCATTTTCTCTTCATCTGATGCTGACACCAAATATGCATATTTCTCTATGGAAGTTATCCACTTCTTAAAATCTCTTGCCTGTCCACTAAACTTAACAATTTCAGTTGTCATTCCTTGTTGTTTCACGACTGTGTTAAGCCTATCTATCACTGTTCCTACCCCAGTCAAAACTTGTGCCAACGAATCTTGTTCTGTCATGCTGAAATATTTCGGTGTACACTAATAAAATCAAATTCACATTTGTAAGCAACTAATTTAAAGATATGATCGTATTTACTTTACACAATAAGAATTGTTCAACCAGTCAATGGTACTTAACATAATAATTAAGGTCTACTAATTACCATATCTCTGCTCCCGATCCAAGAAAGACGGATTCCTCTATGTTCGCTGTCAGGTAGAACTCAAACGCTAGGAGTCTGTGTTAATCGAAATGCTCCTCCAACCGTTCACGCACTTCAGGGAGCTAGGGAGCTTCTTCTTCCAACGTCTCAGTAACTTCAGCCCCTGGTTGAGCCCCTACCAGCCTTGAGCCGTCTCTTCACCCGATAACAGGGCACATCAAAGCGACGTCTTGAAAACTGTAGCTCACTAAAGCGATAATTTGGGTCCCCTCTTCAGTAGGTCGGCAGCCCAGTCTGCCCCTCCCACTTCCGAGAGTTCCCTAACGATATCGCCTCTGTTGATGAGCTTCTCATTACTGCTTGTCTTTCAAATGAGCGATTGACTTGTTTCCTCAGACTCTCAAGGTCACGATTCAACGGCCTTCAGTTCGCTCCAGGCAATCTTAATGCGAAGTAGATAACTGCTCTCTCAATACAACGTCTCTACTTGATTCTATTTGCCTTGAAGTTTCTTTTTCCTGAGCCTCTTATTTCGAAGGATCCAAAAAAAACGTGCTGGTCTTTCCTATTCTTTTGCTCAGCAAGATGATAACCATTGCACCGCAACCCGCCATGGCAAGCCGGTTTTCATATCTCAGCTGATAACGACTGCCCGTACAGCGAGGATTCTTGATAAGAGGTCCGTACAGCGAAGATTCTTGATAAGAATACTTACAGACAACCACCCCTAGCCGGGCTTTTGGCTGCTGTAACTATCACAGACGACGTGGTGGCCATTTTTGAAACTCGTTTGAACGTTCAATATAAGTGTAGAACCGTGCCGTAACCCTGTCTCTGGGCAATTGATGCGAGCAGAACAAAGATCTTCACAATTTTGGAGTTACTTCGATGTTTTACATGGACAGCGTTTTGAGATTCTGCGACAATCCAGGTTCCGATCCTGAGTCGTGGGCACCATTTCGTCCTCTGTAACAAAGCAGACACATAGAGGACCAACGAATTCTCTGGTTAAGTATAAATGGAGTTTTATTTCACATTGATGACCACTACAACAATCTTATTACAATTCCATAATATTGGTGACCTCTCTCCTCCAGTCCCAGATGTTTACTGACTGCCCTAACAACCCACTACGTCACGACTTGAGCATCTCTCTAGCTATTCTATATTGATGCTCAAGCGTGCTGTAGATTTGCACACCTAGCTGATACTAATAATACCCTCATTCTGCTACATTGCTTTTCAAGCTCCTCGACATACTTATAGGAGGATATCACTTCTTCAGAAGTTCCCTCCTTGGTCCAACACCTCAACAGTTCCCTCACGAGACCTTTAATCAGCCTCCCAAACAGCAGCATTGCTTGTGACACACCAGTTGACCCATGTCGTACCTCTCGGTAGGTAATTAATGCAGCGGGGATGCACTCATCACACGTATTTGGCTTTTCTTGGGCGAGTTTACGGAGCATGGATATCTATGTACCATTAACTTGCTTCATTTACATATTAGATTGAGGGTGATAAGGACTAGTGTGAATGTGGCTAGTCGGAAAGATTCGGAAGACCTCTTCCATTAACTTCCCATGAAATTGGGACCTATTTTCTGGTAGAGAAAGGTATCACTTCGCCCCACATTTAACAGCAAATATAGTCAAGATGAACTTGTTCCTCTTTCTAGTCATAGGAAACGGGCCTACAATATCGAAGGCCACTCTCTCAATTGGAGAGTTCATGATTGACATCTCTGCCAACACCACGGGAACCGTCCAATGTTTAAGTGCCACTCTCTGACACCCCGGGCAGGACTTGACGTACCTCCACATATCTCCAGTTTTCCCACGCCAATGATAATGGCGGGAGATTCGTTGGAGCGTTGCCCTGACACCCATGTGTCCACTGAAGAATATGGTGTGTCCCTTGTGAAGAATTTGAGCCATGTAGTCCTTCTGAACCACCAGATGGCCATGCTGGCGATCCGCTGCGCAGGCTCTACGATAAAACAAGTGATTCTATAAATAGTACTGCCCTTTTGGAGGGTCAGCACACTTCGGCAACTTCGCAAAGCAAGATTGCAAAGTAGCATCATCGCTTTGAGCAGCCCGTATTTCTCCTGGTAGAGGATTGACACTCCAGATGGCTGCGAATCTTTCCCCTGCAGGGATTACGTTCGCATCACCCCTACAATTACGAGAATGCTTAAGTGCTTAAGAACACATAGCGAAATCCCAATACCATGCCGTCTACAGCAAGTTGTGTCCACAAGTTTCTAATGACACATAGATTCAGTCTGTATCATTTATAGCAAGTCGTGTCCACCAGTCTCAAGTGACACTTAGATTCAGTCCGTGCCATCTACAGCGAGCCGTGTCCGCCAGTCTCTAGTGATACATAGATTCAGTATATACAAACCACAGGATGTCGTGTCCACCAGTCTCTAGTGACACATAGATTCGGTGTGTATCATTTACTGCAAGCTGTATCCACCAGTCTCTAGTGACACATAGATTAAGTCTGTATAAAACACAGCACGCCGTGTCCACCAGTCTCTAGTGACACGAAGATTCATTCAGTGACATCTAGAGCAAGCCGGGTCCACCAATCTCTAGTGACACATAGATTCAGTCTGTACCATCTACAACAAGCCGTAACCACCAGTCTCAAGTGGCACATAGATTCAGTATGTATTATTTACAGCAAGCCTGGTCCACCAGTCTCTATTGAAACATAGATTCAGGATGTATCATCTACACCAGGGGTGGCCAACATGATGCCCGCGGGCCATATATGGCCCACCGGTAGCTATGTTGTGGCCCGCGGAGTTAGAAGCGACGATGTGGTCAATGCTGTAGCTTGCTTGTTTACTTTAATTAACAAAACAAAAGAAAACAATAATTAGGTGCGTGGCCCGGCAGGAAATATTATTTCTGAAATTTGGCCCGCCTGCTGAAAATGTTGGCCACCCCTGATCTACAGCAAATCGTGTCCATCGGGCTCTATCGGCATACATTCTTGTTTGTGGCATCTACAGTGAGGCATCTGACTCGACTTATTCGAAAGTCATTCTTTGCGAATTAGAAATTTCGCTGACCATTTCTCTCAAACTAATTCGCAGATATTGTCACACTGGTTTTCGTTCAGTTACCTTCAAATATGTGAAATTCAAGATGGCGGAGTAAACAACATTCGCTTCGATTTGGAGATATAATTATATATTTTGTGTGTGTGTGTGTGTGTCTTAACATCAGTCTGTTCAAATAAGGATGAAACTACGAAAAGTCCAGCAAACCGGTAGGGAATTTATTTGTTCAAGTACTATTGTTCGAGAATTATAGAGGAAATTGAAAGAAAAGCACAACTCTATCAGCGTTCACGCCGGAAACACACCTAACAACAAACGACCAACAAAAGCTAAATTACAACTATGAAAAGAGATATTCGCGACTTGGAATGTTACTGGTCCAGGAAATAAGGAACTAGCCCTCGTAGAGTTTATGGAAAAAAGAAATAATCAAATAATCAAATATTAGGACTCGCAGACACTAGGAAAAAGGGGCAGAACACGAAACGAACACACGAAGGTTACGTTCTTATATGGAGTGGCGTCGACCAGAGAGCTACAGCTAAACATGGAGAGGGTGTTTTGTTACATCCAGACAAAGCAAAAGCCATTATCAACACTAAATTTATATCGGAAAGAATAATACTAGTACAGCTCATAGAAGTAAATAGAACAAGTTTTATACAAACATACACCCCATGTAACGTCAATTACAGCGATGAAGACAAAGACGAGTATTTTGATAAACTTGCAGACAAGTTAAACAATGTCAGTGAGACAGATGATCTTATTTTGATAGGTTATTTAAACGGACGAATAGGCACACGAAGAACACCGTAGAATGAATGCATGGGACCATTCAGTGACACAGAGTAAATGAACACGGACTAATAATAGAAAATAGTCTTTTCCAACATCTGTAGCCACACCAAAACCTGGTATAAACGGAATGACATAGATCAAGCATCTCAAATTGACTTTATTCTACCTACGAAAGACAGATGACTACTATTGAATTCAAGGGCACTCCCAAATACAGATGTTGATACTGATCATAAACCAGTCATAATACAAAAAGATTTCAACATACAAGAAAATAAGAAACAAAAAGGTAACAACACATGGCATCAATTATAGGAGGCTTCATTAAAATACAGTTAAAGACGAATTCAATCTAGAAATAATAAAAAAAAAAAAAAAAACTACATTAGAACACTCTGATGAATACTCAAGCGTAGATAAAGAATGGACAATTTTCAAGACGGTCATGCTCGACACACTGGAAAATAAATGTAGAACAAAGAATGTAGGGCAGGACAAAAGATTAAAAACAGCTTGGTTGACCAACGAAGTTTAAGATAGCGTATTTATAAAGAAGGTAGCGTTAATAAAAAAAATGGATCACAACTAAATCTGAAAAAGACTGTGTTACTTATAAAATAGCACGACGAAATGCCAAACGAACAATTAGAGAATCTAATTATGAATCCTGGAGAATATACGGTGAACAGATGGCGACCCTTAGCAAAGACTGCCCAAGAGAATTTTATAAACGTGTCAATGCAATGAGAAACAGAGATGCATGCTACAACCCAACCACCATCATATAAAGCATACCATTATTTAATCCACAACAAAGACTAGCACGGTGGGCAGAATACTTTTAAGAACTACTTAACCCCACACATAACATAAAAAAACCTCACTTTTGTGCCTAAATGCCATAGATAACAAGAACATATATTACATATCTTACTTACATATCAACTATCACCCATACTGAAACATCCAAATATACCCATGTCCGCAGAACGACAGATAATAAACAGCATACTCACACCAACCCTATTGTCGCGGAAATTCTTGGAGTTGTCGATCGTTGAAAGACTGTCGCGCCATTCGTCTACAGGCAGCAGCCATCTTTTGATGTTGGAGACAGACTGTTCTGATGAAAGTCGCCAAGATCTTTTGTTGTGGGGAAAAGATTCTCTAGATCACAGGCCGGCAAGACTTTTTGGAGTACCGGAACAAGTCCCCAGATGAAAGCGGGACACCCGCCGGGTTGTTTACATCGAGTTGGAAAAGGAGATTAAAAAAGAGATTCTCGATGCCTAGTGTCTAGTCAGATTTGTGACGTCATTCAGACACAGTATTAAAACAGTCTGGATAAACAACTTTGGCGGGAGTCGACCAAATGTTGTGAAGCAATAAGGACGTGTGTGATATTCCGGGTTTGATTATGGAGAGAGACTACAGTGTCTTATATTGATTTACATCGGCGGACATTTATCCATTGTGTGATTTAGTAGTCTCGATTTCAAGCAGGAATAAATATATGGTTCCACTATGTTTTCCAAAAAGAATATGGCTGAATCATTGAAGGCAGTTTTTACTCATGGGCCTGTGCACTGGGCCCATAACCCAGAGGGTCTGCAAGAACTTGGCCTCTGCTGAGCGGGAAACGATGATCATATAAGAGTGATTCCTCAGTGGTAGCTCTCATCATAGTAGAGTGAAGACACTTACAATACCACCAGTTACAGGAACAATAGTAGTTATACAGAGACATTGAAAATTAACATTGCGTTTTTCCAATTGGTGAATTCCGGTGAGAAATTAACTACTAACATTTAGTTTCAAATTGACAGTAAACATTATTTTACTGTACAAGTGTTATCAGAGCACAGAACTTTTAGTGACATATTAGTTACGCTGTGTGTGTCAGATTCATTGTCAGTATTGGACTATATCCACTATTGGTGACCAGGCATCCGGACTATCCAAGAGCTACTGGAGGAAGTCGACATCTGGCCGGAGAGACGCATCATTTGGTGAGGTCCTTCTGTACTTGATCTATGGTGCTGTTGTGTGGCCAGTACTGTGATGAAGCAGACTTTGATCCTGAGCTGTTCGGTCTGATTCTGCATATACACTAGATTATACGACAGACATTCTACGCATACACTTTGCACATACCTGACACTTTTCTTTATTAAATTAATTTGTCATTTTTTTAGACGCTAGAGTTGTGTAGTATGTTTTGGAAAAGAATGAGAGGGGACATGGTCCAGTGGTAAGAGAAAAAAAAGAGAGAGAGAGAGAGAGAGAGAGAGAGAGAGAGAGAGAGAGAGAGAGAGAGAGAGAGAGAGAGAGAGAGAGAGAGAGTGATCCAAGGACTGATGGGGTGTTGTGGACAGAAATCCAGAAGATCCTCAAGATAATGATAAGGGGTTAAAAGAATGTGGGTGTTGATTTTCCTCACCCCAGGGACGACACTTATTACGACACCTATGCTACCAATCTCAAACTTGGACTTTATCCAAATCACACTTTCGCAAAATCATCGCCTGTGGGAGAGATGTCTGAGGAGAGCTTCCAACTTAACAATCCGACACCAAGTAAGAAATGCTGTTATCAGACAGACTGTGGGATCAACACCTTGTGCCACATTTATTGAAAGACAGAAGATCAAGTGGTTTGACCATATCGTTAGATTGCAACACCATCAACTAATATCACTGGCCCTACATCAAAGATCATCTGCGGCGAGACCAAGAGGACGGCCAAGAAGAAAATGGATTGAACACATCAAAAACATTGTACAATCACACGGAATGACACTATCTAATGCCGCCCATCGGGCGTTGAAGTGCAAATTAATCCTCCCCACGACGCTTAACTTCAGAAGTGGAAGTTGATGATGATGATGACCATCAGATCACCTATACGTGTGCTGTTGTTTCACCGCGCATTTTCTATAGTTGTGTTTTGTTACACCGCGGATCTTCTATAGTTGCGCTAATGTTTCAACGTGGATTTTCTACAGCTGTGTTGATGTTTCACCGTGGAACTTCTATAGTTGTGCTGTTGTTTCATCGCGGATCTGCTATAGATGTGCTGTTGTTACATCTTGAATCCTCTATACTTGTGCTGTTGTTACACTGCAGAACACTTATACTTGTGCTTTTGCTACACTCAGGAGACCTAAACTTGTGCTGTTGCTCTGGCAGTTCTCCTCTGACCGTAAATAAAATAACGCCAAGCAATGCAGCTTTACAGGACACAATGGCCAAAAGCAGATGACGTTACGGCGACTAGTCTTCATCACGAAACAAATACATACACAAATCACAACATATACACACGGGGAAGACACTACTGTGACTATATTAAGTCAAAACATCCGAATGAGGAGAATGTAAACATGAACACAATTAGACACATGAAAATAAACTGAAAAGAATGAGCGGAATGTGCTTGTTGTCTCTGAATCTCGCTCTGTGAAACTCATGTTGTTCATGGTTCGGGTACAGGCTAGTGGCAGCACTAATCATATGTTCAGACATTATTTTTTCTGTTCAGCTTCGCTGTATGTAGTTTATTTCTGTTCCGTTCTACAAGACTGAATTAATGTCCACCTTTCATCACTATCATATCGCTCGATGTCAGCCACGTGACACATGACGAAATCTGGAGTGACCTCTCCGTGGTGTGCCCATTGGCAGTGAGTGAGTTCGTGAAGTATCGTTCCACATATCCTCGTTATGGCGGGGAAGAGAACGAGGTTATGCGGGGATACGGATAACTTAACGAACTTTCTCAATATGGGATAAGTTTAACTTAAAGAGTTTTCTCAATATTCCAATTCCAATTACAATTTTCAAAACGAAAATTCCAAATTCGTCCTCGTCTAACCTGCTTCATCAGCTGTGGTTATTATTGAGGATCGTGGTTTTTGTGAGTTTATTCACCCTAATTCTTGTCTTGATGAGATAAGTTTAACTTAAAGAGTTTTCTCAATATGGGATAAGTTTAACTTAACGAGTTTTCTCAGTATGGGATGGTCTGTTTAAACAGTACAAATGCAGTTCCAATATTGTAAAAACAATCACGGTACAAAAAGGAACAAATTAAACCAACACGGGAATCACATTCCATTTAATTTATTGTGTAAAAGATTGGAAGCTCCTCTGTTTGTGAAGACATACACACTGACGCAAGAGGAAGCCTGGTGGCGTGGAGCGTGCAGCACGCTATGAACCTGTCATCACAAATAGAGATAACAAAATGAGACGACAGAGAAGAATACAGACATCGCCAACAACATATGCAACTGAATCAAACACAGAACATAGCTGTGTTAATCAATGAAGATAACAACGGGACAAAAATCACACACATTGCCTGGATGACGAACCACAATTCACTAATTATAAGAGCATGTATTGTCAATAATCGTGGTACACATGTTACTACAGCAGAGAAAATGTTAAACATTACTATTCTACACCAGCCTCACAACACACCGGATGAGGCAATATGTGGTCAGTCTCCCTGAGAAGATGCTGAAGTGTATTAATACTTACACATCCAATAGGTCAGCTAGTTATTTGTGTCTCTGTTCCGTCCTCTACCACGGTTCCTCCTGCTAGAGGTAAATGGATTTCTGACTCCATGTTGACACTGATTTGTGTGTCTTCGTGCAGTAGGTAATGTAGTTATTAATATGTGTGTGATTGTGCAACAGGTAATGTGGTAATTGATGTGGGTGTCTCCACACTGCCAGGTTTATGGCCCTCACTCCAGTAGTGAGACCCCTCCCTCCAGTAATCAAGCACCTCCCTCCAGCAGTGAAGCTCCTCCCTCCAGTCTCAACAGCCCTAATCCGAATACGTGACCTCATCAGTTCTAACCCCGTTAGATGATCAGACCAGCTAACACACCGTTGGGTATCTCACCAGTTCACACACCTTAGGGTAGTCTCAACAGCTCACACACCATTGGGTATCTTACAGCTCACACACCGTTGAGTATCTCATAGCTCACACACCATTGGGTAATGTCACCATCTCACACACCGCTGGGTATCTCACAGCTCACACACCGTTGGGTAATCTCACCATCTCACACACCGTTGGGTAATGTCGCCATCTCACACACTGTTGGGTATTCTCAATAACTCACACACCGTTGGGTAGTCTCATCAGGTCACACGCCTTTGCGTAGCTCGCCAGCTCACACCAAAAACACGTTGTGCTCCCAACAGACCACAGATGGAAGTCAACAAACATAACAGACCAGAGACGTCCGGGAAGGTTATCCCAGTCAACAAATGCCCGTAGAAGTCGGATGTGTCGGCCTAAGGGCGCAAGAACGCAGTTCTGCTGTAAACAGGCACAACGCAATCACGTCCGAGAAAAAAAAATAAAACTCCGGATGAACGCAGAAGAAGAAGACCAGAGACGGAACTTGACAGACACAACAACACGATGCGTTCCCAACAAACCACAGACGGAACTCGACAAACACAACAACACGACGTGCTCCCAACAGACCACACAATGAACTCGACAAACACGACAACAGGATTTATTCCCAACAGACCACAGACAGAAGCCGACAAACACGACAACAGGATTTATTCCCAACAGACCACAGACAGAAGCCGACAAACACGACAACACGATTTATTCCCAACAGACCACAGACGGAAGTCGACAAACACGACAACAGGATTTATTCCCAACAGACCACAGACAGAAGTCGACAAACACGACAACACGATTTATTCCCAACAGACCACAGACAGAAGTCGACAAACACGACAACACGATTTATTCCCAACAGACCACAGACAGAAGCCGAAAAACACGACAACACGATTTATTCCCAACAGACCACAGACAGAAGTCGACAAACACGACAACACGATTTATTCCCAACAGACCACAGACAGAAGCCGACAAACACGACAACACGATTTATTCCCAACAGACCACAGACGGAAGTCGACAAACACGACAACACGATGTATTCCCAACAGACCGCAGAATGAACTCGACAAACACAACAACATAATGTATTGCCAAAAGACCACGGACTGAAGTCGACAGACACGACAACTCGATGTTTTCCCAACAGACAAAAGACGGAAGTCGGCCTTTATCGACAACACATTGTATTCATAACAGACCATATAACGAATTCGACAGACACGACAACACGATTTATTCCCAACAGACCACAGACATAAATCGACAAACTAGACAACAAATAAACCGCTATTGGATATGCCTTGTGGCATATTGAGTACAAGGTCTTAGACGTCTTTTGACTAATGAGAAGTCGACGGAAGGTGCGGTCCGTTTTTACGTTCCTTCACCTTTCCTGGTAACCAATAAATGCTGGGGTGACATGGGAGACCATAACAA
Source organism: Cepaea nemoralis (assembly GCA_014155875.1). Classification (NCBI taxonomy): domain Eukaryota; kingdom Metazoa; phylum Mollusca; class Gastropoda; order Stylommatophora; family Helicidae; genus Cepaea; species Cepaea nemoralis. The sequence continues at coordinate 223,100 of JACEFZ010018736.1, read as the reverse complement.
TGTCGGGATCGGGTCTCGGACACGCGACCACAGGGCCGACACACAAGCTGGCTAGCCGCTTGGCCCCCATTGCTCGAAGTTGGTCATTAACTCATCTGTAATGTTATCCCCTCCATTAACTCTCCTGACCTGTATTGCTGTCTTTCTCTACACAACAACTACAACTTACGTGTGCTGGGACAAATGCGTTCGGTCAAGCTCTCCTCGATGTAATCAAACAAGTCGAAGTCAGACACCACGAACACGTCCTCGCTGCTGCTGGCGATGGCTATGAGCTCATCTGTGTTGATCTGGTCTCCTACACCAACAGAGACCACCGTGGCGCCCTGCTGCTTCAGTCTATCGGCGGCTTGTTTGGCTGCAGACAGAGTGGAACATGTGAACATGCAGTGATTTTCTTCATGAATGTAATCAGGTCAAAGCTACTCATATATCACATACGATATCCAAATAAGAAGAATTACACTTATAGAAAGGTATCTTATCGCCTCACAGTGAGTAGCTAGTTAGTTAGTTAGTTAGTTAGGCGATAGATCATCCTCATTGCACATCGAACCATTCAGTCCATAAGTGCTCGGATCCCCTCCTCAGCAAATCACGCGGCGTGTGGCAGGCTAACGACACCAGTTCTGTGTTAATTTATCAATCTTCTTTGGCTTCCTGCGGAGTGTTCTTGTTTGGCCACCCCTCTTTTGATATGCTGTTCTCGCAGTCTGCCCATGGTTGTAGATTCACAGTCATCACTTGGTTCTCGCACAAGTCTTACTTCGCGTAGACCATTAAATGTCCGCCTGGTCCATGGCGCGTCCGCCCTTCACAGTAGCGTTACCTGCGAGCTTGTCAGCTTGCTCATTCCCTTGTACTCCCGCATACCCTGGCACGAAGATGAAACTAATCAGCAACCACTCTCTTCGGAACCACCCAATCTCTATCCTATTGAGCATGCTCATTGAGTCGCTAAGGAAACATGCCCTAGTGAATGTCTGTGTCTCGAGCCATGTTATTGCTTTACTTACTGCCATGACTTCCATAGTCAGGCTACTTGTGGTCTCAAAAAATGCACCAGAGACCTTCTTCACAATTCTCCCTCCGCTCCGCGCCATGAAGGCCCATGAGCTTCTCACATGTTGGACGACCGACCCATCTAACGAATTCTCGAAAATCAACGCTTGTACTTCCGCCTCCACAGCAGCCGGAGTTTCTTGTCTGCATTTTCTGTCTAGTTGGATGCAAACTGAAAAAGGCGAAAAGAAATCTCTTGGCACTTGTATCCACTCCTCGCCAGATTCTAAGTCCTCCATTGAACACACCTATTGAAAAATATCTTCGGCTTGACCCAAAGACGTCCTTCCTTTTTTTTAACCGTCTGCCCTTCACCTTCCTAATTTCACTATGCAGCGGATGTTGTGTGTTCGCGTTAATTCTGAGGTAGGCACGTGCTCTGCAGATTTGTAGTCTGCCTTCAATGGTTGGAAAATCAAGAAGTTAGCGCATCGCCCTGCACGCTGTATCTCTTGTATATCCAAGAATAATGCGCATAGCTTCGTTTGGTATCCTTTCCATCCTTTCTATCTGCTTACGGCTGAGAGTCAGGATTGCCATCGCATACTCAAAAACAGTCATGACCAGCCCCTCATATAGGAGGCACAGATGGCGCTGCTCACAATTTACTGCCGCCATCATCCCCATCGCAGTAGCTAGGAGCATGCAGTGGTAAGTTATATCCACGCAAGGAGCAACTAAACTCACCCAAGGGCAAGTTATCATACACACAAATTGTAATTCAAATCACAAGGGGACGTTCTATCCTAGCAATCGATAACTGCGCTCACACAAGGATACTGCTATCCCAACACACATAGTAAATACACTGAAGCAAAGGTAACTTGTATCATCGAGGGATAACTACACTAATGCAAGCGTAAGTTATAGCATCGTAACGAGTAACTACACTCACACAATGATAAGCTACATCTGTGGACTTTCATTTTGTCTGTCCGATTTATGTGACTTCAGTGAGATCTATTAGTTTATCATTTTGTTGTATATAGTTGTATTACTATATGTATGTTATTCTTAGCACACAGGTGGAGATATCATGGTACGTTAGGGCTAGTTTTTATGCATAATTTCATTATAGTCTTGATACACCGAAGGTATATGATGCTTAAAATATAATGTTATCCCATGGTGGTGCCGGCTTCGTGGCTGAGAGGTTATGACTTTTCTCTGTAATCTCGTATACTCTCGTGGGTGGCGTGATGACGGTGAGAATCAGCAGTGGTTCGAATCGCATCGGTAACTTACGGGGTATGTGAGCCGGCTGCTCAGAAAGCAATGGCAAACTACTGAGCGTAATCTTGCCAAGAAGTCAACATACAGCTGAAGGATGCTGGTGTTGACAGCGATGTCCTGTAAAGGATATGCAACACACACAAAATCTACGATTTTATATCGAAAATATACGATAATATTATTGTTGGGTTTGAAGCAGTGGTGTTTGCGGCTGCAGAGAAACCGTGTGTCTAAATGAGAGACGTGGACTTAAGAAACTCCATTCCTCATGACGTGACCGATCAGTTTTTTTTTTTTAAATTTTTATTCGCATATCCTTTTAGCGTTCACCTACAATCAGCCGCGACAGGGGTTTATATCTGTGCGATTGAGGCCGATACAGTATATAAAACAATGAACGAAAGGACAGAAGAGAGAACCAACTGTGGTTACATCTACCCTATACCATGGCTTCATGGCATTGCCATTTGATGTGCCCGGTATTATGTCTCGTCCAGTCCCGGCCACCCCCCCCCCCCCTCAAGTCTTCTATTGAGTTATAGACTGATGGTAGTTTAGAACAGGACAGATAGAGTTAAAAACAGTCTGTAAATTGATATTGACGACAACATTATGTCTCGTTCAGTCCCCCCCCCCCCCCCCAACCCCTCAAGTCTTCTATTGAGTTATAGACTGATGGTAGTTTAGAACAGGACAGATAGAGTTAAAAGCAGTCTGTAAATTGATATTGACGACAGCATTAACGAGCAAGAATTACAAGACGTGTAGCGCTCTACGCCAGACACCCACACTCGAGGTCAAGGAGAGACGGGTGAGAGTTGCAGACCACAACTCAGGACAAAGACGGGGCAGGTGGGCTGAACATCACTCAGACAGGAGACCCGTGAAAAGGGGAGGACGGGATAGCGTGGACCGGACATAAACCAGAGGACCGAGCGAATTGTGTGTTAGACTGCAGACAGGGAGAGACGTGTTTGTTTCAGATAGACACTGGAGACCGAGATAGTTGAAGTATGATTGTGACAGACTTGGGCGATTGAAGGACGTTATAAAGAACTGTTACAAGTGTACAGAGTGGGCAGGTTATGATATGTAATCATGTGCTGTTTTACTGTTGATCAAATGTGTACAGTTGAAAGCAGGTCTTTGATACCTTCCCTTCTCCCCCCCCCCCTCCCCGCCACCTCTTCATAATTTTTCCTATATACATCGATTGCCAATCAGTCATGCACAGGAGCCACAGCAACTATTGTGCTAACGTGCCTGTCTTGTCGGGTGTGTGTCAGGTGATAACCTGGGACTCTGTCAGTACAGTATGTAGATGAAAACCCATGGCTCCATACTTTCAACTACACTGGATGAAATGAATGGCCATCATCATTCTTGATGGACAAACAGCACAACACACGTGTAGATGAAATGGCCAAGAGGGTAGAGTACTTACTCTGTTCTGGCCTGGAAGACGCGCCGTCAGTAAGAACAATCACAACATCAGGGGCGTTACTGCGGCCACCCGAGGCCGTGGAGAACAGTGTGTTGTCAGCGATATAATTGAGCCCTAGATGTGTGTTGGTTCCGCCTTCACCGTACGGGGCACTCAGCAACGCCTGGTGATATAGACGAGAGAATAGGCTACGGCTGGCATTACAAACACGATTGTAATATGTGTACTTGACATAAACATGATGATCTAGACGTGGGTGTAGACAAGACTATTTGCATTACAAACACGATTGTAATATGTGTACTTGACTTACATATAGTGATATACATACAATATAACTCGTTAAAGAGACGCAGATCGCCAAATGTTGTCACATCCGTGAACAGAACTGCTTGAGAGTCCTTTTGTGTCACATGCTGTAGATTAGTTGGTTGGTAAGTTTCACTGACTGATTATCAGACATACTGTAGTATGTGATTGATTGATTGATTGATTGATTGATTGATTGACTGATTGACTGATTTAATAATTGAATGGTTGATTGACTGACTGACTGTTTGATGGTTTCATTTGATTCAATGTTCATCTTCTTGAACATGACAAAATTCATGCCACTGTTTGTTTGAATAACGTTCAGTATTAGTGCAGTGCACACGCTCCGAATACCGTCAATGACCCCAACGTGTTTGTGTTGACGAATCGCGTGTAAACGTACAATCCAGCACATGACAGGCTCGTGTCCTGGCCTCCAGGGCTAGGTATATGGTGCTCGCACACAATGTCTGGTCTCATGTATTCGGCACTCTACCGGTGAAGAGGGGTCAATATTACACCGGCCAGCTTTCTTCCCAACACATGTCTGGGTACACGTACAACAGTCTCAACATGGTCACCAACATAAGTGAGGGTACACGTACAACAGTCTCAACATGGTCACCAACATAAGTGAAGGTACCCATGCAACAGTCTCAGCATGGTCACCAACATAAGTGAAGGTACACGTACAACAGTCTCAGCATGGTCACCAACATAAGTGAAGGTACACGTACAACAGTCTCAACATGGTCACCAACATAAGTGAAGGTACCCATGCAACAGTCTCAACATGGTCACCAACATAAGTGAAGGTACACGTACAACAGTCTCAACATGGTCACCAACATAAGTGAAGGTACCCGTGCAACAGTCTCAGCATGGTCACCAACATAAGTGAAGGTACACGTACAACAGTCTCAGCATGGTCACCAACATAAGTGAAGGTACACGTACAACAGTCTCAACATGGTTACCAACATAAGTGAAGGTACACGTACAACAGTCTCAGCATGGTCACCAACATAAGTGAAGGTACACGTACAACAGTCTCAGCATGGTCACCAACATAAGTGAAGGTACACGTACAACAGTCTCAGCATGGTTACCAACATAAGTGAAGGTACACGTACACCAGTCTCAGCATGGTTACCAACATAAGTGAAGGTACACGTACAACAGTCTCAGCATGGTTACCAACATAAGTGAAGGTACACGTACAACAGTCTCAGCATGGTTACCAACATAAGTGAAGGTACACGTACAACAGTCTCAACATGGTTACCAACATAAGTGAAGGTACACGTACAACAGTCTCAGCATGGTTACCAACATAAGTGAGGGTACACGTACAACAGTCTCAGCATGGTTACCAACATAAGTGAAGGTACACGTACAACAGTCTCAACATGGTTACCAACATAAGTGAAGGTACACGTACAACAGTCTCAACATGGTTACCAACATAAGTGAAGGTACACGTACAACAGTCTCAGCATGGTCACCAACATAAGTGAAGGTACACGTACAACAGTCTCAACATGGTTACCAACATAAGTGAAGGTACACGTACAACAGTCTCAACATGGTTACCAACATAAGTGAAGGTACACGTACAACAGTCTCAACATTGTTACCAACATAAGTGAAGGTACACGTACAACAGTCTCAGCATGGTCACCAACATAAGTGAAGGTACACGTACAACAGTCTCAACATGGTTACCAACATAAGTGAAGGTACACGTACAACAGTCTCAACATGGTTACCAACATAAGTGAAGGTACACGTACAACAGTCTCAACATGGTTACCAACATAAGTGAAGGTACACGTACAACAGTCTCAACATGGTCACCAACATAAGTGAAGGTACACGTACAACAGTCTCAACACGGTCACCAACATAAGTGAAGGTACCCATGCAACAATCTCAGCATGATTGCCAACATAAGTGAGGCTACCCGTGTCACAGTCATAGCATGGTCACCATCTTAAGTGAGCGTTGTCCCCTGGTCTACCAGACTCACCCACAAATACACACAGACACACACACACACACACTAACTCACACACTGTTACACAGGCAGGTTAATCTACGACTTGTCTACCGAAGCAGTCCAATAACCAGAGCAACGAAACAATGAATTATCTACATGTCAAATAATGGCACTAAAACAATCAATCATTACGTGGCAACGAATGACCACTGACGTCATTAATCGTTATTTACCAATATAAGTGGACTCATCTCATCCCATCAATGTTAGACGGGCCTGCGTGCCCAATTCTTAACCCTTTGAAAATAGAGTTTGTTCGTTCGTTCGTTCGTTCATCTCATCTCATCTCATCTCATTGTGTTCCTCTTGTACCCTAAGGTGTCGAGGTGAAGTATAAACATCGTGAAAGTGCCCGATTATGGGCTTCATGTATCGACATTTCCATGGATTCTGCTATTCCCTTCGTCCAACGTTTACGTGGTCGGCCTCTTAATCTGTTTCCTTCTGGTCTGTACATCATTGCTTGTTGTGGTATGCTGTTGACTGGTAACCTACTTGCATGGCCAAACCATTTGACTTGCTGCTTTCTAATAAAATCTAGTGCAGCTTTAACCTCCACTTTAGTCCTGATTTCTTCATTTCTGATCGTATCTCTTTGTGCGGCGCTTTCGGTGGGTCGCCCTGCAGAAAGAGACCGAGCCTATGGGATAAAACCCCGGTCACTGAAGTCTTTCTGGTGACTGCCGTTTTCATCGACGATGAACTGTATCTTTCGTGGAGGACTTTTGTGTTGGCATTCTGGCGGCGGCATTATGCACAGTGTACCTGTGCGGGCTGTTGGCTTGCCGAAACTCTTGTCTATTCCATTGTTCACATGGGGCAGTGAGGAGCATTTTTTGATATTCACTGGCACAGGAACGGAGCAATATGGGGACGACCCGTTGCCGTGAAGTTGGAACTTCGACTAACTAACTAACTAAGTAACTAACTGATCTTATCTCTTCTTCTTTATACGTTGAGTATTCTTCTCAGGAACCTCATTTCTGTTGTTGTGATTTTTCTTTTCTCTTTTTCTGTCATTGTCCAGGTTTGGCATTGGTAGCATAGAGTTGGTAGGAAGATTGTTTTGAAAAGTGCTTTCTTAGTAGTTATTGATACATGTTTGTTCTTTAGTATTGGTGCCATTTGTCCAATGAGTTGGTTTGCCTTATTGTACCTATTTTAAATCTCGTCTTCTGATCTGCCATTTGATGATATTATACTTCCCTTTCGGCAAGCCAACAGTCCTCTAAAAGTACTGGAGAGTTTTGGTCAGAGACCATAACTTTATGAAGGGAAAATCCCAACTGCACCTCCCCGTGGTAGAGGATGGAAACACACTACGGTGTGGCTAACACAGCTCTGGGGACCGAGTATCCACCGGAATAAGTGGACAACTCTGCAGCTGAGCAGAGCAGGGCACTCACTTGTCCTCGCAGTCGGAAATGGCTGTCAAAAGCAGAGGTAAAAAGACCACCATGTGAATGTGGAAGGCAAGGGGAAACCACCACATTATCTTCCCAAGACTTCATGGCAAAACATACCACTATGTGGACAAATAAAAGTAAGATTAAAGAGAGGGGAAAAAATGGTTAAGAACATGAGACTTAATAAAGAGGTTCTAAAAATAGATAAAGAAATGCAAGAACAATACAGAGTGACTGTGAAAAATAGGTTCAATGCAATAACTAAAATACAGAGTATAGATGAACAATGGGAAATGTTAAGGGACTCCATTCATCAAACTAGCAAAGAAGTATTACCAGAGAGAGGCAAAATAGCTAAGAAAAAATGGATGAATGAAGATATCTTAAACCTGATGGACAAAAGAAAACAGTATAAAAATGACAAACAAGAATACGCTAAGATAAATAAAGAAATAAAAGATAAATGTGGGAAGGCTAAAGAAAGTTGGTTAAACGAGCAATGCAAAAAAATTGAATTAAATTCCATTAAAGATACAAAAAATATGCACAGACAAATCAGTGAGCTTACAGGAAAAAAAATAAGAATAAATACAGGGTGTTTGAAATCAAAAACAGGAAAGATAATATTAGAGGAAGATGCTATAATGAAGAGGTGGAATGAGTATATAAGAGAATTATATGAAGGAGAAAGGGCAGAATTAACAGAAGATAGTAACTTAGAAGGTCCACCTATTCTGAAAGAAGAAGTCGCTGACGCTATGAAACGTATGAAGAAAGGAAAAACAGCTGGGCCAGATGAAATCACAATAGAAGAATTAGAAGTATTGGGAGAATTTGGAGTAGATATATTAACCAAAATGTTGAATGATATTTACAGCAGTGGATATTTACCCAGTGATATGCTGAAATCTGTATTTATAGCTATACCAAAAAGACCAGGAGCAATTGATTGTGAAGATTTTCGTACAATTAACCTTATAAACCATATCACTAAGCTTCTACTCAGAATCATAATGAGAAGAACCAAAAAGAAAATAAAAATGGAAATTAGTGAAGAACAGTATGGATTTGTGGAAGGAAAGGGCACAAACAATGCAATTTATACATTGCGGACACTAATAGAAAGGTCAATAGAGAAACAGAGGGACATATATTTGTGCTTCATAGATTATACTAAGGCATTTGATAAAGTAAAACATGATGAACTGATTAAAATGTTGGAAGATATCAACACTGATGGAAAAGATTTAAGAATAATAAAGAATATTTACTGGAACCAAGTAGCAGCAATTAAAATGGGAAATAAAGAGGGTAGTTACGAACAGATAAAGCTAGGAGTACGACAAGGGTGTGTCTTGTCACCAGATCTTTTCTCCCTGTATAGCGAAGTAATAATGAGAGAGATCAAAGAGATGCCAGGAATACTAGTTGGAGGTTATAATATAAATAATATACGCTATGCAGATGACACAGTATTGGTGGCGGATAATTCAACAGACCTACAACAATTATTAGACGTTGTAGTAACAGAGAGTGCAAGGAAAGGACTCAACTTGAATATCAAGAAAACAGTAACAATGGTAATATCAAAGAAAATGGTGACACCAAAATGTGACATAGAAATAGAAGGGAAAATCCTTAACCAAGTTGATAATTTTAGATACCTAGGGGCATTTATAACATCAGATGGAAGATGTACAACAGAGATTAGGAGCAGAATAGGGCAGGCAAAAGCCGCATTTCATAAAATGAAGAGTATCTTATGCAATAAGTCACTGTCACTGAATGTAAGAAAGAGAGTGCTGAAATGCTATGTAGAACCAGTTTTGCTGTATGGCAGTGAATCTTGGAATGTAAATGAACAAATTAAGAAGAAATTAGAAGCAACAGAGATGTGGTTCCTGAGACGAATGTTGCGAATTCCTTGGACTGCCAGAGTAACTAACGACGACTGCCTGAAACAGGCTAATGAAACTAGAACATTATATACAACAATAAGACAGAGACAAACATCTTTCCTCGGTCATGTGATGAGAAGAGAGGCATTGGAGAACATCGTAACAACTGGAAAGATCGAGGGGAAGAGAGGCAGAGGTAGACCAAGAGAAGTGATGCTGGATGGATTGAGACGGTGGCATGGAGGAATATCAGCAGCAGAGTTGATCCAGAAAACCAAAGACCGAGATCTATGGAGAGCCATGAACGCCTACGCCAGCCGGCACGGCACTTGATGATGATGATACTTCCTAGGTACTTGAAACTCTTTACTTGTTTCAAGGGATTTCCGTTTAGGTGAGTTGTTGTTGTTTGTTCTTCTTTAGTTAAAGTCATTACCTCTGTTTTGCTTGTGCTAATTTTCATGTTATGTTCCCTACGCATTTCGATTAGACTATTCATGTGGTCTTGTAATTCAGCTTCTGATTTTGCTATTAGTGCTTGGTCGTCCGCAAGCAGGAGTTCTCTAATGGTTTGATTTGTGTATTTTTCTTCTTCTGTGTTCTCGTCATGCGGTATTCTTGCTGTCTCTGCTTGGCTGGTTTCTTTACATATGTTGTCTATATATGTTATGAACAAGAGAGGGGACAGGACACAACCTTGTCGTACTCCAGATCTTATGGTGAAGGGTTCTGAATGTCCTCCAGTTGCTCTCACTATGCATCCACTGTTATTGTATAAACTTCTACATAGGTTTGTTAGATGTGTATTATTAAGGATTTCCCACAGCTTGTTTCTATCTACTCTATCGAATGCCTTTTTGTGTCGACAAAGGCTAAGTAGAGTGTTTCATTGAATTCGATTGATTTTTCTATAAGTTGTCTCCGAGCAAAAATGGCATTTGTGCATCGTTTGTTTTTCCTAAATTGAAGTTGTGTTTCGCTTAGCTGGGGTTTTCACGAATTTAAGTGGACTAATGTAATGAATACTAGTCCTTGTCTATCAAGCTTGTGTCCTTAGTACTCTTCATTACTAGCCAAAAAAACAAAACAAACATTCCCATATGTGTGGCACGTTACACCCGCCTTGGGTATTTATGATGCCCATGTTAAACATTGCCTCAACGAGTCATGTATTATTGATTATTTTTCATGTGGTGTAATTCTTATTGTTCTTTTTTCGTCAAAGAATTGCTTCATAAGAGATGTTGAATGAAAGAATGTGTGAGAGGAAATAGAGAAGAAGGGCAGAATGTCAGACGGGCCTGCGTGCCCAATTCTTAAGCCTTTGAAAATAAAGATGTTCGTTCGTTCGTTCGTTCGTTCGTTCATTATGGCAGTGAAACCTGGACAACTTACTCACGCCAAGAAAAACGTTTAAACAACTTTCATATGCGGTGTCTGTGAAGAATTCTTGGTATTAAGTGGCAAGACAAAATCACAAATACTGAAGTATTGGAAAGATCAGGTTGTGTGACGGTTTATTCCATGCTCAGTCTTCGTAGACTTAGATGGATAGGACATCTTAGGAGGATGGATGGTGGTAGAAAACCAAAGGACATCGTTTTTGGTGAATTACAGATGGGTAAGAGATCTAAGAGATCTCTAGCAAGATGAAAAACATTCTGACCAATAAAAATATGTCAACTGAAACGAGAAAAAGAGTGTTGAGGGGATACATAGAGCCTGTTCTTTTGTATGGATGTGAAACTTGGACAATGAGCAGTCAAGCTGAAAAACATCTGATGGCTGCAGAAATGTGGTTTCTGAGGAAAATGCAAAGAATACCAATGACCAAGTACTACAGTAGACAAATGAAAATCGTAAATTGATTAGATAAATTAGACGTAGACAGTCAAAATTGTTTGGACATGTTATGAGAAGAACTGGATTTGAGAACTTAGTGACAACTGGCAAGATCGAAGGGAACAGACCAAGATGAAGACCGGGAGGAAAATACCTGGATGGCTTGGCCACATGGCATGGACGAGACATTAACTCTGAGCTGATCCACGACTCTGGTGATCGAGTGAAATGGAGAGTCATGACCGCCAACGCTTTCCGGCATGGCACACGTTGATTGAAGAGATCTCAGGGTCGGCCTCTACTACGATACAAAGATGTGTGTAAGTGGGACATGATTGATACAGGCATTGATAATGCACATTGGGAGCACGTCGCCACTGAACGTGTTGCATGGAGGGCAACTATCAGAAATGGAATTAAGACAAAGGAGAAAATTATTGCAGATAAGTCACACACCGAGCGTTTGAGACGTAAGATGGTGCATGGTGGTGGAAATGACCACGTGTTCACATGCACACACTGTGAACGAACATTTACAGCGCAAATTGGCCTTATCAGTCACATTCGCTACCGCCATAGGTAAAGGTTATTATGCCTTTTTAAAGCACAAACTATCGTCCGTCAAGACGGCAAGGTGCTAATGGATGAATAATGAATAGTATTTTTATTTAAAACAAAATCATTAAAGTTTTGTATCAGTATTTGTCAAATTTAAAACCATTATTGTAAATTATTATACTTTTTCAGACAGACAGACAGACAGACAGACAGACAGACAGACAGACAGACAGACAGACAGACAGACAGACAGACAGACAGACAGACAGACAGACAGACAGACAGAGGAAGAGAGAGAGACAGAAAAAGAGACACAGAGAGAGAGGCATAGAAAGAGAGAGGCATAGAAAGAGAGAGGCATAGAAAGAGAGAGGCATAGAAAGAGAGAGACACAGAGACATACAGAGAGACACACAGAGAGAACCACACACATAAGGAGAGAGAGAAAAAGAGAATATGACGAAAAAGAGAAAAAAACAGACAGAGCGAGATAAATAGAGAATAAACTCACCGATGAGACGTCTCTACCCGACGAGTACCGGTTCAGATCAAAGAGTTTCTTGACCTCTGTGGCAAACTGGACACCAGCATACCTGGCCCCGTTGGAGCCATCTTTAAAGTGCTGAGTTAACTTGGCTACGAACCTCTGCTGCAGCTTGAAGTTGTCGGCGCCGATGCTGCCGGACTCGTCCATCAGGAAGACGATGTCCACGAGATCGTTGCACTGACGTAACGCTGGAACCATCATGGAGAGATCAGCATCTCACATGGGAGAGTAGCATACCATCGACAACTAAAGTACCCACGTACTCACATCCATTGGGCCGATATCATTACACTGACAACTAAAGTACCCGAGTACTCACATCTAGGGGGTCGGCATCATTACACTGACAACTAAAGGACTCAAGTACTCACATCTATAGGGTCGGCATCATTACACTGACAACTAAAGTACCCAAGTACTCACATTTAGAGGGTCGGCATCGTTACACTGACAACTAAAGTTCCTAAATAAGCATACCAAGCGGGACGACTTCACTGCACTGGGGATTTCCCATCCGCTGCTGCCTCTATATATAGAAAGGCATGCGGCTTGCCGAGAGCATCGCAAACTGCACGAACACGGTAGCTCCAGCCATGACATCCAGCGTTGACCCCAAGTGACACAGAGGTTCAGCGACACGACATGTGAGTATCTACAACCCCGAAAGGTTAACCGGGTTAACAAATGCCCGTAGAAGTCGGATGCGTCGACATAACGGCGCAAGAACGCAGCACTGCTGTAAACAGGCACAACGCAATCACGTCCGAAAAAGAAAACTCCGGATGAACGAAGAAGAAGAAGAAGAAGAAGAAGAAGAAGAAGAAGAAGAAGAAGAAGAAGAAGAAGAAGAAGAAGAAGAAGAAGAAGACACAGCGCTTCAGTTACCTGACATGTTAGTATTTACAACAGTGACACAGAGGTTTAGCTACCCGACATGTTAGTATCTACAACGGTGACACAGCGCTTCAGTTATCCGACATGTTAGTATCTACAACAGTGACACAGAGGTTTAGCTACCCGACATGTTAGTATCTACAACAGTGACACAGCGTTTCAGTTACCTGAAATGGTAGTATCTACAACAGAGACACAGAGCTTCAGTTACCCGACATGTTAGTATCTACAACAGTGACACAGAGCTTCAGCTACCCGACATGTTAGTATCTACAACAGTGACACAGAGCTTCAGCTACACGACATGTTAGTATCTACAACAGTGACACCGAGGTTCAGTTACCCGACATGTTAGTATCTACAACAGTGACACAGAGCTTCAGTTACCCGACATGTTAATATCTACAACAGTAACACAGAGGTTCAGCTACCCGACATGTTAGTATCTACATCAGTGATACAGAGGTTCAGCTACCCGACATGTTAGTATCTACAACAGTGACACAGAGCTTCAGTTACCCGACATGTTAATATCTACAACAGTGACACAGAGGTTCAGCTACCCGACATGTTAATATCTACAACAGTGACACAGAGGTTCAGCTACCCGACATGTTAGTATCTACATCAGTGATAGAGAGGTTCAGCTACCCGACATGTTAGTATCTACAACAGTTACACAGAGGTTCAGCTACCCGACATGTTAATATCTACAACAGTAACACAGAGGTTCAGCTACCCGACATGTTAATATCTACAACAGTGACACAGAGGTTCATCTACCCGACATGTTAGTATCTACAACAGTGACACAGAGCTTCAGTTACCCGACATGTTAATATCTACAACAGTGACACAGCGCTTCAGCTACCCGACATGTTAATATCTACAACAGTGACACAGAGCTTCAGTTACCCGACATGTTAATATCTACAACAGTGACACAGCTGCTTCAGCTACCCGACATGTTAATATCTACAACAGTGACACAGAGGTTCAGCTACCCGACATGTTAGTATCTACAACAGTGACACAGAGCTTCAGCTACCCGACAAGTTAGTATCTACAACATTGACACAGAACTTCAGCTACCCGATTTGCTAATGTCTACGTCACTTACCATTGCACTTGGTTGTGTCTTTCGGGTTGATGACGAAGCCTGCCTTGCACGCACATCTGACGGATCCTGGCATGTTGATGCACGTCTGTTCGCACGGGTTCTTTTTTTGACATTCATCAATGTCTATGGATAAATGACACACCTCTTATCACCGGCATGGACATGTGTGGGTTACACATGGAGAGTCATAGACATCCTATGTCTATGGGGATACAACTGATACATTGTTTGACGTACATTAATATACGTGGATACAACTGATACATTGTTTGACATACATTAATATACGTGGATACAACTGATACATTGTTTGACATACATTAATATACGTGGATACAACTGATAAATTGTTTGACATACATTAATATACGTGGATACAACTGATACATTGTTTGACATACATTAATATACGTGGATACAACTGATACATTGTTTGACATACATTAATATACGTGGATACAACTGATACATTGTTTGATATACATTAATATACGTGGATACAACTGACACATTGTTTGACATACATTAATATACGTGGATACAACTGACACATTGTTTGACATACATTAATATACGTGGATACAACTGACACATTGTTTGACATACATTAATATACGTGGATACAACTGACACATTGTTTGACATACATTAATATACGTGGATACAACTGAGACATTGTTTGACATACATTAATATACGTGGATACAACTGAGACATTGTTTGACATACATTAATATACGTGGATACAACTGAGACATTGTTTGACATACATTAATATACGTGGATACAACTGACACATTGTTTGACAAACATTAATATACGTGGATACAACTGGCACATTGCTTGACATACATTAATATACGTGGATACAACTGTCACATTGCTTGACATACATTAAAGATAAAGAAGTAGACATATTTTAAAACAGATATAAGTAGCCTTCGAGTTAAAAGATAAATCAGTAGACATACATTTAAAGATATGTAAATAGGCACATTTATTACATGATACATATGTAGGCACATATTTAAAAAAATACTTTGCCACGCTTGGGAGATTAATAAGTAGAAATAAGTTTAAAGACAAATCAGTAGGCACAAGTTAAAAGACAAAAAAAGGAGACACAATTTTAAGTACAAATAAGTAGGTACAAGTTAAAAGACACATACGAAGACATTATTGTAATTACAAATAAGTAGGTACAAGTTAAAAGACAAATAAGGACACTTACGTTAAAGGACAAATAAGTAGGCCTTAAACTATACAGACATGACGCTAAATGACAAAAGATAGCGACAAACTAGGTGGAAGCAAAAGCAGCAGAGACACACGAAATCACTGGGCATCACTGTCATAAAATGAAACCCATAATCTGGGTAGATAAACTATACGTAGACACTCACAATCCTATATTCTGGGTAAATAAACTATATGTAGACACTCACGATTCAAGAGGAGAAATATAAGGGCAGTTAATTTGAAATCCGCTCGTGCCGCACCACGCGTAATTGCGTACGTTGAACATGATCATGTCACAGTCATGTGTCACAGACCCAGCGTTGTTACTTCACGCTCATGTTGGTCGGTGACAGGTAAAATAAAACTCTCTCACTTAATGAATGCAGACCGAGACGGGCTCGTGGTCCGTCCGTCTCAGGAACAATTTCTGAACTGGAACGTCGCAATTACAACAACGACTGCTCGTCATACAACTGTGACATCGATACAACACAATCGTGTCGGTACTAAAAATTGCTTCCATATCCTTTACAGGACATTGCTGTCAACATCAGCATCTTTCAGCTGTCTGTTGATTTCTTGGCAAGATTACGCTCAGTAGTTTGCCATTGCTTTCTGAGCGGCCGGCTCACATACCCGCTAACCTCTAGGCCAGGAAGCCGGCGTCGGTATTAAACACAAAGCTTATTCAAGAAGTATGTACACGCAACACTCAATGTATAAACACTACCGCTAGCATACGATCTAGCCATTGCGTTCAGGCTGCATACAGTTCGTCTCTGTCTCACTCACTCACAGCACGCCTTGTCATCTCGCAGTTATACCGTTCGTCTTCTAGCAATTACACAACTCAGCACTCTTAATAACATTCACTCGTCTCAAGTATAATGCAAATCCTCTCTCAACAGAGCTACTGTCGCTGTCGCTGGTCTTTCTCAGTCTGTCCAGTCTTTGCCCAGAACTTTTTACCACGTGTCCCGTGGCCATGTGATTCCTCCCGGGCCTACTTGATCCGTTCGTCTCGAGTCTGTCCTGCGTTGCAGGCTAACTGTCCCTGACCTGTCGGTGTTTGTCAACAGTCGTGACCTGTCTCGGTACTATCATACCTGTCTCACACGCCAGTCCCTGTCAAATGACTGACTGCCTGCTATACCTACTCTACCTGTCTCACTCGCGTCTACATGTATAATTAGGTCTATGACACATGTGGTAAATACTGATCAAAGAATAAAAGAGCGCGTGCTTATCGTTCCATGATGCATAGGTTCTGTTTCTGACTGGTGAGAAAATGGCCGGGTTGATCCAAAATCCGTCCAAAGAAGCTCAAAGAGCGGTGATTCAGTTTCTTTCATTTGAAGGATGTCAACCAGTGGACATTCATCGAAGAATGCAGGCAGTGTACGGTAACAAATGTGTGTCGAAGACAGCACTGACAGACTTGGCACGAATGTTCAGGAAAGCATATTGGTGCAACAGAAAAAAACCACCGCCAAAATTAATGCAGTAGTACAGATGAACCGTTGTCCAAGCATACGTTCGCTAGCGAAAGAATTTGATGTGTCAGGTGGGACAATTCAAAAGGTCGTTCTTAATAAACTGCAATATCGGAAGGTGTGTTCACAGTTGACCGACCACCAAAAAAGAGGAACGCATGGGATGGTGTTTGAACCACTTGCTGCGTTATAGAGTGGAGGGTGATGCATTTCTCTTCCGTATAGTGGCAGGCGATGAATCATGGTGTCTCTACTTTGAGCCGAGCAGCAATAGAGAGAGATTGCAATGGAAGCATGCTGGATCATCAAAAGCCAAAAAATTCAAGTTACAAATTTCTGCTGGTAAGGTTATGCTGAGCGCATTTTTTTTACCATGAAGGGCTATTGTTCGCCCACTTTAAAGAACCTGGTGTTAACATCAACTCTACTCACTACTTGCAAAGAGTAGACACTGCAAAAAGCCATCAAGAATAAAAGACCCGGTATGCTTTATAGCGGTGTGATTTTGTTGCACGATAATGCTCATCCGCATGTAGCAAAGATTGTGCAAGAAGCATTAGTAAGGAAGAAGTGGGAAATTCTGCAACATCCAGCCCATAGTCCTGATTTGTCACCATGTGATTTTCATTTGACCGGACCTCTAAAAAAAGCTCTCAAAGGGCAACGATTTCACACACATGCAGACGTAATGAACGCAATAAACACTTGGTTCAGTAAGCAAACACAATTCCCTTTTGTGGACGGCATTTGCCGCCTACCTAAGTGATGGGATGCTTGCCTGAATGCCTACGGCGACTTCTTCTGACCAACCCATGGCGCATAATTCATTCAAAATGAATGCTTTGTTTAATTATACCACACCTGTTAATGTTTCTTTCATGCTTTTGTAATAAAGCCATTGGAACGGGTTTCAAATAAACATACTTAATACATTTGAAAAACTTATTGACAATGGGGCAATTTTATGGAAAAATAGCACGAGGAAAGCACCGAAGTACACACCTGGATGACTTAGCCACGTGGTATCCCCAGGGCAAGACTAGCTAAGGGATCCTAGACCTTGATCATCGTGAGAGACGGAGGACCTGCCCTCCGACATGATCCTTGACCTTGGTCATCGTGTGAGACGAGATCCTTGACCTTCGATACTTACTGCCATGTCACATGATGATGATGATGATGATGATGATGATGATGTTGATGATGAATGATGATGATGAATGTAGTCACTGCGGTCTCCTCTAAATCGAGCAATGCAGGATTGGAACATGGTTGGCAGATTATATTAGGTGGTCTTGGACCAGACACTTCGAGCCTTCTAGTGTTCGAGTGGAAAATAGGCTATTCGATTACATTGATCCCCTAACACAGTGGTTCTCAACCGGTGGGGAATTCCCCCCCCCCTCCCAGGGAATTTTAGGGTTTCTAGGGGGGGGGGGGGAATAAACCCCTATTTCAAGATCGCGTTAATACAAGAACCGATTACTTGATATTGTTTTTCCCTTCATACTTTACAGTTATGTACGTCTCATCCTTCTAAAAGTCATTTTATAAAGTAGACCTACAAATCATGATTTATGTGGATATCTAGACTTGTTTTGTATCTCATCTCATCTCATCATGTTCCTCTTGTACCTTGCGGTGTCGAGGTGAAGTATAAACTTCGTGAGAGTGCCCGGTTATGGGCTTCGTATATCGACATCCCCATGTTTTGTATATGCTTTTAAATTTACCTTCAATTTTTACGTATACTGTGTACGGGTGGTTTTTTTTTTAGATAGGAAATATGAAAAGGGGGGAATGACGTTCTGAAAATACGGTGAAGGGGGGCACGGGCCAAATTTTTGATAGGAAGGGGGGGGGGGGGGGGAATGACGTTCTGAAAATATGGTGAAGGGGGGCACGGACCAAGAAAGGTTGAGAACCACTGCCCTAACAGATACTACATCTGTAGTCGGCTGCTTGCATTCTGGCGTCATTCTGGCGTCATTTAAACGCGACCCGAGCATACAGCCCTAGACCAATGTATTTATAGACCTATAGAGTTATAGACCCATGTATTTATAGAGCAATGTATTTATAGGCTGCCGAGAAGTGAATGACGTCAATAGCCTATGTACAGGCAAGACTCCCAAACACATACACCTGCACAAATACAGATGCGGAAAGTATGAAGAAAGCACTACGCCGCACCACTCGAACACAAATCGCTAACTGAACAATATGAGCATATCTACCTGATGTTACACAGACTACATGTAACATGACATACACCAGGTATCGTCCACTGATTGATCATACATACCGATGCATGTGGACGGGTTCTGTGGGTTGGGTTCCAGTCCTTCCTCACACGTCGCGGTACCTATTGAGACACACAGATAACCATATCAACATCTTCTAAACTCCATTGTAGTATGTCAATATCGTAGGTCACGCTTCATATATTTTCATAAACATATAGTTATTGTCAGTCCAATCCCAGCCGGGTGCAGCTTGTACACATCCTTGCGTCGTGTGGCTGAATGATCTTCATGTGACAGAATGATTTTCATGTGACAGAATGATTTTCATGTGACAGAATGATTTTCATGTGACTGAATTTCTTCATGTGACAGAATGTTCTCCATTTGATATAATGTTCTTCATGTGACAGAATGTTCTGCATATGACATATTCATCTTGATGTGATAGAATGTTCTTCATGTGACATAATTTTCATCATGTAACAGAATGTGCTTCATGTGACGGAGTGGGTGTTCTGGCGTCATTGACCAAAGCATACAGTGCTAGACCAATATATGTATAGACCCATGTATTTACAGACCCATGGATTTATAGACCCATGTATAGACCCATGTATTTATAGACCGTGCATTTATAGACCCATGTATTTATAGACACATGTATTTATAGACCCATGTATTTATAGACCCATGTTTAGACCCATGTATTTATAGACCCATGTTTTTATAGACCCATGTTTTTATAGACCCATGTATTTATAGACCCATGTATGTATAGGCCCATGTATTTATAGACCCATGTATTTATAGACCCATGTTTAGACTCATATTTAGACCCATGTATTTATAGACCCATGTATTTATAGACCCATGCATTTATAGACCCATGTATTTATAGATCCACGTTTAGACCCATGTATTTATAGACCCATGTATTTATAGACCCATGTTTAGACCCATGTATTTATAGACCTATGTATTTATAGACCCATGTATTTATAGACCCATCAGCTCTCGGGGAGTGACAGGGTAAGTGTGCCACCCACAGCTCCGACTTCCCAAGACGACGTGTGGTACCCATGTTGGGCTGGATGGACCTGACAGCCCAGTGTGAGTGCAAAGTCCAGATTTGCTCTAGTGAGTATGGAACGCTTGCCCAACGGTGCGGCAGGTGAGTGTCTAGCCCCTAGGCCATCTTGATGCCCGTCGGACTGACAGCTGAGACCAATTCAAAAAGCTATGTAAACAGGGGAAGAAGACAAGGCGTGGTTGGCTACTCACCTCCATCAACTTCCTCTGTGGGTGGAACTGTGGAACAGAGAATAAACGATACATGCATTAATATACCAAATCATATTACATAAGGCATCGACTCGGCCGGGAGGAGAATAGCGCTTGTTTTTAAACTCCCAGTGCACTGATAGCGGGTAGGCGGCCCTACACCCAAACCTGCAATAATATGGACTTAAACGTCGACTTCTCGGTCAGAAAGCAATGGCAAACTACTGAACGTAAACTTGCCAGATCATCAACTTGGGGTTGATTGCAACGTCCCGCAAAGAAAATGCCACAAAACCCAAGGACGTTCTGTAAATGACAACACTCAACACACAACACACGCCACTCAACACACAACACACACCACACAACACACAACACTCAACACACAACACACACCACTCAACACACAACACACACCACTCAACACACAACACACACCACTCAACACACAACACACAGCACACAACACTGGCGTCCAGGCTGCTCATATAAACACCCAAATAATGTGACGGTGCGGACGTTCTGAACACTGACACTGGATGTTAGAGCTGGCATCATTGCACTCAGACATCGGCCTGCATGTTCCGTGTCTTCATAAGCTAGCGAAGTATTGCCAGCATCATTGCACTCAGACATCGGCCTGCATGTTCCGTGTCTTCATAAGCTAGCGAAGTATTGCCGACATCATTGCACTCAGACATCGGCCTGCATGTTCCGTGTCTTCATAAGCTAGCGAAGTATTGCCAGCATCATTGCACTCAGACATCGGCTTGCATGTTCCGTGTCTTTATAAGCTAGCGAAGTATTGCCAGCATCATTGCACACAGACATCGGCCTGCATGTTCCGTGTCTTTATAAGCTAGCGAAGTATTGCCAGCATCATTGCACTCAGACATCGGCCTGCATGTTCCGTGTCTTCATAAGCTAGCGAAGTATTGCCGACATCATTGCACTCAGACATCGGCCTGCATGTTCCGTGTCTTTATAAGCTAGCGAAGTATTGCCAGCATCATTGCACTCAGACATCGGCCTGCATGTTCCGTGTCTTCATAAGCCAGCGAAGTATTGCCAGCATCATTGCACTCAGACATCGGCCTGCATGTTCCGTGTCTTCACAAGCCAGCGAAGTGTTGCCAGTTGACGTACAGACGACTCCACCAACAATCTGAGTACAAGACTTCCCGAATGTTCCTCTATGCTTTGGGTGTCGTCCATACCCTCTACTCACTCCCTGCTGAGCCAGACTTTTCTCTATTCACTCCCTCCTGAGCCACACTTTCCAGATAATTTCCAAATGCTCCATTTGTTCAGATGTACTCTCCACCTTACAGCCTTCATCACATCACCTTTATCGTAAAGTAGCTCTCCGCCCAGGGGGACAACAACAGCCCATCTATCAGTCTGTTTATCGCCCACGCAACTGCATGCCTTGGACAGAAAATAACTGACCTGCTGGCAATCTGCTTCCTGCCGAGACATGCTGGAAATCTGCTTCCTGCAGAGACATGCTGGCAATCTGCTTCCTGCCGAGACATGCTGGAAATCTGCTTCCTGTCGAGACATGCTGGCAATCTGCTTCCTGCCGAGACATGCTGGAAATCTGCTTCCTGCAGAGACATGCTGGCAATCTGCTTCCTGCCGAGCCATGCTGGCAATCTGCTTCCTGTCGAGACATGTTGGCAATCTGCTTCCTGCCGAGACATGCTGGCAATCTGCTTCCTGCCGAGACATGCTGACAATCTGCTTCCTGCCCTGACATGCTGGCAATCTGCTTCCTGCCGAGACATGCTGACAATCTGCTTCCTGCCGAGACATTCTGATAATCTGCTTCCTGCCGAGACATGCTGACCATCTGCGTCCAGCCGAGACATGCTGACAATCTGCGTCCTACTGCGATATGCCAGCCACTCTACCGCGAACATTTAAGTTTCCCGCATCCACTGTGCCCCCGCCACAAACACAGCATGTCTGACTGCCTTGTCCCCCAGACATCGGAGACTGTAGTTACCGCCTCAATCTCCATTCTCATGCTAGATATAGGAGCATATGTCTGGCCCGCCTGTTTACACAGTGTCAGTTTGTCTTTGCAATACAAAGACACCCACGCTTTTGACCACTGACCACATATCCATCTGTGTATATGTTTCCATCTCTAGAGTGTTGGGTGTCTTCTGTCACCTGTTGTACGGGCACTTCTGTAACAGACGCCGTTCAACTTTTCGACAGTGTCATAACAATTCTGAAAGATACGACTTGAAGTTGCTATCATACAGAGCACTGAACCACATTAACATGCATTATTGCAGCTGCTACATGTTAATAAATCATATAAACAAACGACTGGTACAGCTGTTGTCATACAGATCAATGTTTCACATAAAACATACAACTTGTACAGTTGCTATAATACATATTAATAAACCACATGAAACATGCATCTTGTACAGTTGCTATCATACAGATCACTGAAATATACTATTCTTAAAGCTACAGAGTTTTTACACGAGTCATAACAATGACACAAAGTATGACTGAGAAGCTGGACAGATGAAGACACACACACCATACTGACACACACACTCACACACAGACACACACATTCACACACATACACATATATACAGACACACACACACACACATACACACATAGAGACACAGGCGAATGTTACCACCCAAGTCTTTTTATCAACGGAACAACAGCACCTGAACAATAACAAATATTTCACAACGGAACAACATAAACCAAACAATAACTCATAATTAACAACGGAACAACACAAAGAATAGTTCACTGAGCGGTGTTCAAACCCAGAGACTTGAAACTAAGCCACGCAGACGTGGAACTAAACATAGCCAGGAGACGTGGAACTAAGCCACGCAATTAGACGTGGAACTAAACATAGCCAGGAGACTTGGAACTAAACCAAGTAAGGAGACTAGGAACTAAACCAAGCCATCAGACCTGGAACTAAACATAACCATTAGACTTGGAACTAAGAGTTTTCTTTACTGTATTCACCTGCATAGTCTAATAACACGTTACAATAACTATCCCCTACAAGACACAATGCACGGTTAATTAACATTTCTACGAGCACTTGGCACCTTACAACAAACTAACTGTCCAGTAACATATACACATGTTTCAGCACTTACCGTAACCTTCAGATTCGGGAACTGAAAAAGGGAAGCCGGAAATGTACACATAATTAGACGTGTCATGAGGCAATGTACACAGAATTAGACGTGTCATGAGGCAATGTGCACATAATTAGACGTGTCATGAGGCAATGTACACATAATTAGACGTGTCATGAGGCAATGTACACATAATTAGACGTGTCATGAGGTAATGTACACATAATTAGACGTGTCATGAGGTAATGTACACATAATTAGACGTGTCATGAGGCAATGTACACATAATTAGACGTGTCATGAGGTAATGTACACATAATTAGACGTGTCATGAGGCAATGTACACATAAATAGACATGTCATGAGGCAATGTACACAGAATTAGACTTGCAATGAAGTCATGTAAATGCCATTACAATTATCAATTGTATCAACTCCACACACTTATTCAGACATACTATACTACATATATCCTCTGCAGTGACTGCTGATAGAGATAACCACATCCCCTGGAGAAAAGATTACCAACCGAAGGCTTAATCTCAGACTCTCCGTTTGTGATGTGCTAATCTATGACTATGTGAATTTTTTGGCGTTGTAGATGACACGCATACAGTGACATCAGCACGGCCGGACAATCAGCTAACAATGCTCGTCCGTCAACAGAGGAAAACACAGGACACGTATTCCTGCTCGCACTCAGGCCGACACAATGTCCTGGCCGTATCACATCTAACTAGGATACTGCTCCGCGACCAGTTGTATTTATTTCAAATTTATGACCCAGAAACATTCGAACTTTAGACAGATGTGATGTTAGGCTACGGGTCTACCACACCAACCAGGTTTATGACCTAGTTTCTGAGTGTCTGCAACAGAATTCCCCCGGAGAAGATTTGTCCATATAGGGTCGAGAGGAATGGCTGGCTACTAACTTCATTCACACATACGCAGCATTGTCAGGGCACCAACCAAATACACACTAGTGCATGAGAACTGAGAGTTACAGTTCTGTTCCTCAGAGACACCATCAACCACCTAACTACTCACCAACCAAATAACTACCCACCAACCAACTACACACCAACCAACTAACTACACACCAACTAACTAACTACTCACCAACCAACTAACTACACACCAACAAACTAGTGGCTGGGGCTTTATTGTAAAGGCTAATGGACGAGTCTTGAAAAAGGAGAGTCTGGCATATGAGACAACGACCTCCAGCATGAGAATGGAGGTGGAGGCAGTAACAGCGGCATTCCGATGGCTAGAGGAGACCACTGCAACACACGTTGTATTCATTACGGATTCAAAGAGTATGCTTAGTAAGGTGGAGAAAGAAATGTTTCGTGTGGAATGGCCCACGTTGCTTAAGAGGTCACAGATTGTGAGAATTGTATGGATATTTTGCTCTGGCCATGCTGGGTACAGGGGAATGAACAGGCTGATAGGCTAGCAGGGAATGCAGCTCTTGGTGGTAGTTTGCCTGTGGACAAGGGGGATGTGGTCGTGCGCTTGTGGGACCAGGTGGAGAAGGCGGAGGAACAGATTGAGAACCCATATGCGGAAAGAATGAGATTGCGGGGGATCGGCAAGGGTTCTGGATGAATCTCAAAATTGAGAGGGAAGACCAGGAGAACTTTTAATCAGATAGCGATGGGAACAATTAGTAGTGTGACTCTTCGCTGGATGTTGAACGAGGGGACGGAGCACGTATGGGAATGTCCTGAGTGCAGTGATGTCGATTCTTAACTCAACTCAACTCAGTACTTTGGCAGTCCATTCGTCTAAGGAACGACATCTCCAATCCCTTACTAATTTGTTCATTTATATTTCGAGATTCACAGCCATACAGCAAAAAAAGTTCGATATAGACAGACAGACAGACAGACAGACTCACTGCCACAGGTTCGGGAGGCCAATCTATACGAGACAGACAGACAGACAGACAGACAGACAGACAGACAGACAGACAGACAGACAGACAGACTTCTACAGATGCCCGATGTCACTCTCTGATCTATGCGAATCAGACAGACAGACAGACAGACAGACAGACAGACAGACTAACCTCTACAGATGCCCGAGGCTACCATCTTTTCTATGCGAGTCAGACAGACAGACAGACAGACAGACAGACAGACAGACAGACAGACAGACAGACAGACAGACAGACAGACAGACAGACAGACAGACAGACAGACAGACAGACAGACAGACTAACCTCTACAGATGCCCGAGGCTACCATCTTTTCTATGCGAGTCAGACAGACAGACAGACAGACAGACAGACAGACAGACAGACAGACAGACTTCTACAGATGCCCGATGTCACTCTCTGATCTATGCGAATCAGACAGACAGACAGACAGACAGACAGACAGACAGACAGACAGACAGACAGACAGACAGACAGACAGACAGACAGACAGACAGACAGACAGACAGACTAACCTCTACAGATGCCCGAGGCTACCATCTTTTCTATGCGAGTCAGACAGACAGACAGACAGACAGACAGACAGACAGACAGACAGACAGACAGACAGACAGACAGACAGACAGACAGACAGACTAACCTCTACAGATGCCCGAGGCTACCATCTTTTCTATGCGAGTCAGACAGACAGACAGACAGACAGACAGACAGACAGACAGACAGACAGACAGACTAACCTCTACAGATGCCCGAGGCTACCATCTTTTCTATGCGAGTCAGACAGACAGACAGACAGACAGACAGACAGACAGACAGACAGACAGACTTCTACAGATGCCCGATGTCACTCTCTGATCTATGCGAATCAGACAGACAGACAGACAGACAGACAGACAGACAGACTAACCTCTACAGATGCCCGAGGCTACCATCTTTTCTATGCGAGTCAGACAGACAGACAGACAGACAGACAGACAGACAGACAGACAGACAGACAGACAGACTTCTACAGATGCCCGATGTCACTCTCTGATCTATGCGAATCAGACAGACAGACAGACAGACAGACAGACAGACTCACTGCTACAAATGCCGGATGCTACTCTCTGCTCTATGCGGTTCAGACTCTGGAAGTTGTCAGCCGAGAAGACAAAGTTACTCCCACTGGCGATGTACCTCAACTCTGCCCCCTGGCTGCATCCAATGCCCACAGATATGACCTTGACCCCGGTGCTCTTCAATGAGTCGGCGGCATTTTTAGCTATAAACAAGTGCACGACATATCTCACAGTGAGAGCAGCGGACAGAATATATAACTAATACAATACATTGAAAAACACGCACAATTAATCCCGGACTCAGATTGTTCTCATATATTCTTGTCGCCCCATTCTTCTCATGTGGTTATTTTATATTAATATAGTCACTGTACTGTCTGTCCCGTGTTTATGCGTTGTGTTTTCTTGTATTTATTTGCTAATAACTGTTAGTCGCATCAACTCCCTTTCTTTTCTCTAATTGTGCTACATCAGTGGTTCTCAACCGGTGGTTAATTTCCTCCCCCCATGAGAAACTTTAGGGTTTCCGGGGAGGGGGGGGGGGGAATTAAGATTATTTCAAGATCACATTAATACACTTACCAGTTATTTGATATTGTTTTCCCCTCTAAATATTAAGGTTCTGTACTTCTCGCCCTAATGAAATTCGTGTTATAATGTTAGTAGACCCGCAAATCACGTTTTATGTAGATGTCTAGACTTGTTCTAGTATGTGTTAATAAATTTAGCCTTAATTTTTATGTATACTGTGTAAGGGTGGGGTATTTATAGGGAGAAAATTCTAAAAGAGGTGGGGGGGGGGGGGGGGGTGACGTTCTGAACGTATGATAAAGGGAGGCATAGGGCAAAAATGTGTTAGAACAACTGTGCTACATGAATGAAACCGTGCCTAAACTGAGACTTCAAATGCGCCCGCTTATAGTAGACAAACCTGGCAAACACACGGGAAACCAAGACAAAGGAGATTGGTCGGCTGTTTTCGTTTTATCTTCGACCTAGAGTTAATTGCATATCCTTTACAAGACGTAGCAGTCAATCCCAACATGTTTAGGTGTTCGTGATTACTGGGCAATTTTATGATTAGTAGTTTACCATTGCTTTCTAAACGACTGGCACCCATACCATTTCATACAAAAAATAACCAACGAAGGGAGGTCTGCCGCCAAACCACCCACAGCTGTGTTTCGAACGCGGGTATGCGGGATTACGAACTGAGTCTGTAAACGCCTCGCCACTGAGCCGGTTATCCCGACCTATCCAAAGATCAAAGTATAGTAGCGGCACTTTGATCTGACCAAGACCACGAGCAGAGGCGCTCATCGCAGTGAAGCGTGGAGAACTTCACTGGGGGGGGGGGGGGGGGGGGGGAGGGGGGGGAGCACAGGCTCTTAAACAAAGCTGCAGGGCTAGTTTTGCCCGGTGTAACTTGTTGATTTGATCTGGTAGTGTCTTATAACTTGGTCAGTATATTATAGATACTTGGTCTAGTTGACAGACAGACAGGCAGGCAGGCAGGCAGGCAGGCAGGCAGATGGGTGAACTGCGTGGACATATCTGCCAAACACTTACTGGCTGAAGGGTTTTCCTAGATGGATGAACTGTGTGGACATATCTGCTAGACCAGTGGTTCTCAACCTTTTTTGGCCCGTACCCCTCTTCACCGTATTTTCAGAACGTCATCCCCCCCCCCCCTTCCTATCAAAAAAATTTTGCCCGCCCCCCCCCCTTTCACCGTATTTTCAGAACGACGTCCCCCCCCCCCCCTTTCATATTTCCTATCTAAAAATCCCCCACCCCTATACAGTATACGTAAAAATGTAAGGTAAATTTAATAGCACATACTAAAACAAGTCTAGACATTCACATAAAACATGATTTGTGGGTCTACTGACTTTATCAAATGAATTTTAGAAAGAAGAGTCGTACTTAACTGTAAAGTATGAAGGGAAAAACAATATCAAGTAATCGGTTCTTGTATTAACGCGATCTTGAAATGGTCTTCATTCCCCCCCCCCCCCCCCCCCCCTTGGAAACCCTAAAATTCCCCCCTGGGAGGTGGGGGATTCCCCACCGGTTGAGAACCACTGTGCTAGACAATTACTGGCTGAAGGGTTGTCCCAGATGGATGAACTGTGTGGACATATCTGCTAGACACTTTCTGGCTGGATGGTTGTCCCAGATGGATGAACTGTGTGGACATATCTGATAGACACTTACTGGCTGGATGGTTGTCCCAGATGGATGAACTGTGTAGACATATCTGATAGACACTAACTGGCTGGAGGGTTGTCCTAGATGGATGAACTGTGTGGACATATCTGATAGACACTTTCTGGCTGAAGGGTTGTCCCAGATGGATGAACTGTGTGGACATATCTGATAGACAATTACTGGCTGAAGGGTTGTCCTAGATGGATGAACTGTGTGGACATATCTGATAGACACTTTCTGGCTGAAGGGTTGTCCCAGATGGATGAACTGTGTGGACATATCTGATAGACACTTACTGGCTTAAGGGTTGTCTTAGATGGATGAACTGTGTGGACATATCTGATAGACAATTACTGGCTGAAGGGTTGTCCTAGATGGATGAACTGTGTGGACATATCTGCTAGACAATTACTGGCTGAAGGGTTGTCCCAGATGGATGAACTGTGTGGACATATCTGATAGACACGTACTGGCTGGATGGTTGTCAGAGATGGATGAACTGTGTGGACATATCTGATAGACAATTACTGGCTGGATGGTTGTCCCAGATGGGTGAACAGTGTGGGCATATCTGATAGACACTTACTGGCTGGATGGTTGTCCCAGATGGATTAACTGTGTGGACATATCTGATAGACAATTACTGGCTGAAGGGTTGCCCCAGATGGATGAACTGTGTGGACATATCTGATAGACACTTACTGGCTGGATGGTTGTCCCAGATGGATGAACTGTGTGGACATATCTGAGAGACAATTACTGGCTGAAGGATTGTCCTAGATGGATGAACTGTGTGGACATATCTGATAGACAATTACTGGCTGAAGTGTTGTCCTAGATGGATGAACTGTGTGGACATATCTGATAGACAATTACTGGCTGAAGGGTTGTCCCAGATGTTGAACTGTGTGGACATATCTGATAGACACTTACTGGCTGGATGGTTGTCAGAGATGGGTGAACTGTGTGGACATATCTGATAGACACTTACTGGCTGGATGGTTGTCAGAGATGGGTGAACAGTGTGGACATATCTGATAGACAATTACTGGCTGAAGGGTTGTCCTAGATGGATGAACTGTGTGGACATATCTGATAGACAATTACTGGCTGAATGGTTGTCCCAGATGGGTGAACAGTGTGGACATATCTGATAGACAATTACTGGCTGGATGGTTGTCCCAGATGGGTGAACTGTGTGGACATAGCTGGTAGACAATTACTGGCTGAAGGGTTGTCCTAGATGGGTGAACTGTGTGGACATATCTGATAGACAATTACTGGCTGAAGGGTTGTCCTAGGTGGATGAACTGTGTGGACATGTCTGATAGACAATTACTGGCTGAAGGGTTGTCCCAGATGGATGAACTGTGTGGACATATCTGATAGACACTTACTGGCTGGATGGTTGTCAGAGATGGGTGAACTGTGTGGACATATCTGATAGACACTTACTGGCTGGATGGTTGTCCCAGATGGATGAACTGTGTGGACATAGCTGAGAGACAATTACTGGCTGAAGGGTTGTCCTAGATGGATGAACTGTGTGGACATATCTGATAGACAATTACTGGCTGAAGGGTTGTCCTAGATGGATGAACAGCGTGGACATATCTGATAGACAATTATTGGCTGGATGGTTGTCCCAGATGGGTGAACTGTGTGGACATAGCTGGTAGACATTTACTGGCTGAAGGGTTGTCCTAGATGGGTGAACTGTGTGGACATATCTGATAGACAATTATTGGCTGAAGGGTTTGTCCTAGATGGGTGAACTGTGTGGACATATCTGATAGACACTTACTGGCTGGATGGTTGTCAGAGATGGGTGAACTGTGTGGACATATCTGATAGACAATTACTGGCTGAAGGGTTGTCCCAGATGTGTGAACTGTGTGGACATATCTGATAGACACTTACTGGCTGGATGGTTGTCCCAGATGGGTGAACTGTGTGGAAATATCTGCTAGACACTTAATGGCTGAAGGGTTATCCTAGGACCTAGATGGATGATCTGTGTGGATATATCTGATAGACACTTACTGGCTGAAGGGTTGACCTAGATGGGTGAACTCTGTGGACATATCTGCTAGACACTTACTGGCTGAAAGGTTGTCCGAGTAGCCGTCAGTGAGGACGATGACAATCTTGCTGGACTTGTCCCTGGCACCACGTGACGTGCTGAACAATCTATTGACCCGGATGTAGTCCAGGGCCAGGTAAGTTTTAGTTCCACCTGACAGGTAGGCTGTGTTTCTGAAAGCCTAAAGATACATAAAACAGCCTTCATCAACCTCAGGACACACGAACTGTGTCAAATAAGTGCGCGAGTGTTTGTGTGCGTGTGTGTGTGTGTCTGTGTGTGTGTGTATGGAAGAGGAAAAGGTGATGTTTGTGTGTTTATATAAATGGAATGGGATACGGGGTTGCGTGTGTGCAAATAATAATGGAGGGTGTTGTGTGTGTACGTGAGGGAGGGGGATATGGGTGGACATATCTGGGTGAACATATCTTCGTGGACATATCTGGGTGAACATATCTTCGTGGACATATCTGGGTGAACATATCTTCGTGGACATATCTGGGTGAACATATCTTCGTGGACATATCTAGGTGAACATATCTTCGTGGACATATCTGGGTGAACATATCTTCGTGGACATATCTGGGTGAACATATCTTCGTGGACATATCTGGGTGAACATATCTTCGTGGACATATCTGGGTGAACATATCTTCGTGGACATATCTGGGTGAACATATCTTCGTGGACATATCTGGGTGAACATATCTTCGTGGACATATCTGGGTGAACATATCTTCGTGGACATATCTGGGTGAACATATCTTCGTGGACATATCTGGGTGAACATATCTTCGTGGACATATCTGGGTGAACATATCTTCGTGGACATATCTGGGTGAACATATCTTCGTGGACATATCTGGGTGAACATATCTTCGTGGACATATCTGGGTGAACATATCTTCGTGGACATATCTGGGTGAACATATCTTCGTGGACATATCTGGGTGAACATATCTTCGTGGACATATCTGGGTGAACATATCTTCGTGGACATATCTGGGTGAACATATCTTCGTGGACATATCTGGGTGAACATATCTTCGTGGACATATCTGGGTGGACATATCTGGGTGGACATATCTTCGTGGACATATCTGGGTGGACATATCTGGGTGGACATATCTTCGTGGACATATCTGGGTGGACATATCTGGGTGGACATATCTGGGTGGACATATCTGGGTGGACATATCTGGGTGGACATATCTGGGTGGACATATCTGGGTGGACATATCTGGGTGGACATATCTTCGTGGACATACCTGGATGGATATATTTGTGTGGATATGTCTGTATGGACTTATCTGTGTTTCGTATGTCTGTGTGAACACATCTCGTGAACATATCAGGTGGATATGTCTGTGTGGACATATCTGGATAAAAGTACCTTCTCTCTCGCACTCTGGAAATACCTTCTCTCTAACACACTGGAAATAACTTTTCCCTCATACCCGATGAATTTAGAACATGTGTTGGATTCCCAGGCTAAACAGCTAACATGGCAGGAACTGTCTTGGGATGTCCCAGGTGACTCAGCTGACAATGTAGGAACTGTCTTGGGATGTCCCGGGCGACCCAGTTAACATGGCAAGAACTGTTTTGGGATGTCCCAGGCGACCCAGTTAACATGGGAGGAACTGTCTTGGGATGTCCCAGGTGACCCATCTAACATAATAGGAACTGTCTGGGCAAGTGGAGGCGGCCGGCGTGTACTGACCACATAACTCTAGGAATACAGTTTGTCTGTACAGTATGTCTCCTCTAGCACCATATGTCCATTATACCTTAAGAGGCGTACATGAGGTGTACATGAGGTGTACAATGTTATGTTACTGAATTTTTGTGCCTGAGATGTCGGGATTCATTACCAGTGGGTTCAGTGTTTCCTTCTCTTCCCTGCAGCGCAGAGCATTATACGGTCTCACTAGACGTTCCACTCCGACATTGTATGGAAACAATAGGTCTCACTAGACGGTCCACTCCGACATTGTATGGAACCATATGGACTTTCTTGACGTTCCACTCCGACATTGTATGGAAACATGCGGTCTCACTAGACGGTCCACTCCAAAATTGTATGAAAGCTAATGGTCTCGCTAAACGTTCCACTCCGTCATTCCATCGAAAAATGCGGTCTTGCTTGACGTTCCACATCGCCAATGCATGCAGCCATTCACCGGGTGAAATGTATCAAGACATCAGACGACAGCTAGTCGTAGTTGGACATTTGTGTCTGCTTCACACAACAGGCTCATGATAATAATGACGTAGACATTGCGGCAAGCACTGATAACCGACTACATTACTGCCCACACACAATTTTTCGAATCTTCCATATCGGGAAAGTTTTAAGAACAAAATGATCTGAGCTCCTAGATTACGCACAGTCAAAACGGATGCTAGGAACTGTTCTGGGCAGTAAACTTAACCTGTGTGCTACTGATCACAGCACCCGTTAGTTGTCGCTTGACCAACGGCAGTATGGGGAGTGTACTATATAATCAATACGCCTGAAGGAAGGACATCGGTCTTGTTCTGTTTTAGTGGCACTTCACCGAGATCACACATCCACTCCCAGGGTTAGGTAACTCATCGTCTTACGCTGTTACTCTTGATTATTTCCCTTGCTATAACTTCATTTCTCCAAAACCAGTGGTTCTCAACATTTTAAGGCCCGTGCCCCCCTATACCATATTTTCAGAACGTCAGATGAGATTGCGGGGGATTGGCAGGGGTTCCGGTAGAATCTCAAAATGAGAGAGAACACCAGGAGAACTTTCAATCAGATAGCGGTGGAAACGATTAGTAGGGTGACTCTTCGCTGGCTGTTGAACGAGGGAACAGAGCGAGTATGAGAATGTTCTGACCGCAGTGATGTCGGTTCTTAGCTCAACTCAATTCAACAAGACAAGACAAGAGCCCCCACATCCATTACTTACCATGTGATACAAGACAAGACAAGACAAGAGCCCCCACATCCATTATTTACCATGTGATACAAGACAAGACAAGACAAGAGCCCCCACATCCATTATTTACCATGTGATACAAGACAAGCGGTCTGTTACTTACCTTGTGAAACAAAACCACAGTCTGCTACTTACCGTTTTCACTGCGTCGTTGCTAGAATAAGATCCGAGGTTAAAGCTCTCCTGAACTCTGTCGCTGAAAGTGAGTGCCCCAAACCGCACACCGTCGGAGGCCACGTTGAAGTGCTCCGTCAGCATCACGGCAAAGTTTCTCTCCAGCTCAAACTCCTGCCGGTTCATACTGGATGAGGTGTCCAGCACGACGATGATATCCGCGATGGCGGGACATTTCTCAACTAGGAAAATTATGATATCACAGTTGGAAAACGCTGAATTGACGGCACCTAACACAAACTAAGCATAAGCTTATACACCGGCATACTACCAGCTGTAGCCATTCCTCCTTAGCGGTCTGAGAAGAAGCAATGATAAAACTGGTCCAGCCAGGCAGCAAGAACATCAGCTAGCTAACTTTGGTGGGACTGCTCCAGCCAGGCAGTGTGAACATCAGCTAGCTAACTTTGGTGGGACTGCTCCAGCCAGGCAGCAAGAACATCAGCTAACTAACTTTGGTGGGACCGCTCCAGCCAGGCAGCAAGAACATCAGCTAACTAACTTTGGTGGGACCGCTCCAGCCAGGCAGCAAGAACATCAGCTAGCTAACTTTGGTGGGACTGCTCCAGCCAGGCAGCAAGAACATCAGCTAGCTAACTTTGGTGGGACTGCTCCAGCCAGGCAGCAAGAACATCAGCTAGCTAACTTTGGTGGGACTGCTCCAGCCAGGCAGCAAGAACATCAGCTAGCTAACTTTGGTGGGACTGCTCCAGCCATAGAGCGTAAACATAGCTAACGTTCTGTTGTATCGAACAGTTAGAGTGCTCAACCATAAAGAACGTTGTATCGAACAGTTAGAGTGCTCAACCATAAAGAACGTTCCAGTGAATAGCTGAAGTGTTCAATCATAAAAAAAACAGTTCTAGTGAACAGTTGAAGTGTTCAACCATAACGAACGTCGCAGCGAACAGTTGAAGTATTCAACCATAAAGAAAGTTGTAGCGAACAGTTAATGTTTTCAACCATGAAGAACGTTCTAGTGAACAGTTGAAGTGTTCACACATAAAGAATGTTGTAGCGAGCATTTGAGCTAATGATATCAAATATTCCATATACCCCATTTTAGCGGAGAAGGCAAACTACAATATTCATCATGTCATATGTGCCCAAATATGTCAGTATACACTTAAGGAGAATACATTAGGGAGATTACATGGCTGATATCTGGATCTGTCAGTGGACATCAGAGACATTGCATGGCTGATATCTGGATATATCTTTGAGCGAACATTAGCGGTAATGCGTGGCTTATACCTGGATATATCTTTGAGTGGACATCAGAGACATTGCATGGCTGATATCTGGATATATCTTTGAGCGAACATTAGCGCTAATGCGTGGCTTATACCTAGATATAGTGGTGAGTGGACATCGGGGGCATCACATAGATTATAACTGGATCTAGTGTTGATTGGATACAAGGGACATTACATTGATTATACCTGGATCTAGATTTGATTGGACAGAAGGGACATTACATTGATTATACCTGGGTCTAGAGTTGATTGGACACAAGGGACATTACATTGATTATACCTGGGTCTAGAGTTTATTGTATACAAGGGATATTACATTGATTATACCTGGATCTATCTTTGAATGGGCATCTAGTTTTGAGTGGACATCATGGATATCACATGGATTAAACCAAGATCTAGTGTTGAATAGACATTTGGGACTTTACATGGATTATACCTGGATCTAGTGTTGAGTGTACATTAGGGACATTACATAGTCCGCTACCTGGGCCTATCGTTGAGTGGACACCAGGGATTGGTTGAAATGGCTGACTGTGTATCTCTCTAGCGTTTAACGCTATAGACAATCATCAAACCTTATAGCACCGGGCCTTATTTGCCTGCGTGTCTACTTTCTGTAATGTCCTTGCAGAGATTTGACTCCTTCTTTCTCTTGGGTTCCCCTTGATTCGAAAACATTAACACCTTCATCACTATCACAGTTCAGTGACTTCCCAATTATGGTTGGAAATCCTTCCATTCTACAGTTCATTATTTAAGAGTTTACCAACGCACGTGCAATCTTTCTTTGCTATAATGTGTTGATATATCAGATCATGCCAGAATTTCCAGGGCTTCTCCACTTGTCACGTGGTTAACCACCGTTTCATCGTGACATAGTCAGATATACGCCGTCTGCGTGTGGAGCAGAATGGTTTCTGTGCACAGAATGGTTTCTGGCTTCTGTGTTCACATATCCGTAATTGACATTTTATAAGGACTGTCATGCCTTTGGACACAAGTTTTCCTGATAGTAAATATAACATGTCATGCGTTCAGACATAACAATCATTGACAATAAAAATAACATGTAATGCGGTCAGACATAACAATCATTGACAACAAACATAACATGTGGTGAGGTCAGACGTAACAATCACTGACAAAAAAACTGACCGTTTCCAGTACTGTGGCCGTGGTCATCAGTTTCTGTTCAGAAATAAACGGACATTGACGTCAGAGACACGCCATCACACAGTTGCTGTGTCTAACTGAGTGTATTAGTCAAAAAGTCGATCACATGCAGTCCCCACACCAATGTTAGTCAAAATGTCGATCACGTCCAATCCCCACACAAATGTTAGTCAAACAGTCGGTCACGTCCAATCCCCACACAAATGTTAGTCAAACAGTCGATCACATGCAGTCCCCATACCAATGTTAGTCAAACAGTCGATCACATGCAGTCCCCATACCAATGATAGTCAAACAGTCGATCACGTCCAGTCCCCACACAAATGTTAGTCAAACAGTCGATTACATGCAGTCCTCACACCAATGTTAGTCAAACAGTCGATTACATGCAGTCCTCACACCAATGTTAGTCAAACAGTCGATCACATCCAGTCCTCACACCAATGTTAGTCAAACAGTCGATCACATCCAGTCCTCACACCAATTTTATTCAAACAGTCGATCACATGCAGTCCTCACACCTATGTTAGTCAAACAGTCGATCACATGCAGTCCCCACCACCAATGTTAGTCAGTCAATCACGTCCAGTCCCCACACCAATGTTAGTCAGTCAATCACGTCCAGTCCCCACCACCAATATTAGTCAGTCAATCACGTCCAGCCCCACACCAATGTTAGTCATAGAGTCGATCACGTCCAGTCCCCACACCAATGTTAGTCAGTCAATCACGTCCAGTCCCCACTACCAATGTTAGTCAGTCAGTCACGTCCAGTCCCCACACCAATGTTAGTCAGTCAATCACGTCCAGTCCTCACACCAATGTTAGTCAGTCAATCACGTCCAGTCCCCACACCAATGTTAGTCAGTCAATCACGTCCAGTCCCCACACCAATGTTAGTCAGTCAATCACGTCCAGCCCAACACCAATGTTAGCCAGAGAGCCGATCACGTCCAGTCCCCACAACAATGTTAGTCAGTCGATCACGTCCAGTCCCAACAACAATGTTAGTCAGTCGATCACGTCCAGTCCCCACAACAATGTTAGTCAGTCGATCACGTCCAGTCCCCACACCAATGTTAGTCAGTCGATCACGTCCAGTCCCCACACCAATGTTAGTCACTCGTTCACGTCCAGTCCCCACAACAATGTTAGTCAAACAGTCGATCACATGCAGTCCCCACACCAATGTTAGTCATTCAATTACGTCCAGTCCCCACACCAATGTTAGTCAGTCGATCACGTCCAGTCTCCGAACCAATGTTAGTCAAACTGTCGATCACATGCAGTCCCTACACCAATGTTAGTCAGTCAATTACGTCCAGTCCCCACACCAATGTTAGTCAGTCGATCACGTCCAGTCCCCACACCAATATTAGTCAAACAGTCGATCACGTCCAATCCCCACACCAATGTTAGTCAAACAGTCGATCACGTCCAGTCCCCACACCAATGTTAGTCAGTCGATCACGACCAGTCCCCACACCAATGTTAGTCAAACAGTCGATCACATGCAGTCCCCACACCAATGCTAGTCAGTCAATTACGTCCAGTCCC
This sequence comes from Cepaea nemoralis, assembly GCA_014155875.1. Classification (NCBI taxonomy): domain Eukaryota; kingdom Metazoa; phylum Mollusca; class Gastropoda; order Stylommatophora; family Helicidae; genus Cepaea; species Cepaea nemoralis. The sequence continues at coordinate 184,891 of JACEFZ010018736.1, read as the reverse complement.
CACACCAATGTTAGTCAGTCAGTCACGTCCAGTCCCCACACCAATGTTAGTCAAACAGTCAATCACGTCCAGTCCCCTCACCAATGTTAGTCTAACAGTCAATCACGCCCAGTCACCACACCAATGTTAGTCAAACAGTTGATCACGTCCAGTCCCCACAACAATGTTAGTCTAACAGTCGATCACATGCAGTCCCCACACCAATGTTAGTCTAACAGTCAATCACATCCAGTCCCCACACCAAAGTTATTCAATCGATCACGTCCAGTCCCCACACCAATGTTAGTCTAACAGTCAATCACATCCAGTCCCCACACCAAAGTTAGTCAGTCGATCACGTCCAGTCCCCACACCAATGTTAGTCAAACAGTCAATCACGTCCAGTCCTCACACCAATGTTAGTCATAGAGTCGATCACATGCAGTCCTCACACCAATATTAGTCATAGAGTCGATCACATTCAGTCCCCACACCAATGTTAGTCAGTCAATTACGTCCAGTCCTCCACACCAATGTTAGTCAGTCAATCACGTCCAGTCCCCACACCAATGTTAGTCAGTCGATCACGTCCAGTCCCCACACCAATTTTAGTCAGTCGATCACTTCCAGTCCCCACACCAATGTTAGTCGAACAGTCAATCACGTCCAGTCCTCACACCAATGTTAGTCATAGAGTCAATCACATGCAGTTCCCACACCAATGTTAGTCATAGAGTCGATCACATGCAGTCCTCACACCAATGTTAGTCAGTCAATTACGTCCAGTCCCCACACCAATGTTAGTCAGTCAATCACGTCCAGTCCCCACCATCAATGTTAGTCAGTCGATCACGTCCAGTCCCCACACCAATTTTAGTCAGTCAATCACGTCCAGTCACCACACCAATGTTGGTCATAGAGTCGATCACATGCAGTCCCCACACCAATGTTAGTCAGTCGATCACGTCCAGTCCCCACACCAATTTTAGTCAGTTAATCACGTCCAGTCATCACACCAATGTTAGTCAGTCGATCACGTCCAGTCTCTACACCAATGGCTAGATCGCTGTTTCTCAGTGGTATGTTCCCAAAGACTAGTGGTATGTTCCCAAAGACTAGTGGTGTGTTCCCAAAGACTAGTGGTATGTTCCCAAAGACTAGTGGTATGTTCCCAAAGACTAGTGGTATGTTCCCAAAGACTAGTGGTATGTTCCCAAAGACTAGTGGTATGTTCCCAAAGACTAGTGGTATGTTCCCAAAGACTAGTGGTATGTTCCCAAAGACTAGTGGTATGTTCCCAAAGACTTGTGACATCCGTCTAGTTGTGTTAATGTTCCAACTTGTATGACATGATCTATATTGGAAACAACAATCTGCCATCAGAATTGATAACGATGTAGGTCAATATCAGCCTATTAAAAGACGTGTGAGACAGGGATGTGTAATGTCTCCAGATCTTTTCTCCCTGTACAGTGAAAATATTTTCAGAAATATAGAAGATATGGAAGGAATCAACATTGGGGGACGATACATCAATAACATTAGATATTCAGATGATACAGTATTGATTGCAGACAATGAACAGGACCTGCAACATTTAGTAGATGCGGTTGTTGCACACAGTGCACAACTAGGGTTAGAACTGAATATTAAGAAGACACAGATTAAGGTCGGTACTGGGAAGAAGGAAATACCACAATGTGATATACGAGTAAATGGTCATATTCTTAAGCAAGTGAATCGATACAGGTATCTCTGCACAGTCATAACATCTGATGGGAAGTGCCTTGAAGAGATTAGAACAAGAATTGCCATTGCAAAGGCAGCATTTTGCAAGATGAAACACATACTGACCAATAAAAAGATATCAATTGAAACGAGAAAAAGAGTGTTCAGGTGCTACATAGAGCCTGTACTTTTGTATGGTTGTGAAACTTGGACAATGAACGGTCAAGCTGAAAAACGTCTGATGGCTGTGGACATGTGGTTTCTGAGGAGAATGCAAAGAATACCATGGACAGACAGAAAAACCGATGACTAAGTATTCATTGGCACCTTTCCGTCTTGACAGACGATAGTTTGGTACATTGTGCTTCAAAAAGGCTTAATAACTACGATCCATGGCGGTGGCGAGTGTGGCTGGTAAGGCCAATTCTTGCTGCAAATGTTTGCCCACAGTAGGTGCATGTGAAAACATGGTCATTTCCACCATTTTGCACCATGTTACGTCTCTCACGCTCTGTGTGTGCTTTATCTGCAATCATTTTATCCTTTGTCTTTATTCCATTTCTGATAGTTGCCCTCCATGCAACACGTTCAGCGGCGACGTGCTCCCAATGTGCATTATCAATGCCTGTATCAATCATGTCCCGCTTACACACATCTTTGTATCGTAGTAGAGGCCGACCCTGAGATCTCCTACCCATCTGTAATTCACCAAAAAAGATGTCCTTTGGTATTCTACCATCATCCATCCTCCTAACGTGTCCTATCCATCTAAGTCTACGAAGACTGAGCATGGAATACACCGTCACACAACCTGATCTTTCCAATACTTCAGTATTTGTGATATTGTCTTGCCACTTAATACCAAGTATTCTTCGCAGACACCGCATATGAAAGCTGTTTAAACGTTTCTCTTGGCGTGAGTAAGTTGTCCAGGTTTCACTGCCATAAAGAAGAGTACTAAGGACACAGGCTTGGTAGACGAGGACTTTTGTTTTGGCAGTAAGCTTCCTGTTCTCCCAGACTCTTTTTGCTAACATTTTCATTGTTGTTGCTGCCTTGCCAATCCTGATGTTGATTTCCTGATCGAGGGATAATTTGCTATTTACCTCTGATCCTAGATATGTAAAATGGTCTACTATCTCCAGTTCGGCGTCGTCAATAAAGATTGATGGTACACCATGTGCACCTTGTGACATAATCTGTGTCTTCTTTTTGTTAATTGTTAAACCAAATTCAGAACAAGCATTTGAGAATGCAGATAATAGATGTTCCTCAGAGTGGGTCGTAATCGCAGCATCATCCGCAAAAACCAACTCTCTGATTAGTACCCTGCTAATTTTGGTCTTGGCCTTCAATCTCTGAGCATTATAGAGGCCACCATCTGAGCGTGAGTGAATGTATATACCGTCATTCTGATCACGAAAGGCATATTTCAGTAGAAGTGAAAAGTATATCCCAAAGAGGGTGGGGGATAGTACACAACCTTGCTTAACTCCACTCTTGATTTCAAACTCTTCTGAAGTTGAGCCATCAAACTTGATTATACCCTTCATGCCTGTGTGGAACGATTCCACAATGGACAGAAGAGTTGGTGGGCAGCCAATCTTCTTTAGTGCTTTGAACAGACCCTCACGACTGACCAAATCGAATGCCTTTGTGAGGTCGATGAAGGCAATAAACAGTGGCTGATTTTTTTCCCGGCATTTTTCTTGCATCTGTCGCAATGAGAATATCATATCAATGGTAGACCGGTTCTGACGGAAGCCGCACTGTGATTCGGAGTAGACTTGATCTCCCAGGACTTGAAGTCTGCGCAGGACAATTCTGGCAAATACTTTCCCAACAATACACAGAAGTGAGATACCCCTATAGTTGTTACAGTCGCTCCGATCTCCCTTGTTCTTGTACAGCGTTATGATGTTTGAATCTTTGAAATCATGTGTGACTTGTCCTTCTTGCCAACATAGCTCTATTAGCTGGTGGATCTGTAGAGCGAGTGTGTCTTGCCCACTCCTGATTACCTCTATTGGAATCCCATCCTTATCTGGAGCCTTGCCAGATGCAAGCTCATTTATAGCACACTTAACTTCTGTTATAGTGGGAAGTGTGTCCAGGTGGTCAAGAGTTGACAAGGCCTCTATGGCGTTGAGGGCATCATCCGCTAGCTTGGTCTCACTTGAGTAAAGCTCTAAATAGTGCTCGACCCATCTATCCATCTGCTGTTTCTTATCAGTGATGATTTCTCCAGTCAAGGTTTTCAGCGGTGCACTTCTTTTCATCATTGGACCACAGGCTTTCTTTATCCCTTCATACATGCTTCTGATGTTTCCCTTATCACTTGCGATTTGAATGGACTCACATAACTTGATCCAATAGTCATTCGCACACTGCCTGGCAGCCTTTTGTACATCCTTCCTTGCTTGCTTCAGCTCACTCAGAGTGTTACGCGTTGGTCTTTCCTTGTTTCTTAAGAGAGCTATCTTCTTTTTATCAATCAAGGGCTGCAGTATCTGGCTGTTTGCCGCAAATCAGTCCTGCCTCTTATGATCCACAGTGCCGTAAACCCCTACCGCTGTTTTATAAATAGTTTCCTTAAGTTTACTCCATTTATCATTTACTATACAAACATTGGGGGACGATGCATCAATAACATTAGATATGCAGATGATACAGTCTTGATTGCAGACAATGAACAGGACCTGCAAAATTTAGTAGATGCGATTGTTACACACAGTGAACAACTAGGTTTAGAATTAAATTGTAAAAAGACACAGATTATGGTCGTCACTTGGAAGGACGAAATACCACAATGTAATATACAAGTAAATGGGAATATTCTTCAACAAGTGAGCAGGTACAATTATCTCGGAACAGTAATAACATCTGATGGGAGATGCATTGAAGAGATTAGAACAAGAATCGCCATGGCAAAAGTAGCCTTTAGCAAGATGAAAAACATATTGACCAATACAAAAAATGTCAATTGAAACGAGAAAAAGAGTGTTGAGATGCTACATCGAACCTGTACTTTTGTATGGATGTGAAGCGTGGACAATGAGCAGTCAGGCTGAAAAACATCTGATGGCTGTAGAGATGTGGTTTCTGAGGAAAATGCAAAGAATACCATCGACAGCCAGAAAGACCAATGAACAAGTCCTTCAAGAAACAAATGAAGATCGTAAATTGATTAGAGAAATTAGACGTAGACAGTCAAAATTTTTTGGGCATGTCATGAGAAGAAATGGATTGGAGAATTTGGTGACAACTGGTAAGATCGAGGGGAACAGACCAAGGGGAAGACCTAGAAGCAAGTACATGGATGGCTTGGCCTTGTGGCATGGTCGAGACAGAAACACGGAGCTGATCCACGACTCTGGTGATCGAGTGAGATGGCAGAACATGACCGCCCACGCTTACCGGCATGGCACATGATGGATGGATACAATTTTCTGATGTATCATTGAAAGCGTCTTCAAGTTGCTGTTGAAATTCAAAGCACTTTCCAGGATCGTGAGTGTTAGTAATATTAATCCTGGGGCTAGACTTGTGTTTAGCTATGTAGATTCTCTTTGGTCTCAGTCTAACCCTTGCATCAACCAAAGAATGATCTGTATCACAGTCAGCACTGTGATAACTTCGAGTTAATGATGTATGGTTCAGATGTTGTCTCTGTGTGATAATGAAGTCCATCTGGTGCCAATGGCTGTATCTTGGATGTTTCCATGTGACCTTATGCATCTCTTTTGTTTTAAAAAAGGAGTTTGTAATACATAGATCATTTCTAGTGCAATGCTCCAGCAGCCTTTGCCCAATATCATTCATGCGACCGATGTTGTATTTTCCAAGGCACACTGGCCATGAACTCGAGTCCTTGCCCACACGAGCATTGAAATCACCGAGCATATAAATGCAGTCGGATTTTGGAACTGCCTTGATCGCAGAGTCTAGCTGCTCATAGAACGTATCCTTCACATCATCAGAGGAAGCGAGTGTCGGTGCATATGCAGTGAGAATGGTGGCAAATCCATAAGAAGTTTCCAAGCGCAGTGATAATAATCTTTCATAACCTCCAGCTGGGATATCAATCATTCCCAGTAGCGAATTCTTCACTGCAAAGCCCACACCATGTTGCCTTTATTCTGCCTGTCCTCTTCCCTTCCAAAAAAAGATGTAATTGTTTTCCCTGACTGACCCTTCCTCAGCGAGGCGAGTCTCCTGCAGGCCAACAATATCAATGTTAAGACGATCGAGTTCAGCATCAATCACAGCCGTTTTTCTCACATCGTCAATATTTGTCAAGTCAGTGGAAATTCCTGGATACATGGTTCTCACGTTCCAGGTTGCAAGCCGTAGCTTGAGGTTTCCATTCTTTTTATTAGTACCTGGTGCATTGGTTTTACAGCCTGCGATTCAGATTTTGTCTTAGCCCCAAGCACCCATTGAAGCAGGCAGGCTGTCGCGGATCAGCACCCAATTGGCTGGGGGCTGCCCAGCTTGAGGCGGGCGGTAGCTGATCAGTGATCTGTAGGTGTCTCCCACCGTCAGAGGCAACGCGTGGCGCCCCATGTCTACGCCAACTGACAAGGACTTATAACCCGTAACAGTTGCCTCTCGCTTTGATTCCGAGACCGGTTAAGACCAGGGATGGAGTTATTGCCTCTCCATAGCACAAAGCCTGGGCTAAAATAAAGAAACCATGCGTTGCCCATGCAGCATGATCCCTCTCTCGGCCTGCCTAGTTCACTCCAGAGGAAAGTTAACACCTATAATCTGGAACAAGATAAGCTGCAGAAGCTGCCGGATCAGCAAAGCAATGCTCTAACTGTCCGCCTGTCGGAGCTTCGATCCTAGACCAGCTGCCAACCAAGGCTTAGGGCCTGGTCTGCCCTGCCATGACTTATTTTGTCTTTGGGTTGCATTTCCTCACACCAGGATAAGGCTAGTACCCTCCCAATTGCGCTCTTCCGGCCGAAGCCGTTGGCACAATGTGGGGTGTCGGGTTTGGTAAGCGCCGCCCAACATTCGGCGCCGACAGTAAGCAGGTAGTACCGTCTACTGTCATACGATAGCTCAGTCATATCTGACTAAGACCTGACAGAAATTCAGTAAGTAAGTATTACTGGAAACAAATGAAAATCGTAAACTGATTAGAGAAATTAGATGTAGTCAGTCAACATTTTTGTACATGTTATGAGAATAAATGGATTGGAGAACTTGGTGACAACTGGCAAGACCGAGGGAAACAGACCAAGAGGAAGACCGAGAAGTAAATACCTGGATGGCTTGGCTACATGGCATGGTCGAGACAAGAACACTGAGCTAATCCATGACTCTGGTGATCTAGTGAAATGGCGAGTCATGACCGCCCACGATTTCCGGCATGGCACATAATGAATGGATGTTACGGAAGGGAGGTTTTGCAAGCGACACGCTACTGCATGAATGAATGCATGAATATCTAATGATACTGGTATTATAACTGTAGCCGGTCTCCGTGGCGAACAGATTACGGGCTAGATTCGTAATTCCGTATACTCGGGTTCGAAACACAGCGGTCTAGTTTTTTCGAAAGATGTATAGGTGCCGGTTGTTCAGAAAGCAATTGCAAACTACTGAACGTAAAACTTGCTCAGGAATCACGAACAGTCAATATGATGGGGTTGACTACTACGTCCTGTGAAGGACATGCAAATAAATTAAATTATAACTGTATTATATCTAATATATACCAGTACAGAACTACTATGCTTTCCCGTGACTAACAGAGTCTTAGCAGCCATGTGTCTAACGCATATCATTGTCATGATATCACACATCAGCTGACACACAGAGACACAAATCCACACCACTTACGTTGACACCAGCCATAGGGATCCACGACGGCACCCACGGATCCTCCGCCCACGTTGCCGTTGTTGTTGACATAACCCCCGGCTCCACCATGTCTATAGCCATGACGACCGCCGCGAGATCCCCCGTGATGCCTCCCACCATAAGATCCACCGCCATGACGTCCACCACCATAAGAACCACCACCATAAGATCCACCACCATAAGATCCACCACCAGATGATCCACCACCACCGCTACCGTAAGATCCACCACGACCGCTACCGTAAGATCCACCACCAGAAGATCCACCACTGTGATGTCCCCTATAACCACCTCCACGTCCTAAAGAAAGAAATCATGTTTACATTGAACGTCAGGTCAGTGATACACTCACATCTAAGACATATGTCTGTACATGACATGACTGGTAGGTCAGTGATACACTCACATCTATGACATATGTCTGTACATGACATGACTGGTAGGTCAGTGATACACTCACATCTATGACATATGTCTGTACATGACATGACTGGTAGGTCAGAGATACACTCACATCTATGACATATGTCTGTACATGACATGACTGGTAGGTCAGTGATACACTCACATCTATGGCATATGTCTGTACATGGCATGACTGACAGGTCAGTGATACACTCACATCTATGACATATGTCTGTACATGACATGACTGGTAGGTCAGTGATACACTCACATATATGGCATATGTCTGGTCATGACATGACTGGTAGGTCAGTGATACACTCACATCTATTACATATGTCTGTACATGACATGACTGGTAGGTCAGTGATACACTCACATCTATGACATATGTCTGGTCATGACATGACTGGTAGGTCAGTGATACACTCACATCTATGGCATATGTCTGGTCATGACATGACTGGTAGGTCAGTGATACACTCACATCTATGGCATATGTCTGTACATGACATGACTGACAGGTCAGTGATACACTCACATCTATGGCATATGTCTGTACATGACATGACTGGTAGGTCAGTGATACACTCACATCTATGGCATATGTCTGTACATGACATGACTGGTAGGTCAGTGATACACTCACATCTATGGCATATGTCTGTACATGACATGACTGGTAGGTCAGTGATACACTCACATCTATGGCATATGTCTGTACATGACATGACTGGTAGGTCAGTGATACACTCACATCTATGGCATATGTCTGTACATGACATGACTGACAGGTCAGTGATAAACTCACATCTATGGCATATGTCTGTACATGACATGACTGGTAGGTCAGTGATACACTCACATCTATGGCATATGTCTGTACATGACATGACAGGTAGGTCGGTGATACACTCACATCTATTGCATATGTCTGTATATGACATGACTGGCAGGTCAGTGATACACTCACATCTATGACATATGTCTGTACATGACATGACTGGTAGGTCAGTGATACACTCACATCTATGGCATATGTCTGTATATGACATGACTGGCAGGTCAGTGATACACTCACATCTATGGCATATGTCTGTACATGACATGACTGACAGGTCAGTGATACACTCACATCTATGGCATATGTCTGTACATGACATGACTGGTAGGTCAGTGATACACTCACATCTATGGCATATGTCTGTACATGACATGACTGGTAGGTCAGTGATACACTCACATCTATGACATATGTCTGTACATGACATGACTGGTAGGTCAGTGATACACTCACATCTTGACATATGTCTGTATATGACATGACTGACAGGACAGTGATTCACTCAACATCTATGACATATGTCTGTATATGACATTAATAGTAGGTCAGTGATACACTAACATCAATGACATATATCTGTACATGACATGACTGGTAGGTCAGTGATACACTCACATCTATGACATATGTCTGTATATGACATGACTGACAGGACAGTGATACACTCACCATCTATAACATATGTCTGTATATGACATGAATGGTAGGTCAGTGATACACTAACATCAATGGCATATGTCTGTACACGACATGACTGGTAGGTCAGGCTCAATTATCCCGCAAGTCACCAGCGGGGGACGAACCGCTCCCAGTTCTCTCCCGCTACGAGACTTTGCGTGATAAACGGGATTACGGAGAAAGTGGTGTAACCCTTCGGCCAGAGAGACTATAACCATATACTCAAACAGAAATACATACCCACTACAGAAGTGCATACATGCCATTATCACGCTTGTGTGTATTACATTCACACTATATGAAATGTGTGTGTGTGTGTGTTATTGTGTAGATTTGTGTGCGGGTCTGTGTGTGTGTGGCGAGTACAAAAAAGTGTGATTGTGTCATCAACATATGCATTAAAATAATGCAATGACAAATATAAATGTATGTGTGTGTGTGTGTGTGTGTGTGTGTGTGTGTGTGTGTGTGTGTGTTATTATTTGTAGATTGTGTGCGATGTTAATGTTCGGTAATGTGTGTGCATGTATGTGGTAAACATATATAATGGTGTGCTTCATGGCATTAAACGTAACACTGCCCTAATGTATTTGAGGAGAGAGAGAGAGAGAGAGAGAGAGAGAGAGAGAGAGAGAGAGAGAGAGAGAGAGAGAGAGAGAGAGAGAGAGAGAGAGAGAGAAAGAGAGAGAGTATCCCCCACTTTAATAATTAAATCATCATTTCTGATTGTCTCTCTTCTTAATAGGCTGATTCTTCTTCTCAGAAATATGATTTCCGTTGTAAATTTTTCTTATCTCTCTTTTTCCCATCCCTCTCTAGGTTTGTTCTCACTATGCATTTTCTGTAATTGTATAAGCTTCTACACATGTTGGTTAGATGTACACTCACTCCAAACTTTTTAACGATTTCCAACAGTTTGTTTCTAACCACTCTGTCACAAGACTTCTCTTGGTCGACAAATGCTAAGTGGAGTGTTTCATTATATTCGATCGTTTTTTCTATCACTTGTTTAGGAGCGAGCATGACATCTGTGCACCCTTTGGTTTTCTTAACTCAAAGATGTGTCCCGCTTCGCTAGGGTTCTATTATAGGTTTTTGTCTTTTCTTGAGAATATTGCAACATATTTTTCTATTATGCCCCAAAAGAGAAATGCCTTTGAATTGTGTGCAGTCTATATTACTGTCTTTGTTTTTCCAAATTTTAATAATTGTGGCCTTCCGCAGTCTCGTGGCGTCTGTTGTTCTACTCAAACATGGTTAAACAGTCTATGTAGCCATGCTGCTCCTACTTCTCTTGCTGCTTTAATTAGTTCATTTGGTATTACATCTTGTCCCGTTGATTTATTCAATGGGGTTAATCTGATGGCTTCTCTAATTTCTTCTTTCAGTATGCTTGATTCTAGTTAGATGGCATGTGTGACTCTATTTTTATATTATTTATGTTTGGTTCACTTATTGGTTCTCCCTTTTCTCTGTGAATTATCTCAGTTGGATCAAAAGGTTCTGCTCTGGTTCTCATTGCACTAATATATTGTATACAAGTTTCTAGTTGCTCCTTGTAGTCTTTAGTTAGGGATTCCCCACATTCATTCCAATCTATTTTGTTTTATCTCTTTATTATTATGTTTCAGGGTTAGACAACTGTTGCTTTTCCCTGTTATTCTCTATTAGTACCCTTACTCCAGTTCTGATTCATGGCAGTCACCTGACCCGCATGCCAGATCACAGGCTTCCAAAACAATGTTTTTTTTTTTTTTACGGCGAGCTGCGCTGTGGTAAACGCTCCCAGGGCGGCTAGAGAAAACGCTTTAAAGACACTCTGAAAATCTCACTAAAAGCTTTTGTAATTCATCATGACTCTTGGAAGACTGCAGCCTTAGACAGAAATTCGCGGCGTACATAATTAGGCAAGGGTGCAGTCACTTGTGAAGCAACCAGGACTGCAAGATCTGTGAAGAAAAGGCTGAACAGGAAAACCACTGCCGGAGAATCCCCTCCTGGAACGTCAAGCATTCTTTGCCCACACATTCAAAGAACATTTCTAGCCAAAATAGGGCTTATCAGCCATCTTAGAACTCACGGCTACATTCTTTCAACCCCACTGTATGAAATTAATGGTCACTATCATTCTTGGTGGACAAACAACAACAATAACTGTGTTATGTTCTGTGTTTATACTTACGTTGGGCTCTTGCCTTGCAAATAATATATTTCTCTTTCTGTTATTTCTTGTTATTTTAACATTATTTGTTTGTCTCGGGGTCTAGATATTCCATGTATATGTGTGTGTTACAAACATGTGTTTGCTATAATGAGGTCGTGTTGTTATGTATAGATCTATCCATCTACTTACTTAGTCATATTTTACACTGTGCTGTTCTCCAAATACTCCAAGATTTTTCTCTCCGTCCGTTCTGTTATGACCCAGTCTTGCATCAAAGTCTCCGGTAACTATGGTGTTGTCCTGCTTCTCTATTTTATTTAGTGTCTCATGGATGTATTGGAAGAATTCCTCGAATGCTTTCTAACGTTTTTGTGTATTACATTGTGCGTTTTTGTTGTTGTTGTTGTTTTGGGGTGGGGGGAGGGTGGGGGTGGGGGGGGGGGGTGGGGGGACATACATACATAGTAATAGCTTGTTCTATTATTCTCAATGTTATGATTCCTTCTCAAATGAAATGTGTGTCTAATATTATTCTTGCTATTCGTGGTTTAATGACTATTCTTACACCGTGTCTTGTCCTTTCTTGTTGTTCCACTCCGGCGTAGACAAGCATTTAACTGCTGAATCTCGTTGCATCCTTTCGCTTTTATTATGATGTCCGCTATACCCATTAGTCCAGTTGTCTTCTTTACCTTTATTTTTATATGTGTTTTTCTTCTTTACAGTTAAAACCGCAGATGTTCAGCTTGCCTATTTTTTTTTCTTTTTTCATTCACTGATCTGTCTCGTTGTCCCTCAACATTTCCGGATCTGTTTCCAGTGTGGGTCTGCCCGATTAGGTTTTATTATTTTTCTTTGACTAAAAGATAGTTGATTGACTCATTAAATAGTCAGTTTACTAAAGGTTGAATGGAAATGATCTCTCCATCCCATGAAACATAAATACAGAGCACAAGTTAGTACTCACCTCCTCCTCCTCCTCTACCGTAATGTGCATCTATGACAGCAACAGCGCACAGCGCCATCATCAGCAGGTGTAGAGCCCCCATTTCACCACGGCTGAAACGTGTCAGATATTCACTCATATTATTACATTACCATCAGTCGTTGGTACGTATTTGCATTGTCTGTGTTCCTCAGAGATTCAATAAACGCAACATGTAACTAATGGGATTGATTGATTGATTGATTGATTTAGGAATCGACATCACAGCATTCGGGGCATTCCCATAAGTGCTCCGTCCTCATCCTCAGCAGCCAGCGAAGAGTTCCAACACTAATAGTACCAGTAGCAATCTGATTATAAGTCCGTCTCGCCTTTCCTTTGAGCGTTGAGCGTCGGCCAGATCCTCTCGTCGCTCCTCGCTGTCTCATTCTTGCCAGACCATGGTAATCCATTTGCTCCTCCGAGGTGTGCACGTGCTCCCACAAGGCCGCAACCACGTCTGCCTTGTCATGTATCAATACTCCACCAAGTAACTCATGGGATTAGTGCTGCAGGCTGGTGTCTGTGATGTAGATATTTCCATTATCTGTGTTCTTTTGTTCTATGTGGACGGTATACTAATTATCACCACAGACGAGCTAGAAGCAACATCGTTCCAAGCCATAATGAACAAGACACATAAAAACATCTCTCTATCTATGGCACACGAACATAACGAAGCGTTGCCGTTTCTAGATATCCTAATGAGACGTAGAGCAGATGGCACAATTCAAAGATCGGTGTATCGTAAAGAAACATGGACTGGCCAATACATACATTTTTCATAGTTTCACATCAGTCTAGTACAAACGGGGCTTAGTACGGACCCTGTTAGAACGTGCTATGAAGATATGCACCCAGGACAGACTGACAGAGGAGTTTGAAACTCTGAAGAATGTCTTAAACCTTAATGGGTACTTCACAGGAGTTATAAAGCGCCACTGCCAACAGCCCAAACCAAAGCCAGACGAAACTACAGTCCCTAAACTCAAGGTATTCATCCAGCTAACCTTTCGAGGGGATGACGTAATGCAACGTCCACAGGACCGGCTCATTACAGCAGTAGGCCGAACATTTTGTGCTGCAACTCCAGTTATTAGATACAGAAGAACACCACCCCAGTAGTAAAAGTACGTGTTCCTCTGTACGTCAAATCTAATTGTATTAACCAATTTACATGAAGGTGCCAGTCTACCTACATCGGCAAAACAGAGTGGCAGTTACAAACCAAGATAGGTGAACACAAAGATAATATGGATGAAGAATGACTTGCGAGATGACTTGGATTAAAGTGAGGAAGAGTTGCGCAATTCGTCGACCTCACTCTCTCGCCTGAGTCCATCTGAGTCCAGTGGCAAGACAAGTCGAGACGACTGGAGACGAATACAGGTGCAGTGGATGACCAGGGCGCTCTACGTGCCTTGCCGTGCTCATTACGTTCCACAACGCTTTGCAGGTAAACGCGGTCTTGCCCGTTGAATCAGGAATGACAAATATAATATACACAGGCGATGGGAGCCTAGGGAGGCCGATAGACCTCCGGGAGACCGGAAATGTAACTCTTCATCAATTGCAAGGCGTGTGTTGTAAAGCGGCCATGCGATTGATAGAGACAGGCCCTTTCGCGTGTTGTTTAACACACACAATAGTCGCTTGTTAAAGTTCGCAGAAACCATAATAATTAATCTACAAAGGCCAGTTTTGTGCAAACACAAAGACATGTTAGTCAGTTTAAAATCACCGTGGTAGACAATTGATATTACTGTGCGAACATGTGTATATTTCAGCTTGACGGATGTATCTAGTTATTATACTTTATGTTATGTGATTTCTGCAGTATGTACCTGACGAGATACAGCGAAATATGCCAGGCAATAAATCATGCAATCTATTGTCTGTGTCTTCGTTTTTCAAATTCACTACGGGAACACATTGGTATGACGTCAGTGTGACGGAACGCCTCTGATAATATCAGAAGAACTCTATCATGCTGCAACAAAGATAAAATCAATATGGAATGAGAAAATATGAGAGAAAAATAAAATTTATCCGCACTGCTCAGCGTTTAAAAAAACACAACGCAAACTGCCCAAGTAGACCTGCCATGGTAAAAAATGAACACAGTCTGGTTTCTAACATTGTAAAATCTAAAATTTGACCAACAGCAGCTAAGTCAAACTTTAACAAATTAAGTAGCGTCCAAAATTAAGGAATGCGCATCATAACTTGAGGCCTAAAGACAACGCCTATTAATAAACTAGAAAAGATCACTCGTTTACAATCAATGCAAGAAAAAAAGAGATGGTAGAGCCCAGCAACAAGCAGAAACATTCAGAAGACTTACAGACCACGCCATGTATAAAATATGTAATGGACTTGGAAAAGGAAGATTGAAGCGTAGCATATATTTAGAAACTGCGAAAAGACAGATTAGGACATATCCTATACTTAAAATATCAACAGTCAAACCAATTTACACAAGTTCTCAGCTTGGAGACAGCTGCAACCACCTGATATGATAAAAAACATTAATGGTGTTGAGAAGAAAAAAAAAAGAACAATCAGAATGAAACAGAAAGAAGACAAATAGCCCTAAATGACTCAAAAGAACATTACTCAAGTAGCTATTGGACCCATGCATATACAGATGGATCAACCAACATTTCAACAGTAAATTAAGGAGGAAGAAGTCTCCTAAATTTAAAAAAAAAATGGAGTAAAGAAAACCACAAAGTCAGTGGCATCTGGAAAATTCTCAAATAATTTCAAATCAGCCTTGTAAACTGCAGCAGACATGCTCTTGATTGAAGAAAATAAAGAGAAGCAAATATATATCTTCCCAGATGCAAAGTCAGCTCTCTGAAGAGCAAACACAGCACAGAACAAGCAGACCTAAGAGCAGCACTCCATGGGCAATGTCTGAAATCCAAAGAAGTTGTAATACAATGAATCCCATCAAATTACAGTATACCTGGAAATGAAAAGGCTGACAGACTAGCACAAGAGGGGGGACCACTACCACAGATTGACATAGACATAACCTATAATGAGGCAAAGCGGATTATGAAAAGCACTTATATAACCAAATGGGAACTAGAGAATCCAGGCCATAAAAAAGGTGATACATATTACAAACTCGACCGAAGTGAACAAGTCGCAGTATTCAGACTCCGCACATGACATAACAGGCTGAAACACCACTTGTTCTATAAACTAAAGATGGGAGATACCGATGAATGTAATTGTGGAACCGGTAAAATGACAGCTAGACATTTGCTGCAGGAGTGCCCACTATATGCAGAACAGAGAACGATATTTTAATCCACACCTGCTTCATTTGAGGACACTGTCTATGGATATGTCAACAAGCTCCAGTTGACTGCATCTTTCTTTAACTGTATTCAGGTTGACATCTAAAGGTGCATGTAGAAGTTCTTAGCCTGCCACACTTCATGCCACAGGTATGTCGGTGGAAAAAGCGTCCCAGTGGTACAAAATGGAATATTGCTTGGTTAGCAAATATGTTACGTGGAAAGTCAGAAAGGAAATCTCACTGTGTGGATGTCATCTACAGACTGCATTCTCCTGGTTTCCAGAGGAACAGCCTGTGGTGAACGGACGGCTCAATACACGGAAGTGAGGCTTAGCAGCTATGTGCAGGACGTGACGATTGCTTGGGTGAGCCCAGTACCAGAGCGCTGTGTGTCGGCTCTGCAATAATGTAAGCCTCCTTGCGGGGAATGCCCATGGTCTGCCCCTGCCTTCCCTTGATGGGGTGACTGGGGTGTCTTCAGCTGTTCTAAATGGAACAGCTGGTGTGGAGATAACACCACAAATATGAGAGCCGACCGTCCCATAAAACACCTGGGAAGGTAACGCGGCCAACAATTGTCCGAAGAAGTCGAAGTGTTTGGCCCAAATCTTCAAATATCACAGCTCTACTGTAAACAAACACAACGCAATTACATCTAACATAACATACCGGGCGAACGCAGAAGAAGGTTATATATACAGAACATATGTAGACAGAAGACAGCACTGTCATCTATAAGATAATATACATATAGCACATATGTGGATAGAAGACAGCACTGCCATCTATAAGATAGCACATACAGAACATATGTAGATATAAGACAAACCTGTCATCTATAAGATAATATACATATAGCACATACGTAGATAGAAGACAGCACTGCCATCTATAAGATAATAAAAATATAGCACATACGTAGATAGAAGACAGCACTGTCATCTATAAGATAATATACATACAGAACATATGTAGATAGAAGACAACATTATAATCTATAAGATATTATACATACAGCACATATGTAGATAGAAGACAACATTATCATCTATAAGATAATATACATACAGAACATATGTAGATAGAAGACAGCATTATCATCTATAAGATAATATACATACAGAACATATGTAGATAGAAGACAGCATTATCATCTATAAGATAATATACATACAGAACATATGTAGATAGAAGACAGCATTATCATCTATAAGATAATATACATACAGAACATGTGTAGATAGAGGAGAACACTGTCATCTATAAGATAATATACATACATAACATATGTAGATGGAGGAGAACATTATAATCTATAAAATAATATACATACAGAACATATGTAGATAGAGGAGAACACTGTCATCTATAAGATAATATACATACATAACATATGTAGATGGAGGAGAACATTATAATCTATAAAATAATATACATACAGAACATATGTAGATAGAAGACAACATTATAATCTATAAGATAATATACATACAGAACATATGTAGATAGAGGAGAACACTGTCATCTATAAGATAATACACATACAGAACATATGTAGATAGAAGACAACAGTATAATCTATAAGATAATATACATACAGAACATATGTAGATAGAAGACAACATCATAATCTATAAGATAATATACATACAGAACATATGTAGATAGAAGACAACATTATAATCTATAAGATAATATACATACAGAACATATGTAGATAGAAGACAGCATTATAATCTATAAGATAATATACATACAGAACATATGTAGATAGAAGACAACATTATCATCTATAAGATAATATACATACAGAACATATGTAGATAGAAGACAACATTATAATCTATAAGATAATATACATACAGAACATATGTAGATAGAAGACAGCATTATCATCTATAAGATAATATACATACAGAACATGTGTAGATAGAGGAGAACACTGTCATCTATAAGATAATATACATACAGAACATATGTAGATGGAGGAGAACATTATAATCTATAAAATAATATACATACAGAACATATGTAGATAGAGGAGAACACTGTCATCTATAAGATAATATACATACATAACATATGTAGATGGAGGAGAACATTATAATCTATAAAATAATATACATACAGAACATATGTAGATAGAAGACAACATTATAATCTATAAGATAATATACATACAGAACATGTGTAGATAGAGGAGAACACTGTCATCTATAAGATAATATACATACAGAACATATGTAGATAGAGGAGAACACTGTCATCTATAAGATAATACACATACAGAACATATGTAGATAGAAGACAACAGTATAATCTATAAGATAATATACATATAGCACATATGTAGATAGAAGACAGCACTGCCATCTATAAGATAATATACATATAGCACATATGTAGATAGAAGACAGCACTGCCATCTATAAGTTAACACATACAGAACATATATGTCTACAAGAAAACACACAATCAACTTATACTTACAGAATATATGAACAGTAGACAACTGTGGAACAAGCTTCATGAACACTTCTATTTATAGTGACTGGGCACAGCCCTACCATTGGTCACATAACTTTGGGCGGCAACATTTTCTCACCAACGTATTTTGATTTGTCGAACAGATCTTGAGACTACCACACAGCGTGTCAAGCAAATCATGATGCTGTGAACATACATTCGTCATCGTCATCAAGCAGGTCCTGTGCAGAACGTCGACCTCACCCCAGACCCGAGGACAGATTCTCCGTCATGTACTAGTTCTCTTTCCCATGCATGCCCATGCCCTAGGTCTCCACCTCCGTGCTAGTCGATCCCTCCCTCTTCAATGCCCTATGTCCATCTCCGTGCTAGTCGATCCCTCCCTCTTCAATGCCCTATGTCCATCTCCGTGCTAGTCGATCCCTCCGTCTTCAATGCCCTATGTCCATCTCCGTGCTAGTCGATCCCTCCCTCTTCAATGCCCTATGTCCATCTCCGTGCTAGTCGATCCCTCCGTCTTCAATGCCCTATGTCCATCTCCGTGCTAGTCGATCCCTCCCTCTTCAATGCCCTATGTCCATCTCCGTGCTAGTCGATCCCTCCGTCTTCAATGCCCTATGTCCATCTCCGTGCTAGTCGATCCCTCCGTCTTCAATGCCCTATGTCCATCTCCGTGCTAGTCGATCCCTCCCTCTTTAATGCCTGATGTCCATCTTATTGCAGGTCCATCCCCGCTTGTTCTACCTGCAATCACGCCTCTCATCACTGTTCTATTCAAGTCACTGTGACCTTTAACATGGCCTAAGAATTTAGTTTCCAAGGCAAGAATACTTCGAATAAGCCAGTTTTCTCCCCTGTTCTGGTATTATAGCATGCAGTACAATTTCGTCCTCTTGGTCTCGATACTGTATTCATTGGTCTCCCTCATTGTAGTTCAACAGCCTCGAGTTCTTCTTTGCTGATTACGAAATGGTATTGATTGACATCCTTATGCTGACATGGGAGAGATACATATTAAAAACGTATTTACTTGTGCTTGTTTGCTGGCGATGTGCAGCAGGCTCTTCATGCTGTCTAAACTATTCTTTAATCAGATAAGTATCCTCTACGTTGTTGTGAAAAACTTTATTGTTTTCAATGACGGAACCCATGTGTAGCATGTCAGGTATATGCATGGTTGCTGTCATGTGTGGTTGACATGTGTGGTTGACATATGTTGTTGACATGTCTGGTTGACATATGTGGTTGACATGTGTGGTTGACATGTGTGGTTGACATATGTTGTTGACATGTCTGATTGACATGTGTGGTTGACATGTATGGTTGACATGTGTGGTTGACTTGTGCGGTTGACTTGTGTGGTTGGCATGTGTGGTTGACATGTGTGGTTGACGTGTGTGGTTGACGTGTGTGGTTGACGTGTGTGGTTGACGTGTGTGGTTGACATGTGTGGTTGACAATGTGTGGTTGACTTGTGTGGTTGACATGTGTGGTTGACATGTGTGGTTGACGTGTGTGGTTGACAATGTGTGGTTGACTTGTGTGGTTGACATGTGTGGTTGACATGTGTGGTTTGACATGTGTGGTTGGCATGTGTGGTTGACAATGTGTGGTTGACATGTGTGGTTGGCATGTGTGGTTGACATGTGAGGTTGACATGTGTGGTTGGTGCGTGTGGTTGACATGTGTGACATGTGCAGTGTATTCATGGCAGCTGTCACGTGTTGTTGACATGTGACACGTACGGCTGACACGTGACACGTACGGTTGACATGTGTGGCATGTCCCTAGCCCACCCAGCCAATAAGCACAAGAAAATATATCGGGAAACAAACTCGGTCGATGTTACATTAACAGATGATCACTGGCGCTCCGACTGGTCTACAAATATTGGTCTAGTGCCCGGGCCTGACAGCGTGAACGGGAGTCGTGTACTATGTGTTACCATTTTAGTTCCCTTTAATATAGGGAGAGCGTAGGGAGACCATAAGGAGATTATAGGGAAAACATTGCGAAAACACAGAGACATTATATTGAAAACAGAAGGATTCTAAGGAAACCATAGGGGGTTTATAGTGAAAATATACCCGAAACCATAGGGAGATTATAGGGAAAACATAGCGAAAACATTGGGAGATTATATGGAAAATAGAGAGATTATAGGGAAAACATTGCGAAAACACAGAGAAATTATATTGAAAACAGAAGGATTCTAAGGAAAACATAGGGGGTTTATAGTGAAAATATACCCGAAACCATAGGGAGATTATAGGGAAAACATAGCGAAAACAGGGAGATTATATGGAAAACATGGCGAAAACAGAGAGATTATAGGGAAAATATAGCGAAAACCTATGGAGATTATATGGAAAACGTAGCGAAAACATAGGGAGCCCAACACCGTGAGAATCGCAGGCCAGCAGATCACAGGATGGGGAAGGATGCAGTCAAATGTGGGTGAGGTTTTGGTGTACGCCTGGGCAGAAACAGAACTCGACCGTGTAACCACGTGGTGCTGGAGGGAGAGACCATTGGTCAATCCTGTACAGTCAGACATAAATAAATCTCGCTGAATGACCGTACTGTCAACATCCCAATACCTAGCGTATGGAGGCGGTCCTGCAGTGAAGTACCTCGCCTTGCTGTTTATTAGGTGGGTCTGGCCTTGCTTAAATACATAGACCAATAAGAAATAGGAGAGGCGTGGCTGAGACACGGTTGACGGCACACCGCTGAGTTGATTTGAGATGAGTCAAAATCGACATCATTGCGCTGTGGGCATTCCCATAAGCGCTCAGTCCACATCTTCAACAGCTGGCGAAGAGTTCCAATTCTGATGGTACCCGTAACAGTCTGATTATGTATCCGTTTTGCTTTACCCCTTAGTGAAGTCTGTTACGGCAAACTCTGACCCTTGTAGGCATGTCTGTTCCTCGCAGATTTTAAGTTCCACCTGCTGATCCTCACTGCTCAATAAGAAGAGCCTTGAAATAATGCGGAATGGGGCTATGAACATAATATTTGGGTGCAAGCAAGATACCGCATGCAGGGCTATGTGGTACCTCCTGGATTGTCCATCCATGGCAAAGAGACAACGAGTATACACAGAACATGCTTACCTGCACAATAAAACATCCACTGTACACCGATATACAACATCTGCTGTACATCGACATACAACATCCGCTGTATACCGACATACAACATCCACTGTAACATAAACACAACATCCACTCTACGGTCAACACAGAACAGCCACTGTACAGTCAGCACACAACAGGCAATGTACACCAACACACAACATCCACTGTATAATCACCACACAACATCTGCTGTACAGTCAACACACAACATCCACTGTACAATCAACACACATTATCCGCTGTACAGCCGACACACAACATCCACTGATGTGATTCAAATGCCAACATGGCAGCTCACGAGGACATAGAACCCGGTGAAGCATGGATACAAGTGACAGCATAGTTTGGTACGTCCATTTAGTATACACTAGACTTAATTGGCGGTGTAGACAAAGCGCTGTAGTTGCTGCGGCAACAGTTCATGCACTGATATTTAAGAATTCTTCTCAGGGTGATACAGCCATGTCCACACATGTCCACGGATGTTGAGCAGCCCATGGAGTTAGACGGCTCAGATCACTTTGGCCGAGACAAGTGGCCTGGCTGTCGATATCATGGCAGTAACAACAACTATTCTAGCAGGGGATTCTCACTCAGACATGTTTTTCTCAGTGATTCAATGACTATTCTCTGGAAGATAAAGACGGGCTGGCTTTGAAAAGTTTCTAAGGAGAGATGACACAAAATGAGCTTCATGTTTGTGCAAGGTCACACGGCTGTACGTGGACATAAAGCGGCCGATAGACGTGTGGACCGGATAATTGTGGACAGCGGAGGATCTATGGATCTGGCTCATGTGGTGAATGCCCTCAGAGAGGCATGGCGAATAAACGAGTTAGGGGTTACATCTGCAACTTGGACCACACATCAACTTGGAACATCAAATCAAACGGGTGAAGCCAGACAAAACATCTGTGTATAGGGCCACAGAAGACGGGTCACCAAGACAGATCTGGCTTTGTTAGATGCCAAACACTGAAAGAGATACAGAGGAAGGCATCCGGGCAGTAATGGGCTCGGAAATTTGTGTGCAGTGATGATAATCTGAGCACTAGTCAGCTAAATGATGCGTCTGAATCCCTTCTACGACCTCCAGGACTAACCGTATACACGGGTCACTGAACCGCAACGAAACATGAGATCACAGCTTAAGACAGATGTGATATTTGCAAGTTATTAAACCCGTCAATTTGATACCATGCTCCAGATATCATTAATGTCATCAGTATATAAACACAGTTCATCTTTGTGTAGCCTTGAATAAACCCACATAATAAGCAAATGATACATCAGATAGCCTAGAAATGAGTGTCGATTACTTGATCTAGACAATAACGCTCTGTTTACTGCTCACTCATCGCGTCTGCACGTGTCTTATGAAGGAATACACGCTGTTTTGAGAGTAAATCTTTGCCGTCATTGGTTAGTAATGAAGCGTCACCTGTGCACCTGCATGTTAACAGCGAGGTGTTGATGATATGTGCTTTCTTGGCTCTCACGTCAGTGGCAGATCCTCTAGTGGTCGCATTATTTGCTCTCACATTGACAGCTGATCCTCTAGTGGTCGCATTATTTGCTCTCACATTGACAGCTGATCCTCTAGTGGTCGCATTATTTGCTCTCACATTGACAGCTGATCCTCTAGTGGTCGCATTATTTGCTCTCACATTGACAGCTGATCCTCTAGTGGTCGCATTATTTGCTCTCACATTGACAGCTGATCCTCTAGTGGTCGCATTATTTGCTCTCTACATCGATAGCTGATCCTCTAGTGGTCGCATTCTTGGCTCTCACGTCAGTGGCAGATCCTCTAGTGGTTGCATTATTTGCTCTCTACATCGATAGCTGATCCTCTAGTGGTCGCATTCTTGACTCTCACGTCAGTGGCAGATCCTCTAGTGGTCGCATTCTTGGCTCTCACGTCAGGGGCAGATCCTCTAGTGGTCGCCTTCTTGACTCTCACGTCAGTAGCAGATCCTCTAGTGGTCGCATTCTTGCCTCTCGCATCGACAGTTGATCCTCTAGTGGTCGCATTCTTGGCTCTCACGTCAGTGGCAGATCCTCTAGTGGTCGCATTCTTGGCTCTCGCATCGACAGCTGATCCTCTAGTGGTCGCATTCTTGACTCTCACGTCAGTGGAAGATTCTCTAGTGGTCGCATTCTTGGCTTTCGCATCGACAGCTGATCCTCTAGTGGTCGCATTCTTGGCTTTCGCATCGACAGCTGATCCTCTAGTGGTCGCATTTTTGGCTCTCGCATCGACAGTTGATCCTCTAGTGGTCGCATTTTTGGCTTCTCACGTCAGTGGCTGAGCCTCTATGGTTGCATTCTTGGCTCTCACGTCAGTGGCTGAACCTATATGGTCGCATTCATGGCTCTCATATCAGTGGCATATCCTCTAGTGGTCGCATTCTTGGCTCTCACATCAGTAGAAGGTCCTCTAGTGGTCGCATTCTTGACTCTCACGTCAGTGGCAGATCCTCTAGTGGTCGCATTATTGTCTCTCACGTCAGTGGCAGATCCTCTAGTGGTCGCCTTCTTGACTCTCACGTCAGTAGCAGATCCTCTAGTGGTGACATTCTTGGCTCTCGCATCGACAGCTGATCCTCTAGTGGTCGCATTCTTGACTCTAACGTCAGTGGCAGATCCTATAGTGGTCGCATTCTTGGCTCTCACGTCAGTGGCAGATCCTCTAGTGATCGCATCCTTGGCTCTCATGTCGCTGGCTGATCCTCTAGTGGTCGCATTCGTTGCTCTCATGTCGACCGCTGATCCTCTAGTGGTCGCTTTTGTTGCTCTCACGTCGACCGCTGATCCTCTAGTGGTCGCATCCTTGGCTCTCATGTCTCTGGCTGATCATCTAGTGGTCGTATCCTTGACTCTCACAGCGGTGGAAGGTCCTCTAGTGGTCGCATTCTTGACTCTCACAACGGTGGAAGGTCCTCTAGTGGTCGCATTCTTGGCTCTCACAACGGTGGAAGGTCCTCTAGTGGTCGCATTCTTGGCTCTCACAACGGTGGAAGGTCCTCTAGTGGTCGCATTCTTGGCTCTCACAACGGTGGAAGGTCCTCTAGTGGTCGCATTCTTGGCTCTCACAACGGTGGAAGGTCCTCTAGTGGTCGCATTCTTGCTCTCACAACGGTGGAAGGTCCTCTAGTGGTCTTATTGGCTCCAAACGTGGAAGGTCCTCTAGTGGTCGCATTCTTGGCTCTCACAACGGTGGAAGGTCCTCTAGTGGTCGCATTCTTTGCTCTCACAACGGTGGAAGGTCCTCTAGTGGTCGCCTTCTTGGCTCTCACAAACGGTGGAAGGTCCTCTAGTGGTCGCATTCTTGGCTCTCACAACGGTGGAAGGTCCTCTAGTGGTCGCATTCTTGGCTCTCACAACGGTGGAAGGTCCTCTAGTAGTCGCATTCTTGGCTCGCTTGCTTGCTTGCTTGCTCAAGAGACGAATGGCCCCGTTCAACTATAGACTGTACCGAACTGGTTGTAATTGGGGCCCTTATCTTGTATCTCGTGCTTCTTCGGTAGATGGAGTTGCTCATATCTGTTTCTATGTATATGTTTGAGGTTCTGTAATTGTGTTCGTTTCATCCTTGTGATTTTACATGTCTGGACAGAGTCACACACTTGTTAAGACCTGGAGTTATGGTATACCCATCCCCGACATATGGTGTTGTTTCATTCAGGGAGCTTTACCAGTCATCGTCTTTCCTCCAACTATGTTTTGATCTTGGTGGTTTGTTTTCGTGTCTTCTCGGTCTTCTTTGGTATCTTGTGTCGTGGCCGGATCGATGGTTCGATCTTTCTGGGTAGTGATACCGATTCATGGCCTCCCTACACACTCGGTCTTGGTCTGGGTAGCCTTCTTCGTCAAGTTCTTTTTCTTCTTCTGTTACCTTTTCTTCTGTCTGGGTATTTGCATTTTCTGGTTCGGGTGTTTCGTTCTGTGACATGAGCAGTCCTGTTTGTTCTCTTTCTTCTTGAATATGTTTAAGAATTGCTTCTGCCTTTTCTCTATCTTCTTGTGTTTTTGCTCACGTTTCGTCTGTCTCGGCTTTTATAGCAGCCATTCGAGCGACATCCTGCTCAATTTCTGCTGAATTTGCGTCAGTTCGTCCAGAATGCGCTGAGCGGCTGTTGTCTGTGTTTCTTGTGCCTTGTCTTTTTCTTCCTCCATGCTTATGAACTTTGGATCTCAGGTTCTAGTTATTTAGTTATTTAGTCGACAGATCATCCTCATTGCACAACGAACTATTCAGTCCATAAGTGCTCGGATCCCCTCCTCAGCAAATCCCGCAGCGTGCAGCGGCTAACGACACCAGTTCTGTGTTGGTTTATCAATCTTCTTTGGCTTCCTGCGTAGTGTTCTTGTTTGGCCACTCCTCTTTTTATTTGCTGTTCTCGCAGTCTGGCCATGATTGTAAATTCACAGTCATCACTTGGTTCTCGCACAAGTCTTACTTCTCGTAGAGCATTCAGAATGTCAGCCTGGTCCATGGCGCGTCCGCCCTCCACAGTAGCCTCACCTGCGAGCTTGTCAGTCCACTCATTTTCTTGTACTCCCGCATGCCCTGGCACGAAGATGAAACTAATCTTTGCCAGCCGAGACCGCTCCAGAGACAGCAACCACTCTCTTCGGATCCATCCCGTCTCTATTCTCATGATCATGCTCATTGAGTCGCTAAGGAAACATACCCTAGTGAATGTCTGTGTCTCGACCATGTTATTGCTTTACTTACTGCCATGACTTCCATAGTCAGGCTGCTTGTGGTCTCAGCAAAAGAACCAGAGTCCTCCTTTACAATTCTCCCTTCGGCCTGAGCCGTAAAGGCCCATGAGCTTTTCACATGTCGGACGACCGACCCATCTGTGTAAATGACAGCATCACCGTCTAGCGAATTCTCGAAAATCAACGCTTGTACTTCCGCCTCCACAGCAGCCGGGTTTTCTTGTCTGCATTTTCTGTCTAGTTGGATGCAAACTGGAAAGGATGTGCAGAAGTCTGTTGGCACTTGTCCCCACTCCTCGCCGGGTTCTAAGTCCTCAAGTGAACACATCTGTTGAAAAATGTCTTCCGCTTGACCCATCCAAGACCGTCCTCTTTTTAACCTGCTGCCTTTCACCTTCATAATTTCACTGTGCAGTGGATGTTGTGTGTTTGCGTTAATTCTGAGGTAGGCGCGTGCTCTGCAGACTTGTATTCTTTTTTCAATGGTTGGAAAATCAAGAAGGTAGCGAATCGCCCTGCATGTTGTATCTCTTGTACATCCAAGAATAATGCGCTTAGCTTCCTTCTGTATCCTTTCCATCCTTTCTATCTGCTTACGGCTGAGAGTCAGGATTGCCATCGCATACTCAAAAACATACAAGACCAGCTCCTCATATAGTAGACATTGGTGGCGCTGCTCATATTTTGCTGCCGCCATCACCCGCATCGCAGCCAACCCCCATTTGGCCTTTGTTATCACCTGGTCCATGTGCTCATTATAAACAAGGCTTCGATTAAACCGTATCCCCAGGTAATTCATTGCCTGCGTTCTTTCCACCGTCTCTGAACACAGATTTACAGTCTCAGGTTCTTCAGTTGGCCTTCCAATTGCGCTTTGTCACTTTTTGTAAGTCGATTGATATCCTCGTACTGTCTCCTAGCCTCTTTATAGGGCAGGTTAGTTTTGATGACGATCTTCATTGCTTCTTTGCTGTCTTGGTGGCAGGGGCAGCCGAGGTACCTGGCGTCGTGGTTGCCGAGACAGTTGGCGCACGTTCTGTTAGTGTTAGGCCTCCTGAAGTCCGTGTCGTTTTTTGCATGCTGGCACTGACTGTATGGATAGGGGTCGGAGCAGTATCTACATACCTCCACCTCACTCTTGCAGGTGCACGGGTGCGCCAAAATTTCTGGACTTGCAGCACTCTCCGTATGTAGTGCTCTGGAACTTGGTTTTTCTTGTCCCATTTAATGACTTGAGGGATCACTCTGTCCTCCGATGTTACGATGACGACTGTGGAGGGAATGTTATTGTTGCCGATGATCATCTCAGCACTGGTGATCTTGAGTTTCTTGTTCTCCCTAGTCAGCATCTCCCTGATCTGGTCGTTGGTGAGATGGGTCTTGACTCGTTTGATAACCCATCGTTTCATCATCGGTGTCGGGTGTCGGTGTGATGCTGTGGGATAGCTTGATGTCGGCTTTCTCGTTTTGTGACATCTTCTGCATTAGTGAGATGGTCTTGGAGTTCTTGTTGATGGAAACCACTATTCCATCAGGTATCTTGTGCAGTTGGTTGATGCTGTGTCTTCCCAGCTCGTTCTCCAACAGACTGAGTATCTTGTCTGTTGCTAGCGTCGACAGTATGGCCTCTCCCACACTTGTTTGTTTCAGCAGGATTTTGCCAGTGATGTCCTCTGTTGTGGTTTCCGCCGATGTGGAGGTCGTTAGTGAGCTGCTTGGCTGCTTCTCAATAGTGTTGTTGTGGACTTCTCCGCTGCTGCTGGCTTCAGTTGTACTCTTTGGTGTGGGAACAGCGACATCTGGTGTAGGAGTGGTAGCTGCCTTTAATGTTGCTTGAGGTTTTGTCGCTTTGCTGCAACTCGCAGGCAAATTCTCATTTGCAGGCAAATTCTCACTCGCAGGCAAATTCTCATTTCGCATCTCCTTGATGGTCTTGGCGGCTTCCACGCTGCTCGTCTTGAATATCGGGTGTCTTCTGGAGTTATTCTTGCAACGTGCCATTTTCTCCCACGTGTCAGATTAGGTGACTTTTTCTCGATAGTGCGTCGAGTCGATGGCTCTCTTGGCTCTCAAATCGCTGGTTGATCCTCTAAAGGTCGCATTCTTTGCACTAACGTCGGTGGCAGATCCTCAAGTGTTCGCATTATTTGCTCTCACATCGGTGGTTGATCCTTTAGTGGCCGCATTCTTTGCACTCACGTCGTTGGTTGATCCTCTAGTGGTCGCATTCTTTGTCCACACGTCGGTGGTTGATCTTCTAGAAGTCGTATTCTTGGCTCTCATGTTGCTGGTTGATTCTCTAAAGGTCGCATTCTTGGCTCTCATGTCGCTGGTTGATTCTCTAAAGGTCGCATTCTTGGCTCTCATGTCACTTTTTGATCCTCTAGTAGTCGCATTCTTTGCACTCACGTCGGTGGCA
Source organism: Cepaea nemoralis (assembly GCA_014155875.1). Lineage (NCBI taxonomy): Eukaryota > Metazoa > Mollusca > Gastropoda > Stylommatophora > Helicidae > Cepaea > Cepaea nemoralis. The sequence continues at coordinate 156,141 of JACEFZ010018736.1, read as the reverse complement.
TATACTCTAGTGGTTGCATTCTTGGCTCTGACGATAGTGGCAAATCCTCTGCATCTTGGCTCTGATGTCGCTGGTTGCTCCTCTAGTACTGGCATTCTTGGCTCTAACGTAGACGACATATCCTCTAGTGGTGTTATTCTTGGCTCTCATGTCGGTGGCTGATCCTCTAATTCAGGGGTCACCAAACTACGGCCCGCGGGCCGGATCCGTCCCGCGACGTCGTTCACCCGGCCCGCCGACGGACTCGAACTTGCTTGATAAAACATATGGAACACGAGACATTGTGATACAATTTAAAACTAAATATTATGTTTAGAATAATAGGAGATCTTCACACGTGCGGGGACCTCCTGACTGCTATGTGTCTTAAATTTACTATTTTCAGTTAGTAATTATTGTATCTAGATGTTCTTGTTTATTGTAATGTTTGCTTATTTCGCGCCATCCCAAGTCCTCCCCCGGCTTGTGGTAGCGCCGCCTACGCTCTTACGTTACCACTGTTTTCATGGTAACACACACACATACACACACACACACACACACGCATCTTTCCCTTCCCCGGATGCGCCCGGCTGTCAACACAGGTCCTATGCTACCTATGCTATAGAAATAATTATTTCTTTTTGCCAGTCATCCATTTTATAGATATTTAACAAGGATTTATTTGTTTGACAGTGATAGGTAAGTGAACTACAGATCCTTACGCAAATGATTACATTGCTCAAGAAACTCCTACTTTGTGTAATAAACCAGATGGGCAGAGATGTTGCATGTAGGCGATTTCGGTCTGTTTCGGCGGAACCCCTGGTTGCCACTCACAGAACACAGGTTGAAAAACTCTCCTCCAGGCTGTTTATTGAGGCCGGCTCTATTTATATATTTTATAAACCTTATTATGAGATACCAGTGACCCCTACTCCTCTGCTATTCTTGTGTTTCAATAGGATTTTAATTGTGTTTCTAATTCAATATCTTTTTCATTTTCAGATCTCATGTACTTCACCCTTCATTATGGCTACTAAGAAAAGAAAAGTGGACGCCGATGTCCCATTTTCATTGAAAAATGGGGAGTAAAGTACTTCTTTGTGGAAACAAATGACCAGAAAACCAATTGCATACACCTATCAAATTATTCGAAGTTTTCTGGAAAGTTACGCTCTGAAAAAAAATGAGTCCATGAAATGTGGTTTAGAAACACAAAGAAATCTCTTCACGAGAAAGTGTGCTGAAAATGAATCTGTCACTCGTGCAAGTTACAAAATAGTGCATGAGATGAAAAAACGAGGAAAACCGTTTACTAATGGCAACTTCATCAAAGAGTGTATAATGGAAGCAGCAAATGACTTGTGTCCTGAGAAAACTGATTTGTTTGGAACTATCAGCCTTTCAGCAAGTTCAGTTGTGCGAAGAACTGAAGAACTTGGAGAGAAAATATTGCTACAGATACGCGAGAAAACTAGGAACTTGTTGTGGCATTCTCTGGCGCTGGATAAGTCTACTGGTCTCTCGAGTACGTCAGAACTTCTCGTGTTCATTCGTGGTGTCAATTTGGACTTTCAGATAACGGAAGAGTTGGCATCCGTTTGCAGCATGCATGGAACAAGAACTGGAAAAGACATTCTCATGGAAGTGCAAACGTTGTGCAAGACTTTAACCTTCAGTGGAATCAGCTTCAAGGTTTTACAGTTAATGGAATAAAAAAAAAAACATGCCTGGAGTGAGAAAAGGACTGATGGGGCAGATTAGGACTCATTTCGAAGATTTGCAAATTCCGGCGCTCTGTTCATACACTGCATCATACATCAGCAAGCACTCTGTCTGAAAGACTTAGCTATTTCTTGTGTACTGAAACCAGTCGTTTCTGCTGTGAACTTCATTCGGGGACATGCACTCAGTCACCGTCAGTTCCAGGCTTTTCTTGAAGAAATTGATTCTGAATTATGTGCCTTATAACATATCAGTGAGGTGGCTGAGCTGCGGTAAAGTCCTGTTTCGTTTTTACAAGCCCCCCCCCCCCCCCCCCCCCCCCCCAAAAAAAAAATCGATGTTTTCCTCACTGAAAAAAGATAGAGCTGATCTACAGCTGTCAGATCCTACCTGGCTGCCAAAGTTGCCATTTTTGGTCGACATCACATCCCATATGAATGAAATGAATTTGAAACTTCAGGGAAAGGATAACTTCATCTGTGATCTCTACAGAATCATCACAGGATTTCGGAGAAAGCTGTCATTGTTTGAAGCACACCTGGAAGGAGAAAACGTTTCTCATTTTCACTGTTTCAAAGAGTTTTGCGCTACAATCGCTGAAGATGTCAACCTTGATTTCACACCCCAAAAAATATTAGTGACTTGAAGAAGCATTTTTTGGAGTTACCTTTAGATCTTGACAGAATTGAGAGTGGCATTCTTCTTTTCCAGAATCTATCTGTTTTATTGTAACCTTGATGATGTGCCAGTTGAACTATAGTTGGATCTCGTTGATTTGCAAGCAAATGACTTGTTGAAAGATAAGCACAAAGAAGGAAAACTTGTTGAATTTTACCGCTGCTTACCTGATGTTGAGCTTCCGAAACTGGAGAAGTTTGACACTGGTATGGCATCAGTGTTCGAAAAAACTTATGTTTGTGAGCAAACATTTTTTTTTTAAAAATGAAGTATGTGATGTAAACACATCAAACGAGATTGACTGATGAACATTTGAAAGCAATTCTCTTGATTGGATGAAGCAATTCCAAACTAAACATTGATGATATCTTGAAAGCCAAATATCAGTTTCACAACCTTTTCTCATTAACCGTTTTCGCTGCTTAGTTTGTGAGATTCGGATATGTGCACACTAGGTCTGATGTAACCATCTTTTTGCTAACGTCGCCTTCTTTGATAACATTTTAAAGTAAATAAATATGGTGGTTGTCTTTGTTTTTCGTGCATTGCACGCCACTTGCCCATGATTAACTTAGTTTGTCGTCTTTTTTCCCAGAACTTTCGTTCTGGCTTGCAAGTATTGTTAAAGTTAGTTGCATATCCTTTACAGGACGTTTGCAGTCAACACCAGCATTTTTTGTTGTTGTTGATGTCTTGGCAAGTTTACCTTCAGTAGTTTGCCACTGCTTTCTAAACGATCGGCACCCATAACATAGCGTTAAAACCAAAAACAGCGCAACGAGGTCTCCTACCAAATCGCACGCAGCTGTGTTTCGATCGCGGGTATACGGGGTTACGAACCGCGTTCATAATGCTTCGCCACGGAGCGGGCGCAAGTATTGTACAGAATGAGTATTCGGCCCGCGCTCGTCATTTTGTCAGTTATCCGGCCCGCCGTGAAAAAAGTTTGGTGACCCCTGCTCTAATTGTTGCATTCCTGGCTCTCAGATTGCCGGTTTATCCTCTAGTTGTCGCACTTTTTGCTCTCACGTCGGTGTCAGATTCTTTGTGGTCGCATGTTTGGCTCTCACATCGGTAGCTGATCCTCTAATAGTAGCATTCTCACAGTTCGATGCTGACAGTCAAGATGAGGTTCACAAATATCAGTGTGACATCTGGACAGGTATTACATATTAGATATGCAATGAAGAAACGGCTTTATGAGAGAAGCAGCTGAAGATACTAACAGAATAAACAGTAAACATAATAACACAGCAAACAACTTAGATAAAAAGAGAATAAACAGCTGACATAATAACAGAGAATAACAGCTTAATAACAACCTCAAACAGCTTACCGGAAGAAGGAAAGCCATGAATGTCAACGCAGAAACATTGCTTGCCCATGAATATGTGAGAGAATCGGTTAGCACCAGATGAGACTTGGCGCTGTAGTACAATGACAACTAGAAGCACAAACGATAAAACAAAACCCCAAAACCCTTGGGGGGTACGGGGTGTTAGGCATTGGTAGTACCCATCCCCCACTGGTCCAAGCCTGACACCCAGCTCACGCCTGTGGTTCCTAGTAGCTGTCAGCATGCAACAGCGACCACCACCCCCCCCCCCCCCCTCCGGGCAACAGCTGTGAGAGGCTGGCTAAACGTGGGTAGCCAATTTGGTGTCAAACCAAGCGGTGAACTAGGGTATGCCTACCCATCATGTGAAGACAGGATTCGGCAGACTGGGCTGATGAAATCACTGACGATTCAAAGGACAAGACGGCGTCTACCTGCAAAGCGTTGTGGAAAGTAATAAGCACGGCAAGGCACGTAGAGCACCATGGTTATCCACTGTATCTGTATTCGTCTCCAGTCGTCTTGACTTGTCTTGCCACTGGACTCAGGTGGACTCATGCGAGAGAGTGTGGTCGACAAATTGCGCAACTCTCGCTCACTTTAATGCAATTAATCGCGCAAGTCATTCTCCATCCAACTTCATATATAACCTTTAAGCCCTCTGGCGATGGGCTAGCGCCGAAGAGGCAGCCGTGGGTAAGCTGGCAGCCGTAGTCGCAGACCTGCACACAGGCGGCTCAGGCCATATGGTTGTCTTCTACTAACCGGAGCAGCAGTGGGATTCGGCAGCCCCCTGAGCGATTGAGCAGCCTTCTATAGGAACACACTGCTCACCTCCATAGCATGAGGAAGGGGCTAGAAAAGGTGCCCTAAACATTGTCTGCTCCATCATTACCTAACCAGTTGGCCGCGGTAGGTGGGTACCCTAAACATTGTCTGCTCCATCATTACCTAACCAGTTGGCCGCGGTAGGTGGGTACCCTAAACATTGTCTGCTCCATCATTACCTAACCAGTTGGCCGCGGTTGGTGGGTACCCTAAACATTGTCTGCTCCATCACTACCTAACCAGCTAGCCGCGGTTGGTGGGTACCCTAAACATTGTCTGCTCCATCACTACCTAACCAGCTAGCCGCGGTTGGTGGGTACCCTAAACATTGTCTGCTCCATCACTACCTAACCAGCTAGCCGCGGTTGGTGGGTACCCTAAACATTGTCTGCTCCATCACTACCTAACCAGCTAGCCGCGGTTGGTGGGTACCCTAAACATTGTCTGCTCCATCACTACCTAACCAGCTAGCCGCGGTTGGTGGGTACCCTAAACATTGTCTGCTCCATCACTACCTAACCAGCTAGCCGCGGTTGGTGGGTACCCTAAACATTGTCTGCTCCATCACTACCTAACCAGCTAGCCGCGGTTGGTGGGTACCCTAAACATTGTCTGCTCCATCACTACCTAACCAGCTAGCCGCGGTTGGTGGGTACCCTAAACATTGTCTGCTCCATCACTACCTAACCAGCTAGCCGCGGTTGGTGGGTACCCTAAACATTGTCTGCTCCATCACTACCTAACCAGCTAGCCGCGGTTGGTGGGTACCCTAAACATTGTCTGCTCCATCACTACCTAACCAGCTAGCCGCGGTTGGTGGGTACCCTAAACATTGTCTGCTCCATCACTACCTAACCAGCTAGCCGCGGTTGGTGGGTACCCTAAACATTGTCTGCTCCATCATTACCTAACCAGCTAGCAGCGGTTGGTGGGTACCCTAAACATTGTCTGCTCCATCATTACCTAACCAGCTAGCCGCGGTTGGTGGGTACCCTAAACATTGTCTGCTCCATCACTACCTAACCAGCTAGCCGCGGTTGGTGGGTACCCTAAACATTGTCTGCTCCATCACTACCTAACCAGCTAGCCGCGGTTGGTGGGTACCCTAAACATTGTCTGCTCCATCACTACCTAACCAGCTAGCCGCGGTTGGTGGGTACCCTAAACATTGTCTGCTCCATCACTACCTAACCAGCTAGCCGCGGTTGGTGGGTACCCTAAACATTGTCTGCTCCATCACTACCTAACCAGCTAGCCGCGGTTGGTGGGTACCCTAAACATTGTCTGCTCCATCACTACCTAACCAGCTAGCCGCGGTTGGTGGGTACCCTAAACATTGTCTGCTCCATCACTACCTAACCAGCTAGCCGCGGTTGGTGGGTACCCTAAACATTGTCTGCTCCATCACTACCTAACCAGCTAGCCGCGGTTGGTGGGTACCCTAAACATTGTCTGCTCCATCACTACCTAACCAGCTAGCCGCGGTTGGTGGGTACCCTAAACATTGTCTGCTCCATCACTACCTAACCAGCTAGCCGCGGTTGGTGGGTACCCTAAACATTGTCTGCTCCATCACTACCTAACCAGCTAGCCGCGGTTGGTGGGTACCCTAAACATTGTCTGCTCCATCACTACCTAACCAGCTAGCCGCGGTTGGTGGGTACCCTAAACATTGTCTGCTCCATCACTACCTAACCAGCTAGCCGCGGTTGGTGGGTACCCTAAACATTGTCTGCTCCATCACTACCTAACCAGCTAGCCGCGGTTGGTGGGTACCCTAAACATTGTCTGCTCCATCACTACCTAACCAGCTAGCCGCGGTTGGTGGGTACCCTAAACATTGTCTGCTCCATCACTACCTAACCAGCTAGCCGCGGTTGGTGGGTACCCTAAACATTGTCTGCTCCATCACTACCTAACCAGCTAGCCGCGGTTGGTGGGTACCCTAAACATTGTCTGCTCCATCACTACCTAACCAGCTAGCCGCGGTTGGTGGGTACCCTAAACATTGTCTGCTCCATCACTACCTAACCAGCTAGCCGCGGTTGGTGGGTACCCTAAACATTGTCTGCTCCATCACTACCTAACCAGCTAGCCGCGGTTGGTGGGTACCCTAAACATTGTCTGCTCCATCACTACCTAACCAGCTAGCCGCGGTTGGTGGGTACCCTAAACATTGTCTGCTCCATCACTACCTAACCAGCTAGCCGCGGTTGGTGGGTACCCTAAACATTGTCTGCTCCATCACTACCTAACCAGCTAGCCGCGGTTGGTGGGTACCCTAAACATTGTCTGCTCCATCACTACCTAACCAGCTAGCCGCGGTTGGTGGGTACCCTAAACATTGTCTGCTCCATCACTACCTAACCAGCTAGCCGCGGTTGGTGGGTACCCTAAACATTGTCTGCTCCATCACTACCTAACCAGCTAGCCGCGGTTGGTGGGTACCCTAAACATTGTCTGCTCCATCACTACCTAACCAGCTAGCCGCGGTTGGTGGGTACCCTAAACATTGTCTGCTCCATCACTACCTAACCAGCTAGCCGCGGTTGGTGGGTACCCTAAACATTGTCTGCTCCATCACTACCTAACCAGCTAGCCGCGGTTGGTGGGTACCCTAAACATTGTCTGCTCCATCACTACCTAACCAGCTAGCCGCGGTTGGTGGGTACCCTAAACATTGTCTGCTCCATCACTACCTAACCAGCTAGCCGCGGTTGGTGGGTACCCTAAACATTGTCTGCTCCATCACTACCTAACCAGCTAGCCGCGGTTGGTGGGTACCCTAAACATTGTCTGCTCCATCACTACCTAACCAGCTAGCCGCGGTTGGTGGGTACCCTAAACATTGTCTGCTCCATCACTACCTAACCAGCTAGCCGCGGTTGGTGGGTACCCTAAACATTGTCTGCTCCATCACTACCTAACCAGCTAGCCGCGGTTGGTGGGTACCCTAAACATTGTCTGCTCCATCACTACCTAACCAGCTAGCCGCGGTTGGTGGGTACCCTAAACATTGTCTGCTCCATCACTACCTAACCAGCTAGCCGCGGTTGGTGGGTACCCTAAACATTGTCTGCTCCATCACTACCTAACCAGCTAGCCGCGGTTGGTGGGTACCCTAAACATTGTCTGCTCCATCACTACCTAACCAGCTAGCCGCGGTTGGTGGGTACCCTAAACATTGTCTGCTCCATCACTACCTAACCAGCTAGCCGCGGTTGGTGGGTACCCTAAACATTGTCTGCTCCATCACTACCTAACCAGCTAGCCGCGGTTGGTGGGTACCCTAAACATTGTCTGCTCCATCATTACCTAACCAGCTAGCCGCGGTTGGTGGGTACCCTAAACATTGTCTGCTCCATCATTACCTAACCAGCTAGCCGCGGTTGGTGGGTACCCTAAACTGCGGTCGACATACAAACAAAGATAAAACAGGTAAAGCTAAAAGAGCAAACCATATTCCCTTAGCAATCAGAACTTGGAATGTTTCTACTTGACAGAGAATGGCGCGTCGGGTCCAGAGAGACGAACAGCACTGATTGGGAGAGAGCTGGGCAGGTACAACATCGACATTGCAGCCTTGAGCGAGACACGACTTGCAGAAGAAGGCACAATCTGTGATGTAGGTGCCGGCAACACATTCTTCTGGAATTGAAGGAAAAGCGAGGAAAGGCGCCAATCCGGTGTGGGATTTGCCATTAAGTCGGTCCTGGTTGGAAAACTAGCTGCTTTCCGAAGGCTATAAGTGACAGGTTTATGACTATTAACTTACCCCTGCTGAAAGGAAAGAAGATTGCAACCATCGTGAGTGTCTACGCACCAACCATGACAAATGAAGATGACGTCAAAAACATGTTCTTTGAAGACCCGCACAACGTATTAACATCTGTCCCCAAAGGAGACAAACTTATACTCCTTGAGGACTTCAATGCCAGAGTAGGCCATGACACCACCTCTTGGAGTGGCATCATTTGAAAGTACGGAATCGGAAATTGCAACAGCAACTGACTCCTCCTCCTTCAGACCTGTGCCGAACACGATCTTCTGATCACCAACACAATTTTCCGTCTTTCCACGAGAAATGCAACCTCGTTCGAAACACTGGGACCTCACTGAATATGTCATCGTCAGGAGGAGTGACAGACAAGACGTTCGAGTTACAAAATCCATATGTGGTGCCGAATGTTGGACAGGCCATCGTCTCCATATCTCGAAAATAACCATACACATCAAACAACAACGGCGTCCTCAAAGGGTAAAAATTCTAACCCCCCCCCCCCCCTCCACTCCAAAAAAAAAAAATCACCCGTCTAAAATGCAAGAAAACGCAACTGTCGTTTGAAAACATACTGTAAGGCTGCCTCAAGCCAAATGCTGCAGCTAAACGGGATGCGGAAACAGAGTGGAGTGCCCTATAAGGCATAATTTACAACACTGCTATGGAAATCCTGGGTCCAGCCCCCCGAAAGCATAAAGACTGGTTTGATGAAAATTCTGAAGACATCAACCAATTGCTGGCCGATAAACCTTTTCTCCTCAAGGCACATTTGAATGACCCGAAGTCAATATAAAAAAGATGCCTTCAATAACATTCGGAGAGTAGTGCAGCAGAACCTTCGGCACATGCGGGACTCCTGGCTGAGCACAAAGCTGATGAAATTCAAGGCTTTGCTGACAGACATGATATGAAAACTTCTACGACTCACTGAAAGCGGTCTATGGTCCTACATCACCAGGCATATTTTCTCTCCTCAGTGCAGATGGGGGAAAATTGGTCACCGATAAGAACGAAAGCCTTCAACGCTGGGTTGAGCATTTCAGCAACATCTTAAATGCAACTTCCTCTTCGATGATGAAACCATCAACTGCCTTCCTCAAATTCCCACTATTGATACACTTGATTACCTGCCAAACATAGTTGAAGTAAACAAAGCAATCCAGCAACTTTCCAGTGGAAAGGCGCCTGGTCCTGACTCCATCCCAGCAGAGATATACAAAACAGGTGGGTCGGTCCTAATAGAGCAGTTTCACCACGTCTTTACAAACATATGGGTGAACGAGACCATGCCACAAGATTTCAAGGATGCGTCAATTTTCCACCTTTACAAACGTAAAGGAAACCGCCAATCCTGTGACAACCACGGAGGCATCTCCTTGCTCTCAACCGCACTGAAAATACTCGCCAGAATTCTTCTCAATCGCTTCACGGCTCATCTCGATCAAGGTCTTCATCCCGAGAGTCAATGTGGCTTCAAAAAAGAACGTGGAACTGTTGGCATGATTTTCGCCGCAAGGCAGCTGCAAGAGAAATGTCAGGAACAGAAGTTTGAAATGTTCTCAACTTTCATTTACCTTACCAAGGCTTTTGATACAGTCAGCAGAGAAGGACTGTGGAAGATTATGACGAAATATGGCTGTCCACAACAGTTTGTCCAAATAGTGTGGCTATTTAATGATGGTATGCAGGCAAGAGTACAGGAAAATGGTGAACTGTCTGAGCCCTTTCCTGTCACCAATGGAGTGAAGCAAGGATGTGTCCTGGCACCAACACTGTTCAGCCTCATGTTTTCAGCCATGTTGATGAATGCCTTTGAGAACGATGACGTTGGAATAGACAACAACTACCGCATGGATGGAAAGTTGTTCAACCCCAAAAGGCTGAAAGCGAAAACCAAAACTAACATCGAAAGCGTCAGAGAACTTTTGTTATCTGATGATTGCGCTCTATACGCCAACTCAGAGGCAGACATGCAACACAATGTTTCAGCTTTCTCATATGCCTGTGCCAGCTTTGGGCTCAATATCAACCTGGAGAAGACTGTAGTTATGTACCAGCCAGCTCCAGGGAATAATCACACCGTGCCTAATATCAAGGTGACTAAGTGTTGTGGACAAATTCACATATTCTGGCATCACTGTGTCACAAGCTGCACAATTGATGACGAAGTGAATGCAAGAATCTCCAAGGCCAGCGCGGCTTTTGGTAGAATGTTCACGAATGTATGGGACAGAAATTGAATAAGCTTGCAAACAAAGCTGAAAGTCTATAAAGCAGTTGTATTATCCACACTGCTATATGCTTGTGAAACATGGACTGTTTATCAGCGACATGCTAGTAAATCAATCCACTTCCACACAGTCCGCCTTAGGAAGCAATTTAAGACTAAATGGCAAGACAAAATCCCAGACGTGCGTCCATGCCCAGTATCCACATTATACTAATGAAGAATCAGATTCGCTGGGCTGGTCACTTAACGAGTATGCCAGATCACAGGCTCCGTAAACGAATTTTTTAAGGCGAGCTGCGTTGTGGTAAACGCTCCCAAGGCGGCCAGAGGAAACGCTTTAAAGCCACTCTGAAAATATCACTGAAAGCTTTTAGAATTCATCCTGACACCTGGGAGACTGCTGCTAAAGACCGTAATTCGTGGCGTACATCATTACATAAGGGTACTGTCACGTGTGAAGCTACCAGGACTGCAAGAGCTGTGAAGAAAAGGCTGGACAGAAAAACCACTGCAGGAGATCCTCCTCCTGGAACGTCAAAAATCCTTGCCCACATTGTCAAAGAACATTTCGAGCCAAAATAGACCTTATCAGCCATCTTAGAACTCACGGCTCCATACTTTCAACCTCACTGGAAGAAATGAATGGTCATCATCATTCTTGATGGACAAACAACAAGAAGCTCAACCGATAAAACACCAAATGGTCTATCCACCCGTACAGAGACATGTGCTGGTCGTGTATCACATCGCCTGAGGGTCAGTGAAACGGTCATACGAGTTCAAACTAACAACCACCCCCTCCCTCCCCCACCCCAGAGGACTCATTGCTGACATCCCAACCTTCCTGGAATTTCTCATTTAAAACATCACGTTAATCAAATTTAGATGAAAGTTACACTGACATTGCCCGTGCATGAAGATTTCTGGCAAGCAGCCATGACATCGACCGAGAAATACATTTATTGCCCATTTACAGTATACAGATGTTTCTAACTGAAGACAGGTGTAACATTGAAGCCTGGAGCAGAGAAAGCACAATATGTGAAGGTTGATCTAGTTCAGCGGTTCTCAACCTTTTTTGCCCCATGCACCTTTTCACCATATGTCAGAATATAATTCGCCCGATTTCCAAAATTGTCAGCCTCAAAAGGTGCATTCAAAATAGCTTGCCTATAATACTGAAAATATCATGCCTATAATACTGAAAATAGCTTGCCTATAATACTGAAAATAGCTTGCCTATAATACTGAAAATAGCTTGCCTATAATACTGAAAATAGCTTGCCTATAATACTGAAAATAGCTTGCCTATAATACTGAAAATAGCTTGCCTATAATACTGAACATATCATGCCTATAATACTGAAAATAGCTTGCCTATAATACTGAAAATAGCTTGCCTATAATACTGAAAATAGCTTGCCTATAATACTGAAAATAGCTTGCCTATAATACTGAAAATAGCTTGCCTATAATACTGAAAATAGCATGCCTATAATACTGAAAATATCATGCCTATAATACTGAAAATAGCTTGCTTATAATACTGAAAATATCATGCCTATAATACTGAAAATATCATGCCTATAATACTGAAAATAGCATGCCTATAATACTGAAAATATCATGCCTATAATACTGAAAATAGCATGCCTATAATACTGAAAATAGCTTGCCTATAATACTGAAAATAGCTTGCCTATAATACTGAAAATAGCTTGCCTATAATACTGAAAATATCATGCCTATAATACTGAAAATATCATGCCTATAATACTGAAAATATCATGCCTATAATACTGAAAATAGCTTGCCTATAATACTGAAAATATCATGCCTATAATACTGAAAATATCATGCCTATAATACTGAAAATAGCATGCCTATAATACTGAAAATATCATGCCTATAATACTGAAAATAGCATGCCTATAATACTGAAAATAGCATGCCTATAATACTGAAAATATCATGCCTATAATACTGAAAATCCTTATTTTCTTCCATATTTGTACATAGCCTTTAAATGCATAGATTAATTTTATAATGTACTTTTGTACATTTAATGGCAAATTAATATGCTGATTTGTAATTAACTTTATTCAAATGATATTTGTAATAAATGAGAACACTGTGATTGTCGTTTCCTCAGCAATTCTGAAATACGTGGAGGAGAGCTTAAAAGGGCACATCAGACAGTATTTTTAACATCTAATATTTTACGTCGTATCGTTTTAATTTCCAACAGAACTGAAAAGCCTGACTCACCAAGACAGAGTGACACAAATGGAGCAATGCACGGAATGTCGTTTCTGCTACTTCTGGGTAGGAATCCCACATCAAAGGCTAACTTTCCGTGATTGGTTTCTCATCGAACACAACTCTTGCTCCCGAATCAGGTTTTAGCTCCAGAAATTAATCTTGGCAATCATCAGAAACTTTTTCAACTGATAATTTGAATGAGTTTCGCACCAAATCCAACTCATCATCATTAAGTTATGAAACTATCTCGCTCACATTTATTTTCCAGTGCTGTAAAATGCTGTAAAATTTCATGTTTGGAAATCGTGGAAGTACTTGATCTTTACCATCAACAATAAGAACTGATGACAACGTCTCAAACATTGCAACATTTTTCATATTGACCTTTCTTGTCCAATTTGGCAGCTTGCTCATGAAAGCTTTCATTGCATCCAAAAATTGTATGATATGTGTATACCTTCCTAACATCTGAAGATTGAGTTTATTCAGCTGCTCAAAAATATGGACAAAGTAGGCAAAGCGCATGATCCATTCCTCATCATTCGGCCAGGCAAAAAATGCCATCTTATCCTGAACTTCAAAAACATAATATGAGCTCTTGTCTCAGCTCATATACTCGCGCATTTACATTTCCTCGTTTGAAAGCCATCGAAAATCTGTTTAGAAAAGAAGCAAATGGTGGCCTGAATCCATGTCAATGCATAACTGATTTAAAGACCGTGAGTTGAGAGATCCTCGTTTGACAACCATCACAATCAACAATTTGATACAAAACCTTCCCCAATTGAGCTGGAAGTGATTTGTAAGTCAGAGCCTGACGATGGATCATGCAATGAATGCCTTTCACTTTTGGAGCACGTTTCTTCACACTAACTTGAAATCCTGTTCGGGTAGCCAACATTGCTGGTTCTCCATCAGTACAGCACTCACACATATTATCCGATAAAAGATTTTCTGATTCAAGGAAACATAAAACTTTTCCCCAAAATATCAAAGGCCTTGGTAGTTGTTTCAAGAGGAAAACAAAAAGAAGCTCTTCCTTATACAATCCTGAATGCACATACCTTGCAAACACCATCAACTGAGAACACGATGCTACATCAGTCGATTCATCAGTTTGAATTGAATAGAACCCAAATGCTGCAGACTTGATCTCTTGCACAACTTTATCAGTGATGTCAATGGTCATATCGCTGATCGTCCTTTAAACAGTATCGATTAATAGTGAAACCGCAGCAAGTGTACATAAAACCCTTGTCCATAAGTAATCTATCACCGAGAGGTGCATTTTCTGCCAGCCTATCAGCCTGTGCACTCCCCGACAGGTCTAAAATTCCATACAATTCTCACAGACTGGGACATCTGAAGCAAGGTAAGCCATTGTACATGAAACATTCCTTTCTCCACCTTATTAAGCATTCTTCTTGTGTCCATGATGGAGACAATGTGTGTTGCAGTGGTCTCCTCTAACCAACGGAATGCCGCTGTTACTGCTACCACCTCCATTCTCATGCCTCAAATGCCAGACTCTCCTTTCTTAAAGAATCATAATTGGAGGAGGAAACTTCAATAACATGATATATGTGCGGATGATACGTTATTGATTGCAGACTATGAGCAGCATCTACTACATTTATTAGATGCGGTTGTTGCACACAGTGAACAACTTTTTTTAAAATGTTGCATATCCCTTGCAGGACGTTGCAGTCAACACCATCATTTTTTAGCTGCTATTGATGTACTAGGCAAGTTTATACGTTCAGCAGTTTGCCATTGCTTTCTGAACGATCGGCTCCGATACCAACACGTTATAACACAACGTGACACGGTCTGCTGCACAAATTGATCGCGGCTGCGTTTCCAACGCTGGTAATCGGCTCACGAACCTCGTTCGCAAGCCTTTGGCCACGGAGACGGCGAGTGGACAACTAGGGTTAGAATTAAACTGTAAAAAGACAGAGATTATGGTCATCACTAGGAAGAAGGAAATACCACAATGTAATATACAAGTAAATAGGTGTATCCTTAAACATGTGAATCAGTACAATTATCATAACATTTTATAGGAGATGCCTTGAAGAGATTAGAACAAGAATCGCAATGGCGAAAGTAGCCTTTTGCAATAGGGAAAACATACTGACCGATAAAAAGATGTCAATTGTAACGAGAAAAAGAGATTTGAGGTGCTACATAGAACCTGTGCTTTTGTATGGATGTGAAGCGTGGACAATGAGTAAATAGGCTGAAAAATATCTGATGGCTGTGGAAATACAAAGAATACTATGGATAGACCAACAATTTAATGACCAAGTCCTAACAAAATGTGAATATCGTAAACAGATTAGAGAAACTAGACATAGACAGACACAATTTGTGGTAACGTTATAAAAATAAATAAATTTGAGAACATGGTGACAACTGCCAAGATCGAGGATAAGAGAACAAAGGGAAGGCAGAGAAGTAAATACCTGGATGGCTTGGCCACGTGGCATGGTCGAGATAAGAACAATGAGATGATCTTGTGATCGAGTGAGATAGCGAAACATGACCGCCCACGCTTATTGTCATGGCACATGATGATGATGATTACAATGGATGTAGTTGTTACTCCGTAACAATATTAAATAGTCATAGCTGGAATATGACAAGAAACGGAATTTCCCGACACTGAAATGTAACATTACAGCATGCGATCATCATCATTTTAGTTTCAGATGTTCCCTCCGACTTGAATAGTTGAAAATTACACAATATACATAAAATTGATGTTAAATCTAATAATATATACTTGAACAAGTCTACACGGCTACATAAAATGTAATTTGCAAGTCTACTTACGCCTGAGAAAGTCAATCTGAATATCCGGCTAGTATAGGTATTTAAGAAGTGCGAGAAGTGTGACATGATGGGTGGAGTT
Source organism: Cepaea nemoralis (assembly GCA_014155875.1). NCBI lineage: Eukaryota > Metazoa > Mollusca > Gastropoda > Stylommatophora > Helicidae > Cepaea > Cepaea nemoralis. Next base: position 140,402 of record JACEFZ010018736.1, on the reverse strand, counting down.
GGCTTCCGAAATGACACCACAAATATTGAGGGACTTCTCTGGCTAGTTCAGGAATGATTGTTCAGAGGACACCGCGATATATTCGATACCTATCCCCTATAAAGTAATCAATCTACTCCCTCTCTGGACAAGGACTAGAGCCACACAAGAGTTGAAAACATTACACAAATATATTATATTACACATGTTTACAGTTGTAAGCAAACAAGACTTGTGCCAGCTTGAATCACTATATATGATGTTCTACCGGCCGGCAAACTGCCAGATAGCATGACTACAATGGTCATCATTTGATTTCCCTATGTCTCTGTTCGTATGTCTGGAGTCAGGCAACCTCTACCCCGAGTGTGTCGAAGCTCCTCCTTCCAGTTCTAGAGATGTATCAGGACACTTCTTGATTATGTAGAGGGTCACCAATGAAGACTGCAGACTCCGCCAAGACTAAGTCGCTTTGAGAAATACTATCATCATCATCAAGTGCCCTGCCAGCTGGCGTAGCCGTTCGTGGCTCTCCACAGATCTCGGTCTTTGGTTTTCTGGATCAACTCTACTGCTGATATTCCTCCATGCCACCTTCTCAATCCATCCTGCATCATTTCTCTTGGTCTGCCTCTGCCTCTCTTTCCCTCGAACTTTCCAGTTGTCACGATGTTCTCTAATGCCTCTCTTCTCATCACATGAGCAAAGAAAGATGTATGTCTCGTTCTTATTATATAGTAAGGTGGAGAAAGGAATGTTTCGTGTGGAATGGCTCACCTCGCTTCAAATGTCCCAGTTTGTGAGAAATGTTTGGAATTTTAGCCCTGGTCATGCGGGAGTGCCGGGGAGTGCACTGGCTGATAGGCTGGCAGGAAATGCACCTCTCTGTGGTAGATTACTTATGGACAAGGGTTTTATGTAGACTTGCTACAGTTTCACTATCAATCGATATTGTTTAAAGGACGATCAGCGATATGACTATTGGCATCACAGATAAAGTTGAGTAAGAGATCAAGTCTGCAGCATTTGGGCACTATTCAATTCAAACTAATGACTCGACTGATATAGCATAGTGTTCTCAGTTGATGGTGTTTGCAAAGTATGTGCATTCAGGATCATTTAAGGAAGACCTTCCTTTTGTTCTCCTCTTGAAATAACTACCATGGCCTCTGATATTTTGGGGAAAGTGTTATCTTTTCTTGAATCAGAACATCTTTCATCGGATAATATGTGTGAGTGCTGTACAGATGGAGAACCAGCAATGTTGCCTACCCAATCAGGATTTCAAGTAAGTGTGAAGAAACGTGCCCCAAAAGTGAAAGGAATTCATTGCATGATCCATCGGTCAGACACTGGCTTCCAAAACACATCCAGCTCTATTGGGGATGGATTTGGATCAAACTATTAAGATAGTAAAGTTCGTCAAAGGAGTAGCTCTCAACTCACGGTTTGTAAATCAGTTATGCATTGACATGGATGCAGGCTACCATTTGTTTCTTTTCCAAGCACATTTACGATGGCTTTCAAAATAGGAAATTTAACTGGCTTCCCGTCACGGCTGTAGCTCGGCTCTCCTACTCTCGACCCGGGGATGGTTCACTGTTTATGTTTTCCCCCTACCAGTCATTAAATTATAATACACTGAATATTAATAGACGGGATTAAGTGAACAGATTTTGTTTACAGCGAAGTAGTAGTCTGTGTGTTCTATTTGTACGACAGAACTAGAATATTCTCCAACCTTCGCAGGAAAAAAAATCCCATGAAGACTTTCCCAATCTATATTTTGCTCGAGTCCCCGTTAACAGGAAATGAAGGGAAATCCGCTGATTTTTTGCTACAAGAAGTACACAACGAAAAGCATGGAGGGAAAGACTATATCAAGTCATCAGTTCCTGTTTTAACCCGATCTTGAAATAATCGGGAAATTTAACATAACGAATACGCTTAATCTCCACAGAATGGAGACACGAAAAACACGTAGCCGAAAATAACCTCTAATATATTGTGGTTTGCCAGTCTCCCTGGTCAAGAGTTGACACGACTTTCTCCGTAATCTTGTACAATCTCATAAGTAACGTGACGTTGCGCGAGAATCGGTAGTGGTTCTATCCGTGTAGGTAACTTACGGGGTATGTGAGCCGGTCGCGCAGTAAGCAATGGCAAACTACTGAGCGTAATCTTGCCAAGAAATCAACAATCAGCTGAAAGATGCTGATGTTGACAGCGATGTCCTGTAAAGGATATGCGAACCAAAAAAAAAATATTGTGATTTAATTCCTGACTTGTAGTGGCTAACAGTTGTGCAGACACAAACAATTTAAGGACTTGGCCTTACCCACACCAAAACAAAACAAAAAAAAATGCGTCTCCTGCACGAGCTGGGCGCTTTTCATGAGCGACATTTGAGATTTTGACGATGGCAAAATGGAAGTTCTCAACAGAGTTAAGCTATCTTTCCTGAATTTGTGGCTTCTTAACATGAACAATACTCGTGAACAAGTAAGAAATACAAGTACAGCTCTCCTTAATTTGGGAACGCTAAAGGTCACGATCTTCAGAAGTAGATATTGCAGGTGACTCAAAAAATAATTTCATAAGTCTACACATTGGCACCTTGCCATCTTGACAGACGATAGTTTGTTATAAAAAAAAAAGCTTAATAACTACAACCCATGGCGTTGGCGAATGATAAGGCCGATTCGTAAAACTTCGTCCACAGTGGATACATGTGAACACATGGTTATTCCAACCATCATGCACCATCTTACGTCTCACACGCTCGGTGCGTGACTTATCTGCAATAATTTTCTGCTTTGTCTTTATTCCATTTCTGATATTTGCCCTCCATGCAACACGTTCAGAGGGCGACTTGCTCCCAATGTGCATTATCAATGCCTGTATCAATCATGTCCCGCTTACACACATCTTTGTATCGTAGTAGAGAGACCCTGAGATCTCTTACCCATCTGTAATTCACCCAAAAGATGTCCTTTGGTATTTTTACAGCGCGAATTGGCCTTACATTTGCTACCTCCATAGGTAAAAGTTATTATGCCTTTTTGAAGCACAAACTATCGTCTGTCAAGACGGCAAGGTGCCAAGGTGCCAAAAAGGTATTCTACCATCATCCATCCTCCTAACGTGTCCTATCCATCTAAGTCTACGTAGAATGAGCATGGAACACACCGTCACACAACCTGATCTTTCCAATACTTCAGTATTTGTGATTTTGTCTTGCCACTTAATATCAAGAATTCTTTGCAGACACCGCATATGAAAGCTGTCTAAACATTTCTCTTGGTGTGAGTATGTTGTCCAGGCATCCTTGCCATAAAGAAGAGTACTAAGGACACAGGTTTGAAAGACAAGGACGTTTGTTTTGGCAGTAAGCTTCCTGTTCTCCCAAACTCTTTTTGTTAACCTGTTCATTGTTGTTGCTGCCTTACCAATCCGGATGTTGATTTCCTGATCTAGGGATAATTTACTATTTACCACTGATCCTAGATATGTAAAATGGTCTACTATCTGCAGTTCGGCGTCGTCGATAAAGATTGATGGTACCCCGTGTGCACCTTGTGACATAATCTGTGTCTTTTTAATTATTTATTTATTTATTTATTTATTTTTTTGCTAATTGTTAAACCAAATTCAGAACAAGCATTAGAGAAAGCAGATAGTAGACATTGAAATTCAATCTCTTCTGAAGTTGCACCATCAAACTTGATTTTACCCTTCATGCCTGTGTGGAACGATTCCACAATGGACAGAAGAGTTGGTGGGCAGCCAATCTTCTTTAGTGCCTTGAACAGACCCTCACGACTGACCATATCAAATGCCTTTGTGAGGTCGATGAAGGCAATAAACAGTGGTTGATTCTGTTCACTAGGCTCGCATCGCCTGTGTGTCGTTAGAACCACACCGATTCCCACACCAGCAGTTAAAGAGCCTGCTCCTCTGTACGCCAAAAATAATTGTATTTACCAATTCACATGTAGATGCCAGGCTGCCTACTTCGGGAGAACAGAGAGACAGCTTAACGAACGAGTGTCAGAACACATACCTCAATGGGTCGACAAGATACGACACACAGGCGATGCGAGCCTAGTGGGACCGACACACCGGAAGCTCCCCGCGTCTTCAATTGCTAGGCACATTCTCGAAAGCGGCCATGTGATTGACAGAGACATTGCCTTTCGCGTGTTGTTTAACACACTAAATACTGGCTTGATAAAGTTTGATGAAGCAATAATGATCAATCAACGGATGCCAGATTTGTGCAAACAGAAAGACATGTTAGTCAGCTTAAAATTACCGTGGTAGACAATTGACATTACTGTGCGAACATGTGTATTTTTCAGCTTGAAGGATTTATCTAGTTAATTTACTTTATGTTGTGTGAATTCTGCAGTATGTACCTGACGACTGTCATTTACTGCCAATATTGTACCTTGCGGTGTATGGGGGTTCTTTGAGCCTAAGGAATAAAGGCCGCCTGGTTAGTGCAGTCGCCGCGAACTGTGCAGGTTAGAAATTTCTTTTTGCCCCCGAAAGAAAGAATCCGACACCTTAAGGAGGGATCGAACCCGGGTCTCCCGAAAGAGAGTCCTGCGTTCTAGCCACTCTGCCAGCCGCTCCTCTGACGAGATGCAGCGAAATATGCCAGACAATAAATCGTGTAATCTATTTTTGTGTCTTCGTTATTCAAATTCACTACGGGAAAACATTGTTTTGAAAATGTAAACAGTCAACTTATTTTGGAACGTTAATAGAAGAAATAGATTAGAGCGCGTGGCGACTATCTGTAACACAAAAGACTGTCACCCACTGCCTACAGTACCTTGCAGTGTAGGGCAGGGGGGACTTGAGCCTGGATGGCTTGGCAACGTGGCATGGTCGATACAAGAAAACAAAGCTGACCCACGACTCAGATGATCGTGTGAGATGGCGTAACATGTCCCCCCACGCTTATCAGCATGGCAAATGCTTGCATGCTTGTGTTCGCTGGCTCCAGCGCGAAGTCCTGTATGTCGGATAAAGACATCCTGTTGTCCAACATCAGTGTGATGTCATACAGGACCTGAGGTTTGCGTGAGTATCCGATTGTCCCATGTCTGGCTTATTGGTGTGCAGACTGGTGGTTCCTCGCCGTACAGGCAGACACTCTCCGACTTCGAAGGAATCGGCGATCCTACTGACTTTAGCCAGGACCCCGAAGGGACCTGTTGCCCAGGACGCTCGATGAGGACGCGTCAATAGGTCTTGGCCAGTATATAACTCGGCCCTGGTGCCTTGGAAACACCTGTGCGTCCCGCATGGCAAATGATTATGATGATTTATTCACCTAAGGCATGAGGTCATCACTTTGGGTGAAGCGAAGACGACATCACAACTTATCCATCCATCCATCACGTGCCATGCCGATAAACATGGGCGGTCATGCTTTGCCATACCACTCGATCACCAGAGTCGTGGATCAGCTCCGTGTTCCTGTCTCGACCATGCCACGTGGCCAAGCCATCAAGGTATTTACTTCTCGGTCTTCCCTTTTATCTCTTCCCTTTGATCTTGCCAGTTGTCACCAAATTCTCCAAGTCGTGTCTTCTCATAATATGCCCACATCATTTTGAATGTCTACGTCTAATGACTCTAATCACTTTACGATCTTCAGTTGTTTCTTGAAGGACTTGTTCATTGGTTGTTCTGTCTGTCCAAGGTATTGTTTGCATTTTACTCAGAAACCAAATTTCCATAGCCATCAGCTGTTTTTCAGCTTGACTGCTCATTTTCACGCTTCACATCCATACAAAAGTGTAGGTTCTATGTAGCACTTAAAAACAACTTATACAATATGTTTATGTGAAGGCGGAATTCTAGTAGTTCTTAGAGCCAATATCCCAGAGAATTGTCAGTTATCAGATAGTTTCAGTGTGAAATAGGACTCTTTAAGCGCTGAGTGTTATAATGTCTGCGCTAATTATGGATATATAATTTAGTGGCCAAAGGTCGTTCTCCATGGCCAAAGGCTTGCGAACGCGGTTTGTGAGCTGCTTTTCGGGCGTTCGAAGCGCAGCCGCGACCGATTTGTGCAACAGACCGTGTCGAGTTGTGTTATAAGTGTTAGTATGGGAGCCGGTCGTTCAGAAAGCAATGGCAAACTACTGAAAGTAAAAACTTGACTAGTACATCATTAGCAGCTGAAAAATGCTGGTGTTGACTGCTACGTCCTGTAAGGGATATGCATCCAAAAAAAAATTAAGACGCACGACTGGCGTAGTTGTCAGTTCTGTTTAGTCTTTGCAAGTGTGCCGCCGCTGATCTTTCTTCAGTGCGTTTACATGTTTTTGTTAATGTTCAGAGGCACCCTTGTTTGTGAGAGCAACTTATAGTCTTGAAGGGTAACGTAATCTTCCACTTCTTCTTTTGTTCTCTTGAAATATATTTGAAGCGCTTCTATATCTGAAGTGTTGGTTCGTGAATAAACTCCACTGCTTTAATTACTTCACTCTGTGGTCCATAGAGATTCTACTCCACTGTAGTTTCTCTAGGCCAGAAGGTTTCAGATCCTTCTTGGAGCATTTGATTTGATGTCTGGGGTGTCATACCACATGTCATCATCATGTTGTGCCATGCCGATAAGCGTGGGCAGTCATGTTTAGCCATCTTACTCTATAACAAGAATCGCGGATCAGCTCCGTGTTATTGTCTTAACCATGCTTTATCCATATATTTAACTCTTTCTCTGTCTGTCCATGGTATTCTTTGCATTTTTCTCAGTACACATATTCCCACGGCCATTTGATGATTTTTTTCAGTATGTCTCCTCATTGTTCACATCTCACATCGATACAAAAGTATAGATTCTATGTAGCACTTCAACACACATTTTCCACACACACACACGGCTGAGTCACACATCTGGATACACTAAGTATGGATGCTCTCCATATGTTGCGGGACTTATACGAAGAAACAGTTGACACATTTGCCAGCACCGCCTGCTGTTGGCAGACCTACTGAACAGGACGTCTGATGTGGACGTACACAGGTCTTGGAATCTGTCTTTTCTGTTTCACACATAATTTACACCTGTCCGAAGACAGTGGAAGATGTCTCTAGGACGGTCACGACTGGCAAGTATTAGTTTCATTTTCGTGCCAGGGCATGCAGGTGTAAGAGGAAATGACCAGGCTGAAAAGTTTGTAGGTATGGTCACTGTGGAGGGCGGACGTGCCATGGACTGGCTGACATTCTGAATGCTTTACGAGAAGTAAGACCTTTGCGAGAAACAAGTGATGACTGTGAACCAACACACAACTGGCGACGGAGGCCGCTGCACGTTGCGTGATTTAATATGGAACTGTTCAATGTGCAATGAGGGGGTTCTGTCGATAGACTAACTATTAATACATGCACACAAGCACACACACGCACTCGCAGACACACGCGCACACGCACATACGCACACACACGGACAGACAAACAGACACACAGACAGTCAGACAGTCAGACGGTCGGGCAGTTAGACGGTCGGACGCACGGACGGATACACACACATACATCCATACATCAATCCATCCATTAATCCAACCATCCATCCATCCATCCAAACATGCATGCATGCACGCACGCATGCACACACACACACACACACATATATATATATATATATATATATATATATATATATATATATATATATATACACACACACACAGACAGACCGACCGATCTACCGACCTACCGACCGACCGAACGACAGACAGACAGCCAGGCAAACAGACAGACAGACATGCAAACAGACAGACAGCCAGGCAAACAGACAGACAGACATGCAGGCATACACACACATACCCACGCACAGACAGACAGACAGATAGACAGACAGACAGACATCTAATGTCTGTGGGTGCACGAGCTCGTATACTAAGCTGTGATTCGACGCATTGTGACGAGCGTTTCGTTGTGCAAGAACCTGCTACTTGAGAAGCTCTATGATCGATGTTATAATGCCAGTTCTGTCCTCTATGACTGTAGTTGCATGCACAGAATCTGCTACTTGAGAAGATCTATGATCGATTTTGAAATGCCAGTTCTGTCCTCTATGACTGTAGTTGCATGCACAGAATCTGCTACTTGAGAAGATCTATGATCGATGTTGAAATGCCAGTTCTGTCCTCTATGACTGTAGTTGCATGCACAGAATCTGCTACTTAAGAAGCTCTATGATCGATGTTATAATGCCAGTTCTGTCCTCTATGACTGTAGGTTCTTGCACAGAACATGCTGCCTGAGAAGCTCTATGATCGATGTTATAATGCCAGTTCTGTCCTCTATGACTGTAGGTGCTTGCACAGAACCTGCTACTTGAGAAGATCTATGATCGATGTTATAATGCCAGTTCTGTCCTCTATGACTGTAGGTTCTTGCACAGAACATGCTGCCTGAGAAGCTCTATGATCGATGCTGAAATGCCAGTTCTGTCCTCTATGACTGTAGCTGCATGCACAGAATCTGCTACTTGAGAAGCTCTATGATCGATGTTGAAATGCCAGTTCTGTCCTCTATGACTGTAGGTGCTTGCACAGAACATGCTGCCTGAGAAGATCTATGATCGATGTTGAAATGCCAGTTCTGTCCTCTATGACTGTAGTTGCATGCACAGAATCTGCTACTTGAGAAGATCTATGATCGATGTTGAAATGCCAGTTCTGTCCTCTATGACTGTAGGTGCTTGCACAGAACCTGCTACCTGAGAAGATCTATATCTGAAGATGATGTGCCACTTCCGTCCTCCATGACTGTCGATACATGCTGACCCTTGCAATGGGGACTTTATTCCCATTTACGTGTTTATTGCACGTTTGAACATGTGATTATAATTGCACATGTTACCCTCACTCACGCATTAATCACTCCAGTTTGCAGGACAGCTGATTGAGTGGCCTCCAGATATTTATTTTAAATTATCACACTGAATTAAATCAATACCCTACCCACTTGTGGCTTATTTGGTAATGGTGCCGTGGAAAGATGTTTTCTTATCTAATACTTTCCTGTTACCTGATACGCCAACCAGATTATATTATACACTTGATTACGTGATCGCAAGTAATGACGAGTCCAGCTGTCTCATCGAATAGCAAGCCATGAGGATATGGCCGAGTATTTAAATGTCTGAGTGGTGCAGTTATAGAGCTGACCTTGTGAAGCTGAAACACACATCTTTAGCCAGGTAAGTAAGGTCCTGTGTGTTTCCGCTCCTCTCCGCTGACCCGTTCAGCACTTCTGTGCCAAGATGGGTGAAGTTGTACAGGCCAGACCTTAGTGTGGCTTACTCGCTACGCCATCTTTTGTGTCACTAACATCCAGGTAAACCCTCACTGGGAGCATCTGCCTCTTGCTTTCTTCCTCATCATTAAGTGTCATGCAGCTTATGTCGGCTACATAGCTTCTCCACATCTTGAGATCGCCAACAGCAGTTCGTATTCTGACAACTTTCCGTGCCGCAACATCAGAGGGTTACAAAACTTCTCCCGTTGTCTTCCTCTGTCACAGTTTCCATAAATTGTTCCAGTTGTCTTGATTCTCTTATATCTAAGTGTAACTGATCTCTATTTCGCTTCTACCTATATGTTACTGATCTCTGATTCTCTTCTATCAAAGTGTCACTGGTCTCTGATTCTAATCTATCTAAGTGTCTCTGATCTCTGATTCCCTTATATCTAAGTGTAACTGATATCTGACTCTCTTCTATCTAAGTGTCTATGATCTCTGATTCTCTTTTATCTAAGTTTTAAAGTGTTATTGATCTCTCATTCACTTCTATTTAAGTGTTTCTGATCTCTCATTCACTTCTATTTAAGTGTCACTGATCTATGATTCTCTTCTATCTAAGTGTCACTGGTCTCTGATTCTCTTATATTTAAATGTCACTAATCTATGATTCTCTTCTGTCTAAGTATCACAGATCTCTGATTTTCTTCTATCTAAGTGTCACTGATCTATGTTTCTCTTATATCTAAGTGTCAGTGATCTCTGGTTCTCTTCTATCTGAGTGTCACTCATATCTAAGTCTCTTCTATCTAAGTATCACTGATCTTTGATTTTCTTCTATCTAAGTGCCACTGATCTATGTTTCTCTTATATCTAAGTGTCAGTGATCTCTGGTTCTCTTCTATCTGAGTGTCACTCATATCTAAGTCTCTTCTATCTAAGTATCACTGATCTCTGATTCCCTTATATCTAAGTGTCACTGATCTCTGACTCCCTTATATCTAAGTGTCACTGATCTCTGATTCCCTTATATCTAAGTGTCACTGATCTCTGATTCCCTTATATCTAAGTGTCACTGATCTCTGATTCCCTTATATCTAAGTGTCACTGATCTCTGATTCCCTTATATCTAAGTGTCACTGATCTCTGATTCCCTTATATCTAAGTGTCACTGACCTCTGATTCCCTTATATCTAGGTGTCACTGATCTCTATTTCCCGTATGTCTAAGTGTCACTGATCTCTGATTCCCTTATATCTAAGTGTCATTGATCTCTGATTCCCTTATATCTAAGTGTCACTGATCTCTGATTCCCTTCTATCTAAGTGTCACTGATCTCTGATTCCCTTATATCTAAGTGTCACTGATCTCTGATTCCCTTATATCTAAGTGTCACTGATCTCTGATTCCCTTCTATCTAAGTGTCACTGATCTCTGATTCCCTTATATCTAAGTGTCACTGATCTCTGATTCCCTTATATCTAAGTGTCACTGATCTCTGATTCCCTTATATCTAAGTGTCACTGATCTCTGATTCCCTTCTATCTAAGTGTCACTGATCTCTGATTCCCTTCTATCTAAGTGTCACTGATCTCTGATTCCCTTATATCTAAGTGTCACTGATCTCTGATTCCCTTATATCTAAGTGTCACTGATCTCTGATTCCATTATAACTAAATGTCACTGATCTCTGATTCCCTTATATTTAAGTGTCACTGATCTCTGATTCCCTTATATCTAAGTGTCACTGATCTCTAATTCCCTTATATCTAAGTGTCACTGATCTCTGATTCCCTTATATCTAAGTGTCACTGATCTCTGATTCCCTTCTATCTAAGTGTCACTGATCTCTGATTCCCTTATATTTAACTGTCACTGATCTCTAATTCTCTTATATCTAATTGTCACTGATCTCTGATTCTCTTATATCTAAGTGTCAATGATCTCTGATTCTCTTATATCTAACTGTCACTGATCTCTGATTCTCTTATATCTAACTGTCATCTCTGATTCTCTTATATCTAAGTGTCACTGATCTCTAATTCTCTTATATTTAACTGTCACTGATCTCTGATTCCCTAATATCTAAGTGTCACTGATCTTTGATTCCCTTTTATCTAAGTGTCACTGATCTCTGATTCCCTTATATCTAACTGTCACTGATCTCTGATTCCCTATATCTAAGTGTCACTGATCTCTGATTCCCTTATACCTAGGTGTCACTGATCTCTGACTCCCTTCTATCTAAGTGTCACTGATCTCTGTGTCAAAGACTTGAGAGGAAGCTCTAAGCTCTGAGAGAGCTAAAACAGAGCTTATTAGGGGACAGGTGACGGAATAGAACAGGAGACCAGACAGGAGAGACACCAAGGCTATAAATAGCTATAACGGGACACACTTGTGTCAACAAGAAGGGCAACCAGTGCAATTGAGCTGGTGTTACTCAAGAACCGGGGAAACCTAGCTCACGAGGTGAGGACCAGGTAACTGTGCTCAACACAGCCCAGGGCCCAGCACGTAAACCAAACATTGCACGCTGAGCTGAATTGCTAATGGCTGAACACGCCACGCTCAGCGAGCTCAGACAGGACCGAGACGGCGTCGGAATGAGACGTGTATTCCGCTAGGAAGACTTTGTAGTTATAAAGGACAGTATAATAGTATAATAGCCTAGCTTAGCTTCAGTGATTATAATAGTTATATCATCCTCTCATCCCATCTTATCATCATCACATTATAAGATGTTTAATACCGTTGGGGTATTCCGCTCGTGGAGCCTTTGTATAATCTGCTCCGAATAAAAATGTATCCTTTTTCAAACGAGACGAGTTATCACTTTCGTTTAGTGCAAAAGAAGAGAATCCGTGTATGCCTGTCGCAAGTGGGTTGCTGACACTCTGATTCCCTTATATCTAAGTGTCACTGATCTCTGATTCCCTTCTATCTAAGTGTCACTGATCTCTGATTCCCTTATATCTAAGTGTCACTGATCTCTGATTCCCTTATATCTAAGTGTCACTGATCTCTGATTCCCTTCTATCTAAGTGTCACTGATCTCTGATTCCCTTCTATCTAAGTGTCACTGATCTGTGATTCCCTTCTATCTAAGTGTCACTGATCTCTGATTCCCTTCTATCTAAGTGTCACTGATCTCTGATTCCCTTCTATCTAAGTGTCACTGATCTCTGATTCCCTTATATCTACGTGTCACTGATCTCTGATTCCCTTATGTCTAAGTGTCACTGGTCTCAATTTATCATCTATTTAAGTTACCAGATCTCTGTTCCTACGTTATCCAAGTGTGGCGGAAATTTGTATAATGTTGCAAATAAATGTCACGAATCTTGATTTCTGGTGTATCTAAAAGTCACTAATGTGTCTTAAATGCCCATGTGTCTTTCGTGTATTGTTTTTGTCCATAATATACACTCTGTAATGACCTTTTTGTCTGATACTTCTGTAGACCTTATTTATTTCATTATACTGTCGGTCGCTGTAACTCCGTCGCTAATACTAGTATGTGAATAATTTAATGTTTGTAACTGTCTTTCCTATTGTCTGGGTCACTCTGTTGACTTGTAGTTTGTACATGTGTTTGTACTCCGTTGCCCTGTAGTAAATACATAATTGTCTTCTCTGTTGTGTACTGTGTTTCTCAGCCTGTTCACATGTCTGTTGACAACATCCCTTTTATTCCACCCATTGATAGCCGTTTCTAGCTAGGACACAGATAAGTTGATATTTGTACATTCATGTAGTGTCGATCGTGTATTTGTTAATCTATTTTTGTTTGTTTGTTCTGTGCTGACGAAGGCTTTGGCTGCAACGTCCATTGTTTTTTGTAGTTGTGCTTTGGTAAAGCTCTCAACCTACCTCTCGTTTTTCAGTGATTCATTCAGTCTGTTCATGTGTGGTCAGCATTAACGATATCCCAGTGTGAAATGATAACTACCTTTGGTTCTGTTTTCTAATGTGTCTTGTGATACACCTGTCTCAGCCCAGTCAACAACATCTAGATATCCAGAGAGGCAAGAGAGACGTCCCAAGGAGAACATGAAGACGGCGTGTCTACTGCTGCTGGTCTTCTCTATGGTGGGAGAAACTTCAGCTTTTTTTAGTGAGTGCCTCAGCTCATGATCTCTGAATGTCGTCATCTTTCTGTAATATTGATTATGTGCATCTAGGCGATGTTATACATCCACTTATCCATACATGTATCCATCCACTTATCCATCCATCCCTCCATCTATCACTCTATCATTTCATTAATGTTGCCATACATCAATCATTCCACCATACCATCCATCCATTCACCCATCAATTTATCCATCTATTCATTAATCCATCCACCGATGTGTAAGGCCGTCGGCCCGTAGATCGGTCTGCCTGTCTGACTTATTGTCTGTCTATCTTCCTACTGCTTCATTAGCCTTCCGTCAGTCTTTGTGTCTGTTTGTGTGCCTTTATATGCATCTGTGTGTCTGTATGCTTGTATATCTGTGTGTCTGTATGCGTGTATATCTGTGTGTCTGTATGCTTGTTTATCTGTGTGTCTGTATGCTTGTATATCTGTGTGTCTGTATGCTTGTATATCTGTGTGTCTGTATGCTTGTATATCTGTGTGTCTGTATGCTTGTATATCTGTGTGTCTGTATGCTTGTATATCTGTGTGCCTGTATGCTTGTATATCTGTGTGTCTGTATGCTTGTATATCTGTGTGTCTGTGTGCTTGTATATCTGTGTGTCTGTATGCTTGTATATATGTGTGTCTGTATGCTTGTATATCTGTGTGTCTGTATGCTTGTATATCTGTGTGTCTGTATGCTTGTATATCTGTGTGTCTGTATGCTTGTATATCTGTGTGTCTGTATGCTTGTATATCTGTGTGTCTGTATGCTTGTGTATCTGTGTGTCTGTATGCTTGTATATCTGTGTGTCTGTATGCTTGTATATCTGTGTGTCTGTATGCTTGTATATCTGTGTGTCTATATGCTTGTATATCTGTGTGTCTGTATGCTTGTATATCTGTGTGTCTGTATGCTTGTATATCTGTGTGTCTGTATGCTTGTATATCTGTGTGTCTGTATGCTTGTATATCTGTGTGTCTGTATGCTTGTATATCTGTGTGTCTGTATGCTTGTATATCTGTGTGTCTGTATGCTTGTATATCTGTGTGTCTGTATGCTTGTATATCTGTGTGTCTGTATGCTTGTATATCTGTGTGTCTGTATGCTTGTATATCTGTGTGTCTGTATGCTTGTATATCTGTGTGTCTGTATGCTTGTATATCTGTGTGTCTGTATGCTTGTATATCTGTGTGTCTGTATGCTTGTATATTTGTGTGTCTGTATGCTTGTATATCTGTGTGTCTGTATGCTTGTATATCTGTGTGTCTGTATGCTTGTATATCTGTGTGCCTGTATGCTTGTATATCTGTGTGTCTGTATGTGATTCGCCCTACTTGCCCATTGTCTTGACGTCATGTTTTATTGATTAATATAACATATATGACAGTGATGTTTCATTGATTCATGTAACATATGTGATGTTTCATTTATTCAAATAACATACATTACAGTGATGTTTCATTAATTCATCCAACATATATGACAGTGATGTTTCATTGATTCATCCAACATATATTACATTGATGTTTTATTGATTCGTCTAACATAAATTACATTAATGTTTTATTGGTTCATCTAACATGCATTACAGTGATGTTTCATTGATTCATCTAACACAAATTACATTAATGTTTTATTATTTCATGTAACATATATTACAGTGATGTTTCATTGATTCATCTAACATAAAATACAAACCGTGTGTTGCCGGGGCCCATAAGGGAAGCAAAGAATAGCAACAATGTAGCCTACCACGCATGTCGTAAGAGGCGACTAAGGAGGCTTGATGGTTCCGTCGCCCTGCTACTGAGTGAGTGCGTGGCGCGACACTGTGAGCTGTGAGTATTGTGTGAAATGCTTCTGAATCTGCCCGCGGTTTTTTGGAACGTGACTGCATGTTCGGAGCGATGGCAGCTGGCTATGTCCCAGAGTTGACCGGTTTTTGCCTTATGCAGAAATGCTTGGCTGCTGGGCTTCTGGTTGACTGCCACTGCCATCGACGATGAACTGTATTTTCGTGGACTGTGTGGGTGAACATCTAGGAAACATCCAGATGGGAAAATGACTGCCGATTCCATCAGAGATAAACTGGATGTTTCGTGGGGGACTTTTGTGTTGGCATTCTGGCGGCGGCATTATGCACAGTGTATCTATGCGGGCTGTTGTTTGTCGAGACTCCTGTCTTTTCCACTTTTCACATTGGGCAGTGGGGAGCGTTTTATGTGATATTCACTGGCACAGGAACGGAGCATAATGGGGACGACCAATTGCTGTGAAGTTGGAACCGCGACTAACTAACTAACTAACTATCATAAATTACAGTAATGTTTTATTGGTTCATCTAACATATATTACAGTCATGTTTCATTGATTCATCTAACATATATTACAGTCATGTTTCATTGATTCATCTAACATACATTACAGTCATGTTTCATTGATTCATCTAATATATATTACAGTCATGTTTAATTGATTCATCTAACATATATTACAGCGATGTTTCATGTGTTCAACTAACGTATATGACAGTGATGTTTTAGTGTTCCATGTATATTACAATGATGTTTCATTGATTCATTTTAATGACAGTGATGTTGTGCTATTTTATGTTGTGTACCTAGGTCTGCTGGGAAACGTTGTCCAAGGAATCGCCAACATCTTCGACTTTGGCATCACCCACCTCAACCTGTTAGTGGACACTGCCGTCCACATTGGTGGCCATGTCATTGGAACTGTGGTCGACCCGTTTGGTTTCTGGAAGCGTAAGTTCGCTTTTATCTGACATACATTGTAACTCGCATGATGCTCTCGGGAATTTGAATGAAATCACAGATGTGACTTAAGCGCTCGGGGATTGTAAATTACAGGAAAACTTTTCGTCCGAAGTCTTTTTCAACGGAATAAAGACGAATATATATATATATATATATATATATATATATATATATATATATATATATATATATATATATATATATATATATATATATATATATATATATTATATATATATATATATATATATATATATATATATATATATATATATATATATATATATATATATATATATATATATATATATATAAGCAACACAAAGGAACAAGGAACACTTCCCGGAACGGTGTCCAATTCAGGAGACAGGGCACTTGAAACGGAAACATACAATATTCATGGGAAGGTTTAACTGCGTCCGTTATATTCTATGTGGCGCTTCTTCTTCCCCGTCCTTCGCTTATTCATTCATTCATTCATTCATTCATTCTTCTTCTTCTTCTTCTTCTTCTTCTTCTTCTTCTTCTTCTTCTTCTTCTTCTTCTTCTTCTTCTTCTTCTTCTTTTTCTTCTTCTTTTTCTTCTTCTTCTTCTTCTTCTTCTTCTTCTTCTTCTTCTTCTTCTTCTTCTTCTTCTTCTTCTTCTTCTTCTTCTTCTTCTTCTTCTTCTTCTTCTTCTTCTCTTGCTTCCGCTGGTG
Organism: Cepaea nemoralis; assembly: GCA_014155875.1. Lineage (NCBI taxonomy): Eukaryota > Metazoa > Mollusca > Gastropoda > Stylommatophora > Helicidae > Cepaea > Cepaea nemoralis. The sequence continues at coordinate 123,546 of JACEFZ010018736.1, read as the reverse complement.
CTCTTGCTGCTTCTATTACTTCTTCAGACAACACGAGCCTTGATCCATCTTTAGAAGATGTAGCTTGGCCTTAGTCACTGCAGCTCCCCCGACCCTGGTTGCAGCAGTTGCATCCTCACACACGCCAGCGAATTATGTGATCTGTAGAATGTTAAACATGCATTTGCTCAGACCACATTTTGAGAATGTTTTGGATTCTCTGTTGCAACTTTATGAACGTTGGGAGACACATGCATTCAACAAGTAAAGTGAGTTCCTTCCCTTCCTTGTTGCATAGTTAAGATTGGATTGGAGATCGCTAGGTGTGGAGTATCGTGATGGTTGGCGCCACTTGGTAAGGCACCAGATCCCAAAGTGGTTGGATTGAACAGTATGATGAGATTAAGAGCAGGAATAAGACAAGCAAAAGCTGTATTTTAGAAAATGAAGAGTATCTTATGCAATAAGTCACTATCATTGAATGTAAGAAAGAGGGTGCTACAGTGCTATATAGAACCTGTTATGCTGTACGGCAGCGAATCTTGGAATGTAAATGAACAAATTAAGAAGAAATTAGAAGCAACAGAGATGGGGTTCCTGTGATAAATGTTGCGAATTTCTTGGACTGCCAAATTAACTAACAATGACTACCTGAAAGAGGCTAATAAAACTAAAACATTATATGCAACAATAAGAAAGAGACCAACAGCTTTCTTTTGTCATGTGATGAAAAGAGAGGCATTGGAGAACATCTTGGTAACTGGAAAGATGGAGGGGAAGAGAGGCAGACACCGACCAAGAGAAAAGATGCTGGACGGATTAAGACGGTGGCATGGAGGAATATCAGCAGCAGAGTTGATCCAGCACACCAAAAACCGGACGAATAAACGAACGAACGAACTTTATTTTCAAAGGATCACAAATTGGGCACGCAGGCCCGTCTTATATTGATATGTGGAGAGAATATACTAATATATGTGTAGAGACATGACAGCCTACGACAGCTTGCAGGGCCCTAGATGATGATGATGATGATGATGATGATGATGATGATGATGATGATGATGATGATGATGATGATGATGATGATGATGCTTGCTTGCTTGCTTGTGTTCGTTGGCTTGAGCTCCAACGCAAAGTCCTGTATGTCGGATGAAGACATCCTGTTGTCCAACATCAGTGTGATGTCATACAGGACCTGAGGTTTGCGTGAGTATCCGTTGTCCCATGTCTGGCTTATTGGTGTGCAGACTGGTGGTTCCTCGCCATACAGGCAGACACTCTCCGACTTCGGAGGAATCGGCGATCCTATTGACTTCAGCCAGGACCCCGAAGGGACCTGTTGCCCAGGACGCTCGACGAGGACGCGTCAATAGGTCATTGGCCAGTATATAACCCGGCCCTGGTGCCTTGGAAACACCTCTGCGTCCCCTGATGATGATGATGATGATGATGATGATGATGACGATGATGATTTTGATAGTCGGTCCATATGTCCTGCCCAGTAAGTAGCTGTACAGGACCCTGGTATACACTTTAAGACACACTGAGCAAATAATCAAAGACCCATTTCAATACCACCTGTCGACGGTGCTTAATGTCGTGAGACCCATGTCAACACGCACCAGTCGGCACTCGGTGCTTGATGTGGTCAGTGGTAAGTCGGTCGCCCTGGCGCCCCAAGACGTGTCCAGGTACCAAGTTTGTGCTAGATGGACCATGGGGCTCAGGTCAATTGTGAACGCATAGACACCAGATGTAACTGTGGCTTGGTTTCTGGTGGTGGAACTTAACTCGTGCAGGGGAATTACCGGTCCATTGATACTTTTTCTACCTTATCTCCCTTATTCTGTGAGCACTTTGGTAACCGATATGATTTATATTAGGATTAGTTCGTATGACACAACTTTGTTAGAGCGCCAAAAATCCCATGATGTGTATACCTTATAGACACATGCAAAATGAGTTGAAGAGAAGGAACCAGCACTGACTACGTTTCGGTTCAAAGCAAGTCAACGCTAACCATAGACAGACTCAATCACACCAATAAGCATGTCCAACAAGAAGGAAATAGCAACCTAACATGACTGGAGAAATTAGATGCATTTCACATTTTTGGGCGAGTTATGAACAGAAATAAACTAGAGAACTTGGTGACAACTGAGACGATAGAGCGGAAAAGAAAACGAGGAAAGCAGACAAATAAACATCTGGCTGGTTTACAGAGCTGATCCAAGACTCTGGTGATCGTGTAATATAGCGACACATGACAGACGCTAATCGGCATGGCACATAATGATGGTTATTATCTGTTGATTGTGTGAGTTCCCGTTTTCTCTCTTGATGATATAATTCGCTGTTGTTTATTTCACACAGCCTCTTCCGACGACCACGGACACAGCTCAGGACAAGGCAAGTAACTTTTCTTATCATGTGAACTTTACGATAACATAATATATGTCAATGTATGTCAGGTCTAAGATATTACTAAGCTATCGTATCAGAGAAGACGGTAGTACCCGCTTTATTTTAAGATTGAATGCTGGGCGGCGCTCAATAAACCTGACACCCTACTTTGTGCCAACGGCCTGGGGCGGAGGAGTGCAGTTGGCAGGGAACAAGATAGGAAATGCAACCTAAAGGCTAAATGTCATGGCAGGGCAGACCAGACCCTAAGCTTTGGTCGGGAACTGGTCTAGGATGGAAGCTCTGACAGGCGGACAGTTAGAGCACTGCTTTGCTAATCCGGCATCTTCTGCAGCTTGTCTTATTCCAGACGTATTGGTGTTACCTTTCCTCTGGAGAAAACTAGGCAGGCCGAGAGAGGGATCATGCTGCATGGGCAACATTTGGTCTCTAAACACAGCCTAGGCTTTGTGCTATGGATAGGAATGACTCCATTTACAAATTATCGTCTGTTAAGACAAGGCGCAATTCAGTAGAATATATGTCAATATGACAAGTCTTTCATCATCTTACTGTTTTGTAATTATAGTATATTTGTACATGTTTAACTAACGACAACTGCCGGAAGAAAGCTAAAGAAAGTAAACCATGATACGGAATCTTAAGCAAGAAAGAAAACCAGGACAAGAGAGGCATTGAAAAACATCATTCAAGCTGGAAGGATTAGTAGGGAAAAAGACAGAGATAAATGATCCCGGATGGACTGAAACGGTGGCATGGAAGGATATCATTAGCAGAGATGATCCAGAACACCAAAGACCGATATATTTGGGGAGACATTGATGTATGTGCCAGATGGCAAGACCCGTGTTGATAATGACATGTTACAAGTATTTCTACAACATTACGAACAGTAGATTCATCAGTGAAGTAAGTTGAAGACAATTTGTTAACTAGACACAAACGAGACAATGCAGAGCCAGGGAAGTTGTCAGTCATCTCGTGATTGTCTCGCAGACACCAATGACCAGACAACATAGACAGCTGTCTAAGATACTGATGTCTGTCCACGTCTGTGTCTATGTCTTCGCTACCGCCAAGTATGAGTCACGTTTGACTGCAGATGTATACGTACCGCTTAATGCTACTGTTTACACTGATCGTCGACGGTGTTTGTTGCAAGCCATGTATTCAATGTCTCACATTCACGCTTCAATACACAGAAAAACTGAGACACAGCAAATAGCCTTGGACATGTGGTTTCTGAGGATAATACAAAGAATACCACAAACGGATTGACAAGCTAGCGAGAAAGTCCAACAAGAAACCATCAAAACCGTAAATTGATTCGATCAAACATCCGTAGACAGTCGTGAATGATGGACTTGTTATGTGAAAAAATAAACTTTTTAATTTAGTAACTACTGATACAATTGATCGGACAAGTTCCATAAGAAGGCGAGCAGATCAAATACTTAAATGCCTAGGCCACGTGGTCCTCTTCTGAACACGAACACAGAGCTGAACCCGGACTCCTGGTGATGGTGTGTTTGCGATGGCGAACCGTGACCGCCCGCGCCGATAGGCATGGCAAGTGGTGATGATGATTTATAAATGCTAACTATACGTTGTTCACTGAGGCGATTATATCTATATCAACATTCATTTATTCATATTTCAAGGCCATTAATCCACATAGACAACAATTACCTTCGGTTTAATGGGAATGTGAGGCTAAAACCGTGGACATCTGGTTTTGCGGCTGACTCAGTCACAGCACTAACATTCTGAGCCGGTGATGGACCCTAACTATAACTTCTCCTCGAGGTTGAGCGGGGAAGGGGTAATGGTGACATAGAATCGAACCAAACATTTCAACATTCATTTATTCATATCTCAACATTCAGTTATTCATACTGTAATATTAAGTTATCCATATGTTAATGTCTCTAGATCTTTTTTCCCTGTACAGTGAAAATAATTTAAGAAATGTAGAAGATATACATGGAATCAGCATTGGAGGACGAAACATCAATAACATTAGATATGCAGATGATACTTTATTGATTGCAGACAATGCGCAGGACCTGCAACAATTAGTAGATGCGGTTGTTGCACACAATGAGCAGCTGGGGTTAGAATTAAATTGTAAAAAGACACAGGTTATGGTCTTCACTAGGAAGAACGAATTACCACAATGTAATATACAAGTAAATGGGAATATTCTTCAACAAGTGAATCGATACAATTATCTCGGAACAGTCATAACATCTAATGGGAGATGCCTTGAAGAGATTAGAACAAGAATCGCCATGGCGAAAGTAGCCTTTAGCAAGATGAAAACCATTCTGACCAATAAAAAGATGTCATTTGAAACGAGAAAAAAGAGTGTTGAGGGATACATAGAGCCTATTCCTTTGTATGGATGTGAAACTTGGACAATGAGCAGTCAAGCTGAAAAACATCTGATGGCTGCAGAAAAGTGGTTTCTGAGGAAAATGCAAAGAATACCATGGACAGATAGAAAAACAAATGACCAAGTACAACAGGAGACAAATGAAAATCGTAAATTGATTAGAGAAATTAGACGTAGACAGTCAAAATTTTTTGGACATGTTATGAGAAGAAATGAATTGGGGAACTTAGTGACAACTGGCAAGATCGAAGGGAACAGACCAAGAGGAAGAGCGAGAGAAAAATACCTGGATGGTTTGGCCACATGGCATGGACGAGACAGGAACACTGAGCTGATCTACGACTCTGGTGATCGAGTGAAATGGCGAGTCATAACCGCCCACGCTTTCCGGCATGGCACATGATTGATTGATTAATTTTAACACTCAGATATTTATATTCTTTTGTGTGTGTGTGTGTTTGCATATCCATTACAGGACATCGCTGTCAACATCAGCATCTTTCAGCTGATTGTTGATGTCTTGGCAAGATTACGATCAGTAGTTTACCATTGCCGGCTTCGTGGCTTAGAGGTTATGACTTTTCTCGGTAATCTCGTATACTCTCGTCGGTGATGTGATGACGGTGAGAATCAGCAGTGGTTCGAATCGCATCGGTAACTTTCGGGGTATGTGAGCCGGCCGCTCAGAAAGCAATGGCAAACTACTGAGCGTAATCTTGCAAGAAATCAACATACAGATGAAAGATTCTGGTGTTGACAGCGATGTCCTGTAAAGGATATGAAAAAAAAAAAAAAAAGTTTGCCATTGCTTTCTGAACGACAGGCTCATACCCCGTAAGTTTCCGAAGCGGAGAGAACCGCTATTTATAATTTAACACTGACTTATTTAATACATTCATTTATTCCCATTCACACGCTTCAATTGTGTTTGAACATTAAGTTATGCTATGTATAAAATGCATGTATCCCCATTTACAACAACCAGTTAATCCTGTTTACACCGTTGGCTTGTTACTGACGAGAATCCTAACATGTAATTTCTACAGTGGCAAAATGTCCCGCCATTGCTGATATCATCTTCGTGCTGGACACCTCATCCAGTATGAACCAAAACGAATTTGAGCTGGAGAAACAGTTTGCCATCAGACTGACTGAGCACTTCGACATCGGCGCCCGGGACGTCCGGTTTGGGGCCATCAGTTTCAGCGATACTCCACGGAAGGTGTTCGGCCTGGGCAACTATTCTGACCACCGCTCAATCAACAGGGTAAGTAGCGGTAGTTGTGGTAGGTCAAGAGTGGTGGGCGGAGTTAGTAATAGACCACAGTGCACTCAACATAATAAATAACGGCAGCTGTGGTAGGCGGAGTTAGTGACAGACTGTCTTTATCTGAGGTAGGTGACGAGTGGATCAGAGAGTAAGATGTGAATTATGTTCTATGACGCTTGGATTAGGGTTACAAACTCAGCCGCCAATCAATCACTTCTACAAGAGATTTCTGATCGTCAGACATAGTGCCCCTTCCCCGAATGTTTCGGCCCTTCCACACAGAGTTTATCTACACTCTCTGATGATGGGCCCTCTTGACTCCGGGTGTCTTTCTCATGCCATATGTGTGTACCCTGTTTCAAGACGATTTGGTCCTTTTCACACTTAACCAACAAAAAAAAAGCCTTGAGTGCTGTAAGTCCCGGGTTCAATTCTCGGCGAGGGCTGGGATGTTTTCACGTGGACTTCTCGTAACAAAATTTCCCCTGGTCTCTGGGTAGTGAGATCGGACGCCCGTGGGTATTTTTGCGCACGTAAAATTCCCTTGGCAGTTGGGAATCGAAAAAGAGTAGCCTAACGGCTCTGCCCGAGCAAAATTTCGAGTAAAAGATCTACCCAAAGTATTTCAGGATCCTCGCCGGTGCTACGGAGTTCGTGCACTGAGCTGCGATTCTCCGGACTCAGGCTTGAGCTTAGGAGTAGAACGGAGCATTTATGGGTTATAAGAGTGTGCCTTGATGTTGATACATCGACTAAACTTAACTCACAATTGTAATGGCCGAGATGAGTGAATACCCGATATCAACATTGAGGTAAAGTATCTAAGGTACCCACCTTAGCTACCCAACCTGGTCAGGCAATACATGTAGTCTCTCATGGCGATGTTTGATCCAAAAGTCATTGTCTGTAAGTTCTAGTGAATGTTAGCTGCAGGACAGCCAAAAAGAGCAGTCGGGATATTTTAAGGGAAGCTAAGTCGCAAAAACAACTTATCACAAACATCAGAAAGAGGCATTCATCGTTTTTTGGCTACGTTATGAGAAGACAAAAACTGTAACATATTGTGACAACCGGAAAGATTTGCGGAAGGAGAGATAGTGGAAGACAGCGTGTGAAGATTCTTGATAGTCTTTTTGTCATGGCATGGAAGGGAGTGAACTCACGAATTGATCCATGCCGGGATGCTCCGTGGCGAAGTGGTCAAGCCGTTTGACAGGGCTCCGAAGTCGTGGGTTCGATTCCGGGTCGCGTCCTTCGGTTCACGAGTGAACATTTTCGGAGACTCTTGTGGGTTGTCGCTAAAAGCTACGGAACTCGTGCTTTGTGCGACGCTTTCCGTGCTGCGGAAAGAGACCAAGCCATATGGGATAAAACCCGTGCAATGAAGTCGACCCTGTCGACTTTTAAGCGACTTTTCGAATTGATCCATGCCCTCGGAGAGCGTAATTTGTGAAGAGGGATGATCGTTGGCAAGCCGGCCGGCAAGGCACTGTATGATGGGTGAAGGTCACCATTAAAGTACTTCAGTACACGACTTCCGGTGTCAGGCCTGGCGCGGACATCTACGTTGCCTCTCCAACCCACTCTCCCGTGTCGTATTTTGGTGACGTTAGTGCTCACTATATACAATTATTTAGTGTCGTTCTGCTTAAAATTTGCCAGACACATCTGTCTCTGCAATCATTTTCCTCTTTTGCTTGGTAATTTCCCACTTGACACAATGTGTGTGTGTTTTATTTTTATTGATTTAAAAACAAAATTGATATTCCACTTTATCATATCCCAGAGTCTGATGTTCACTTTCACGTCGACTTCTCGTTCAGAAAAAATGGCAAACTACTGCACGTAAAATTGCTCATCAAATCAATCTGTAGTTGACCGCAGGTCCTACAAAGGACATGCAATTCTAAGAAGTCCTCTAACGAGATGATCTGCGGCATGTGGGACTAGGGAAGTGCTGCTACAAGGGGACACACTTTATATACACATGACATGCACCCGGGGAGACGGGTAGGGGATGAGAACACTCGCCTCACTCAGTCTTGGCAGCGGTTGTCCACCCTCGGTAACGCTCGGGATATAACACCAATCCGAGATTGTAGACAGCATGGCAGCCGCTGTGTCCAACAATCTGTCTAGCCCAGCTTGTAACAAACGCTGGCTTATACACGCCAGCTACATACATTACATTGTAACAAACGCTGGCTCATACACGCCAGCTACATACATTACATTGTAACAAACGCTGGCTCATACACGCCAGCTACACACATTACATTGTAACAAACGCTGGCTCATACACGCCAGCTACACACATTACATTGTAACAAACGCTGGCTCATACACGCCAGCTACACACATTACATTGTAACAAACGCTGGCTCATACACGCCAGCTACACACATTACATTGTAACAAACGCTGGCTCATACACGCCAGCTACACACATTACATTGTAACAAACGCTGGCTCATACACGCCAGCTACACACATTACATTGTAACAAACGCTGGCTCATACACGCCAGCTACACACATTACATTGTAACAAACGCTGGCTCATACACGCCAGCTACATACATTACATTGTAACAAACGCTGGCTCATACACGCCAGCTATACACATTACATTGTAACAAATGCTGGCTCATACACGCCAGCTACACACATTACATTGTAACAAACGCTGGCTCATACACGCCAGCTACACACATTACATTGTAACAAACGCTGGCTCATACACGCCAGCTACATACATTACATTGTAACAAACGCTGGCTCATACACGCCAGCTACATACATTACATTGTAACAAACGCTGGCTCATACACGCCAGCTACACACATTACATTGTAACAAACGCTGGCTCATACACGCCAGCTACATACATTACATTGTAACAAACGCTGGCTCATACACGCCAGCTACATACATTACATTGTAACAAACGCTGGCTCATACACGCCAGCTACACACATTACATTGGCACCTTTCCGTCTTGACAGACCATAGTTTGGTACATTGTGCTTCAAAAAGGCTTAATAACTACGATCCATGGCGGTGGCGATTGTGGCTGGTAAGGCCAATTCTTGCTGCAAATGTCTGCCCACAGTAGGTGCATGTGAAAACATGGTCACTTCCACCATTTTGCACCGTCTTTCGTCTCTCACGCTCTGTGTGTGCTTTATCTGCAATCATTTTCTCTTTTGTCTTTATTCCATTTCTGATAGTTGCCCTCCATGCAACACGTTCAGCGGCGACGTGCTCCCAATGTGCATTATCAATGCCTGTATCAATCATGTCCCGCTTACACACATCTTTGTATCGTAGTAGAGGCCGACCCTGAGATCTCCTACCCGTCTGTAATTCACCAAAAAAGATGTCCTTTGGTATTCTACCATCATCCATCCTCCTAACGTGTCCTATCCATCTAAGTCTACGAAGACTGAGCATGGAATACACCGTCACACAACCTGATCTTTCCAATACTTCAGTATTTGTGATTTTGTCTTGCCACTTAATACCAAGTATTCTTCGCAGACACCGCATATGAAAGCTGTTTAAACGTTTCTCTTGGCGTGAGTAAGTTGTCCAAGTTTCACTGCCATAAAGAAGAGTACTAAGGACACAGGTTTGGTAGACGAGGACTTTTGTTTTGGCAGTAAGCTTCCTGTTCTCCCAGACTCTTTTTGCTAACATGTTCATTGTTGTTGCTGCCTTGCCAATCCTGATGTTGATTTCCTGATCTAGGGATAATTTGCTATTTACTTCTAATCCTAGATATGTAAAATGGTCTACTATCTCCAGTTCGGCGTCGTCAATAAAGATTGATGGTACACCATGTGCACCTTGTGACATAATCTGTGTCTTCTTTTTGTTAATTGTTAAACCAAATTCAGAACAAGCATTGGAGAATGCAGATAGTAGATGTTGTAATTCTTCCTCAGAGTGGGTCGTAATCGCAGCATCATCCGCAAAAAGCAACTCTCTGATTAGTACCCTGCTAATTTTGGTCTTGGCCTTCAATCTATGAGCATTATAGAGGCTACCATCTGAGCGTGAGTGAATGTATATACCGTCATCCTGATCACGAAAGGCATATTTCAGTAGAAGTGAAAAGTATATCCCAAAGAGGGTGGGGGCTAGTACACAACCTTGCTTAACTCCACTCTTGATTTCAAACTCTTCTGAAGTTGAGCCATCAAACTTGATTATACCTTTCATGCCTGTGTGGAACGATTCCACAATGGACAGAAGAGTTGGTGGACAGCCAATCTTCTTTAGTGCTTTGAACAGACCCTCACGACTGACCAAATCGAATGCCTTTGTGAGGTCAATGAAGGCAATAAACAGTGGCTGATTTTGTTCCCGGGATTTTTCTTGCATCTGTCGCAATGAGAATATCATATCAATGGTAGACCGGTTCTGACGGAAGCCGCACTGTGATTCGGGGTAGATTTGATCTCCCAGGACTTGAAGTCTGCGCAGGACAATTCTGGCAAATACTTTCCCAACAATACACAGAAGTGAGATACCCCTATAGTTGTTACAGTTGCTCCGATCTCCCTTGTTCTTGTACAGCGTTATGATGTTTTAATCTTTGAAATCCCGTGGGACTTGTCCTTCTCGCCAGCATAGCTCTATTAGCTGGTGGATCTGTAGAGCGAGTGTGTCTTGCCCACTCCTGATTACCTCTATTGGAATCCCATCCTTACCTGGAGCCTTGCCAGATGCAAGCTCATAATTAAAACACAATAGCTGTATAATCAGGCCCGCCCTGGGTGCTTCTCACATACGACTAACAAAAAACCCTCCGGAGGTGACTAACGAATAACCCTCCGGAGGTGACTAACGAAAACCCCTCCGGAGGTGACTAACGAAAAAAACCTGGAGGTGACTAACGACAAACCCCTGGAGGTGACTAACGACAAACCCCTGGAGGTGACTGACGACAAACCCCTGGAGGTGACTAACGACAAACCCCTGGAGATGTGTAATGACAAACCCCTGGAGATGACTAACGACAAACCCCTGGAGATGTCTAATGACACACCCCTGGAGATGACTAGCGACAAAACCCTGGAGGTGTCTAATGACAAACCCCTGGAGATGACTAACGACAAACCCCTGGAGGTGTCCAATGACAAACCCCTGGAGATGACTAACGACAAAACCCTGGAGATGTCTAATGACAAACCCCTGGAGATGATTAACGACAAACCCCTGGAGGTGTCTAATGACAAAACCCTGGAGATGACTAACGACAAACCCCTGGAGGTGTCTAATGAAAAACCCCTGGAGATGACTAACGACAAACCCCTGGAGGTGTCTAATGACAAACCCCTGGAGATGACTAACGACAAACCCCTGGAGGTGTCTAATGACAAACCCCTGGAGATGACTAACGACAAACCCCTGGAGATGTCTAATGACAAACCCCTGGAGGTGTCTAATGACAAAACCCTGGAGGTGTCTAATGACAAACCCCTGGAGGTGTCTAATGACAAACCCCTGGAGGTGTCTTATGACAAACCCCTGGAGATGTTTAATGACAAACCCCTGGAGATGACTAATGACAAACCCCTGGAGGTGTCTAATGAAAAACCCCTGGAGGTGTCTATTGACAAACCCCTGGAGGTGTCTAATGACAAACCCCTGGAGATGTCTAATGACAAACCCCTGGAGATGACTAACGACAAACCCCTGGAGGTGTCTAATGACAAACCCCTGGAGGTGTCTAATGACAAACCCCTGGAGATGACTAACGACAAACCTCTGGAGGTGTCTAATTACACACCCCTGGAGATGTCTAATGACAAACCCCTGGAGGTGTCTAATGACAAAACCTTGGAGGTGTCTAATGACAAACCCCTGGAGATGTCTAATGACAAACCCCTGGAGGTGTCTAATGACAAACCCCTGGAGATGTCTAACGACAAACCCCTGGAGGTGTCTAATGACAAATCCCTGGAGATGTCTAATGATAAACCCCTGGAGGTGTCTAACGACAAACCCCTGGAGATTTCTAATGACAAACCCATGTAGGTGTCTAACGACAAAACCCTGGAGATGTCTAATGACAAACCCCTGGAGATGACTAACGACAAACCCCTGGAGATGACTAACGACAAACCCCTGGAGGTGTCTAATGACAAACCCCTGGAGGTGTCTAATGACAAACCCCTGGAGGTGACTAACGACAAACCCCTGGAGATGTCTAATGACAAACCCCTGGAGATGACTAACGACAAACCCCTGGAGGTGTCTAATGACAAACCCCTGGAGATGACTAACGACAAACTCCTGGAGATGAATAACGACAAACCCCTGGAGGTGTCTAATGACAAGCCCCTGGAGGTGTCTAATGACAAACCCCTGGAGATGACTAACGACAAACCCCTGGAGATGTCTAATGACAAACCCCTGGAGATGACTAACGACAAACCCCTGGAGGTGTCTAATGACAAACCCTTGAAGATGACTAACGACAAAACCCTGAAGGTGTCTAATGACAAACCCCTGGAGATGACTAACGACAAACCCCTGGAGATGTCTAATGGCAAACCCCTGGAGGTGTCTAATGTCAAACCATTGGAGGGGTCTAATGACAAACCCCTGGAGGTGTTTAATGACAAAACCCCCGTGAGGTGTCTAATGACAAACCCCTGGAGATGTCTAATGACAAGCCCCTGGAGATGACTAACGACAAACCCCTGGAGGTGTCTAATGACAAACCCCTGGAGGTGTCTAATGACAAATCCCTGGAGGTGTCTTATGACAAACCCCTTGAGGTGTCTAATGACAAACCCATGGAGATGTCTAATGATAAACCCCTGGAGATGACTACCGACAAACCCCTGGAGGTGTCTAATGACAAACCCCTGGAGGTGTCTAATGACAAACCCCTGGAGGTGTCTAATGACAAACCCCTGGAGATGTCTAACGACAAACCCCTGGAGATGACTAACGACAAACCCCTGGAGGTGACTGACGACAAACCCCTGGAGGTGACTAACGACAAACCCTCCGAAGGTGACTAACGACAAACCCTCCAGAGGTGACTAACTACAAACCCGTGGAGGTGACTGATGACAAACCCCTGTTAGTGACTCACGACAAACCCCTGGAGGTGACTGACGACAAACCCCTGGAGGTGACTGACGACAAACCCCTGGAGGTGACTGACGACAAACCTCTGGAGGTGACTAACGACAAACCCCTGGAGGTGACTGACGACAAACCCCTGGAGGTGACTGACGACAAACCTCTAGAGGTGACTAACGACAAACCCCTTGTGGTGAGTGACGACAAACCCTCCTGAGGTGACTAACGACAAACCCCTGGAGGTGACTGACGACAGACCCCTGGAGGTGACTAACGACAATCCCCTGGAGGTGACTGGCGACAAACCCCTGGAGGTGACTAACGACAAACCCCTGGAGGTTACTGACGACAAACCCCTGGAGGTGACTAACGACAAACCCCTGGAGGTGACTGACGACAAACCCCTGGAGGTGACTAACGACAAACCCCTGGAGGTGACTGACGACAAACCCCTGGAGGTGACTAACGATAAACCCCTGGAGGTGACTGACGACAAACCCCTGGAGGTGACTGACGACAAACCCCTGGTGGTGACTAACGACAAACCCCTGGAGGTGACTAACGACAAACCTCTGGAGGTGACTAATGACAAACCCCTGGAGGTGACTGACAACAAATCCCTGGAGGTGACTGACATCATTGACGTGTGACTTGTGCTCACACAGGCCATCACCGGGGCACCCTACCTGGGAGGTCGCACCAAGACCAACCTGGCCCTTGACTTCATCCGGATCAACGACATGTTCAGCACGGCCAACGGCGGCAGGGTCAAGTCTAGCAAGATTGTCATTGTGGTTACAGACGGGGCCTCAGACAGTTTGGTTAGAAGTAAGTGGGACATAGATTGATTGATTAGAATTAAGTAGGACAATGATTGATTGTCAAGAAGTAAGTGGGCACAGCTTGATTAATGAGAATTACGTGGGGCATAGATTGATTAGAATTATGCGGGACATAGATTAACTGATTGGAAGTAAGTGGCCCATAGATTGATATATTGATTATAAGTAAGTGGAATGTGGAATTGCTGATTTGAAGTAAGTAGAGCATAGATTAATTAGAATTAAGTGAGACATAGATTGATTGATTAGAAGTAAGTGGGACACGGATTGATTGATTGATTGATTGATTAGAATAAAGTGAGACATAGATTGATTGATTAGTTGATTAGAAGTAACTGGGCGTAGACTGGTTGATAAGAATTGAATGTGACAAAGCGTTATTGATTAGAAGTAAGTGGGAAACAGATTGATTGATTAGAATTAAGTGGGCCATAGATTGATTGATTTATACGTAAGTTGGCAATAGATTGATTGATTATAAGTAAGTGGGGCATGGATTGGCTGATTGTAAGTAAGTTGGGCATAGTTTGTTTGATTAGAAGTAAGTGGGTCATAGATTGATTAGAATTAACGTGGGCATAGATTGATCGATTAGAAATAAGTAGGACACATATTGATTGATTAGAATAAAGTGGGACATGAAATGATATATTAGAAGTAAGTGGACGTAGATTGATTGATAAGAATTAAGTGGGACACAGATTGATTGATTAGGAATAAGTAGGACCCAGATTGATTGATTATAAGTAAATGTGACAATGATTGATGGATTAGAATTACGTGAGCCATAGATTGATTGATTACAATTAAGTGGGGCATCGATTGATTTATTATAACTATGTGGGACATCGATTAGAATGTATTGTTGACGCGGTAAAATATGACATAACTAATTGTTTATGCGGCGTGACATAATTTAGATCTAATTGTCGATACTGTGTAATATGTCAGAACTAATTGTTGATACAGTTTTACACGTCATCAGAACTATTGTTGATATGATGTGACATGACTTTAGAACTAATTGTTGATATGGTTTGACATGGTATTAGACCTAATTTATGATCAGGTGTTGCACGGCATTAGAACTATATGTACAACATACGAGATCGATGGCTAACACGTCTGAAGACGTAGTTGTATTAGTGGTGAGAAGTTGAAACGAGGGAGAGTTTGATGACCCAAGAAATATAGTTGTGGAAGGACGTAGTCACCGACGCCATTAGGCATAGAACATGATTGTAATGAAATTAATGCTGACATCTTGTTTTGACATATCTGATTGCCTGGCCTGTATCCACTCTGTGCTAGCAAATAATGTCACTGACATCTGAAATATGTGGACAAGTCACGCATAAGAATAATACTCAGTTATCAAGAAAGGAGTAAATCAGAAATATTTAAATCAGAACTATAGCGGAGCTAGATTTCATGAGAACACAAGTGGAATGTTTCGGCCACATAATTAAGCTACCAATTAATAGCATACCACAACAAGCAATGGGGTACAGACTAATGGAACCAGAAGAGAGGCGACCATGTAAAAGATGGGCAGAGGGAATAGCAGAGTCCGTGGGAATCTCGATACCTCAAGCCCATAAATGGGCACTCTCCAGCTGTTTATGCTTCACCTCGAGTTTGCAAGGTACAACAGGAACATGGTGAGATGATGAGTAACGACTGCTGACAGAAACATGTTTTAGCCTACACTGTTATTCACACCCAAGCTGTCATTCCTGCATGTACAATTACCACATATTGCTGACACCCATGCTGTCATTCCTGCATGTACAATTACCACATATTGCTGACACCCATGCTGTCATTCCTGCATGTACAATTACCACATATTGCTGACACCCATGCTGTCATTCCTGCATGTACAATTACCACATATTGCTGACACCCTTGCTGTCATTCCTGCATGTACAATTACCACATATTGCTGACACCCATGCTGTCATTCCTGCATGTACAATTACCACATATTGCTGACACCCATGCTGTCATTCCTGCATGTACAATTACCACATATTGCTGACACCCATGCTGTCATTCCTGCATGTACAATTACCACATATTGCTGACACCCATGCTGTCATTCCTGCATGTACAATTACCACATATTGCTGACACCCATGCTGTCATTCCTGCATGTACAATTACCACATATTGCTGACACCCATGCTGTCATTCCTGCATGTACAATTACCACATATTGCTGACACCCAAGCTGTCATTCCTGCATGTACACTAACCACATGTTGCTCACCCCCAGGATGTCATTCCTACATGTACAATGTCCACATATTGCTCACCCCCACGCGGCCATTTCTACATGTACAATGACCACATGTTGCTCACCCCCACGCGGCAATTTCTACATGTACAATGACCACATGTTGCTCACCTCCACTTTCCCATTCCTCCAGCTACCAGCGCCGCCAACGCCTTGAAGACCGAGGGCATCACAGTTATGGCTGTGGGCATCGGCAGCGGCGCTGGGATCGAGCTACACGGCATAGCCAGTGACTCACATTATGTGTTCAGGGCAGATAGCTTCAACTGCCTGATGCGTATTGAGCAGAAAGTGGCCAGGAGGACGTGTGAAAGTAAGCTTGTTTGTTGTCTTAAATACTGACCTATTCTGACTTACTTGTCTGCATAGCAAACAACCTATCTTTCTACCTGTCTTTCTATCTCACAATCTATCTTTCTACCTAATACCATTCTTTCTACCTGTCTATCTAGCTAACACCTACCTTTCAACTGTCTGCCCAGCTCACATCCTTTCTTCCAGTTTAATTAGCCAACAACCCATATGTCTACCCGTCTGTCTAGCTCACAACCTATCTTTATACCCGTCTGCTTAACTAACAAAATTTCTTTCTACCTGTCTGCCTATATAACAACCTATCTTTCTTCCTGTTTGTCTAGCTATTAACTTATCTATCTACCCGTCTGTCTATCTAACAACATTTCTTTCTACCTATCAGTCGATATCACAGCCTATTTTTCTACTTGCCAGTCTAGCTAAAAACGTGCCTTCTAACGTCTGTCCGTCTAACAAGATATCCATCTATCTGTCTGTCTAATATATTCTTTCCGACAAACCAATAATGACAATCACTGAAATATTCACTTACATCAGTAACCTAAAAAACATAAACTCATCTGAGTTAGATGGAATCAGCAACCGGATTCTCCGTTGTGCTGCGCCAGTGATCTGTATATAACTAACCTATGTATATAATCAGTGTCTCACCAAAGGTCACTTTCAATCAGCTCTCAAAATCGCTAAAGTGTATCCTCTTTTTAAATCTGGTTCATTGGACAATGGTCTCCCAAACAATTACAGACCCATTTCCTTACTAGCATCACTATCTAACAACTAAACTAGAAAAACACATCCATAAAGCATTATTACAGTATTTAGTTCACAACAAGCTTATTGTTGACAGTCAATCAGGATTTCGACCAAAGTATTCTTGCCAAACGAACTGTGGTTATCGATTTCAGAAAAGTATTTGGTATGATAGACCATGTTAGTTTAGTTTGTTTGTTTGTTTGTTTGTTTGTTTGTTTGTTTGTTTTTTTAAAGATAAAAAAAAACAAAAAACTAGAGACAATGAAAGTCGGCCCTAATATAGTTAATTCTAATAACATCTTTTCTGTCAAACAGAAAGCAAGTAGTATATCACAATAAATTTCTGTCTCAAACCACTATCTTTAATATTGGCTTACCACAAGGCTTTATTCTTGGCCCTCTATTATTTGCCATTTATATTAACGATCTAATTTTGAATCTTTTGTCGTCTTGCAATCTATTTGCAGACGGCTGTACAGTGTATACAAACGCTGAAAGCTGTAATTTGCTCGAGTCGTCTTTGCAACAAGAGTTAAATAATGTAGTTAGGTGGAGCTATGCGAACAGTATGAAAATTAACATTACTAAAACAAAATCAATGTTATTAACAATATGACAAAGATTTCAAACTCTAAATTCACACAGATCACTTCAACTTCACACCGATGACATGCCAGTAGAAAGTGTAATTGAGCACAAACCATTAGACCTCATCATTGATAGAAACCAAACCTTTAATCCCCACGTTCGAGCGCTCGTTAAACAAATAGCGAAAAAAATCTACCAAATCGCCAAAATTAAAAATTTCCTTGATGAGGACACAAGGAATGTATTCTATTCTTCTCACATACAGACACATTTTGACTATTGCTCTACAATCTGGGACGGTTGTTCCAATTCAAACACCAAGCGACTTTACACGCTCCAGAAACGGGCCATGAGTTTAATGTATAGCAAATATTTATCTGACAGTCCTAGCCTGCATAAACGCCTTCAGTTACTACCACTCCGAAAACGCCTGTTTTTCAATAAGGCCAAACTAATTCACACAATCGTACATCGGAATGCTCCAAATTACCTTTGGCCGTTGTTTAAATATAATGGTAGTCACAATAAACGATTAAATATATGACACATTCCGAAGCCTAGGATTGACTTATACAAAGTAAGGTTAACGTACTCTGCAGCTCAGCTGTGGAACAATTATCCACATGAAATCAAAGACTTCACCAATCCCTATACATATAATCGCAAATTACTCGAACACTATCTTAATAAGGATTACCTTCTCGCGTAATAATAGAAATAATAATAATTATAAAACCCTAGTATAACAGCCAGTCCCCTTTCGGTAGACCAGTATATTCCACATAGCTAATAATAAGTGCCACACCATTATCTAATATTACTGAGTTGTGTAGTTTGATGTTTGCATTTTGCCCATGCCTTTATAATGCGTATCTTTTATATTGTTGCTGTTCTCGGGTATCCTTGAATGATGTGTGAATGAAATAATGTATGAACGAGAGTGATAGAAGGGCAGAATGTTAGACGGGCCTACGTGCCCAATTCTTAACCCTTTGAAAATAAAGTTTGTTCTTTGTTTCGTCCGTTCGTTCGTTCTAACAAGATATCCATCTACTTGTCTGTCTAAAAAGATATCCATCTGAATGTATGTCTAACAAGATATACATCTGCCTGTCTGTCTAACAAGATATGCATTTACCTGTCTGTCCAACAAGATATTCACCTACCTGTCTGTCTAACAAGATATCCACCTGAATGTCTGTGTAACAATATATCCATCTGCCTGTCTTTCTAACAAGATATAACATACCCGTGTGTGTAACAGGGCATTCACCTACATGTGTGTCTAACAAGATATCACATACCCGTGTGTCTAACAGGACATTCACCTACATGTGTGTCTAACAAAATATCCACATACCCGTGTGTCTAACAAGATATCCACATACCCGTGTGTCTAACAAGATATCCACATACCCGTGTGTCTAACAAGATATCCACATACCCGTGTGTCTAACAAGATATCCACATACCCGTGTGTCTAACAAGATATCCACATACCCGTGTGTCTAACAAGATATCCACATACCCGTGTGTCTAACAGGGCATTCACCTACATGTGTGTCTAACAAGATATCCACATACCCGTGTGTCTAACAAGATATCCACATACCCGTGTGTCTAACAAGATATCCACATACCCGTGTGTCTAACAAGATATCCACATACCCGTGTGTCTAACAGGGCATTCACCTACATGTGTGTCTAACAAGATATCCACATACCCGTGTGTCTAACAATATATTCACATACCTGTGTGTCTAACAGGGCATTCACCTACATGTGTGTCTAACAAGATATCCACATACCCGTGTGTCTAACAGGGCATTCACCTACATGTGTGTCTAACAGGGCATTCACCTACATGTGTGTCTAACAAGATATCCACATACCCGTGTGTCTAACAGGGCATTCACCTACATGTGTGTCTAACAAGATATCCACATACCCGTGTGTCTAACAGGGCATTCACCTACATGTGTGTCTAACAAGATATCCACATACCCGTGTGTCTAACAAGATATCCACATACCTATCTTCCTAACAAGATATTCATTTAAATGGCTGCGCTACCTAACAAAGTATCCGTATACATGGCAGTGTAACAAGATACCCACCTACCTGTAGGTCTAACAAAATATTAATTGACCTGATTGCCTGACAACCTACAGTCCTCTCTGTCTACAACAAAACCTGTGTGCTCCGCATGGCCGAATGGATAAGAACGCGCGTTCTTAAACTTCCGGTGTGCTGATGCCGAGGTAAGCGGTTCAACAGCTACACTGGACAGCTGGACTAAAATGTTGACCTGTCGCCCTTGACATGAGGACGTAAATTACAAGTACCTCTGAAGACGGAGTAGGTTCGTCTGATGGCGATGACACTGTTAATAGGGAAAGCTAATTCACATGCAAAATTCAGTCCATCACTACTAGAAGTAGTGTGTATGGACTACGTTTGAGTTCAAAGGGAGAGAGCGCAAAAAAAAAAAAACTGTATATCTCACTGACCAGCAAATCCTATTTTATCCTCCTAACAGTCGACCTAAATAATTATCTATCATCCTACCTGCACACATAACTAAGCATCTATTCTCGATATAGGTGATTTGACAATTTATAATAACTGTGATCTAACCAATATAATTATAATAATTATAATAATAGACAATATAAATATAATAATTACAATAATAGCCAATGTAAATATAATAATTACAATAATAACTAATATAAATATAATAATTATAATAATATCGATATAAGCGCGAGTGTGGTAGAGAGAAAGATCACGCGGCTAGAAAGAAATGGCAATGAGCGCTATCAGTTCTGACGACATGCAAGAAAGTGAAGTTCCTTCGTGGTCATTTCCGCCATATCTGTTGACTTAATCTGACTGTGATTGATTGGACACAAATCATCCATAACCTTTTTTACGCAATCTGACTGTGATTGAGTGGACACAGATCACCCATCGCCTGTTGTTATAGTGATGATTGTGACTGAGTGGACGCAAATCATCCATCATCTGTTGACGTAATTTGACTGTGATTGAGTGGACACAGATCATCCATTA